>VIBL01000531.1:0-59180 GCA_008271625.1 Lutraria rhynchaena
AACTACAGCTTTTCCAGGTCTTAGAAGATTGATCTGTTTTTCCTCTGATGTAGCATATTCCTTCACAATCACTGTCCTAGGAGACATAAATGACATTCTGAAATAATGCAAAATCAATACATTAAATCATTCATGTCAGAAATAATAATCCTGCATATAAAACACAACGCTCCTAATGACCAGCAGTAAGACTAATGTACAATGAAACAAGTGTAAGCTGGTCAAGTACTACACAATTTTGACATATAACTGGAATGTTTACCTGTCTCTGTTGGTGTGGGTGTTTGACATGGCCAAAAACAATTTTTTCTGTTGCATTTTGGGCAGAGAGTTTGACCAAACCAGTTTTCCTGGATGTTTATTTAGGCTTATAACCATTGCTAAACATGTTCTTTATATCCACTAGCCGCTGTCTGGCTACCCAATTTGTATGTAATAATTCATTGATGTAGGACAATACTTATCACAGAGAACATCTTGATGTAGAATGATAGTTGTCACATATGCTCTACTTAGTATTTTCAGTAGCTGACGACCTACTGACCTGTACACTGATGCTATAACTTACCGAGCTAACCCAACTTGCTGTGTACCTTTGTATACAACATATGCAATGATGGCATTTCTTTAAGCTTGGTAATGGTCTGAAGATCTATTTGAGGCATGTAATCCAGTCATAGAAGACCACATGATGTCTGTGGGATGTTGTACTCACTCCTGGAGGGCTGTCTCAATGTCTCAGCAATTTCCTCAATAGTCTTGATTGTCGAGTGATGCCATCATACCTAAAAACAAGAGTGTCACTAATTGCTTTAATCTCAATACAAATGGTCAGAGGTGTGTACATGTGAATCAATATAAACAGAGATAATACTCTACATACACATTCCAAAAGAAACTTCACGTGTACCAGTGTTAATAATCATTATATATATATCTGTAGCTGAACTTTTAGTATATAGTTTTAGCAGGGAATATGTAAAAATTGAGCTAAATAAGTGTTCAATTATGTACCTAATCACATATCATCAGTCATCAGTACATTTCGTTCCCAAGACAGACCAATGACATTCATATTAATTACCTTCCACTATCGGAAGTGCCAATCAGGATTAAATTTCGTGTAGCCAGTCTCCATCATCACAAATTCCAAACTTTTGTGGAAGCCAATAGCAACAAGTCACATACCATTACTGAAAATAAAAGTTATAACCATGAACATGCATATTATTATAAATATGTATGTGATTCTGCGCACACTCATTTACATTGAGTATGAATTGTTTCAAACCAAGCCCATTTCTATCAACTTAAGCCTTATAGCAGGATTGGCTTTCATTCCTTTAAAACATCCATTACATATACATGTATTGGACAAAAGAGGCAAAAATGATGGACAAGTTTTGAAATCTCCTTTTCACGTACTGACATATACTTTCTAATTTTATCATACACCTGGTAATTTTACAATCTACTACAGTGTAAGTATAAAGGTAACAGATTATATAATTATCCAATTATTGCATTATTCTTCTTTCAACCCATACAGCTGTCCATATGTAGGGCCACATTTTTCTCTGCATATCCTAAGTTCAGAAAATGGTAGTGGAGCATTGAAATCATTTGCTGCCTTACCTACCACACCACCAAACTGTCCATAAATTAGGTAAAATATTTGTGATCCTACAAACACATAAAAATAGAATACAATTAACTGTTTCTCTTTTGACTGAAGAATTGTATAACAGGAGTCATTCATCAATAATGTTGTGTTGATATTAAGTAAGTAAATCTTTACAAAGGTCACTAATGAAGGGTGAGATCTCTTGTCTTTGGCATTTCTTAGTGTCTCCCTTTTGATTTTTATATACATCATTAAGATTTCAATTCATAAAAAGGTTAATATTTCAAATACATGTCAAGACCCTAAATTAAATAATAATAGCTATAAGTGTGAGCAAATAAAACTTAATGACACATGACATATGGTTGGATATTGGTCAACTGAAAGTTAGAACTAAACTCACCAACTAACATGAACCAATTATTATTTCCTTACCTGATTATTCAAAGCCTGTATCAAAACAACCACATTTTCAAGTTTTCTTGAAGTGCCCCAACTTCTTGTGCATAATGAGGATAAAAGATCTGTTGGGCATTATCAAAGCTGTAATGTATGACAGCATCACTAGCACATGGAGCCTGACCTGAAAAGATAAAATTAAATATTGCAATCAGCAACAAAATTAATAGATATTGACAAATTGGGCATTTCCCTAAGCATGATTTTTGGAATGAAATAATAAATGAGCAGTCATTAGTTAATATATATCATGTTATAATTTAACTACTTAAAAATTTCAATTATGAATATTTACCTGCAAAAAACATTTTTTGATCTCAGTACCTCTTGATTATTTCCCTATTAGCAGAGAAAAAAATTAATTTTAGGAAAAATCACACTGATGACTGTAGTGATCTCTCTGACACTTTACAATTGCAATGTGATTTTGATATGTTGTCATTTTTTAATTTTTTCTTCTTCACACAGATTACCACTATTCTGAATGGTATGTACATGTTTCTGACATTTAAGACATAAATCTGTAGAAGGTTTCATTACCACAAGATATGGACAATACTACAATAACAGTTTTTTAACTCAGACAGGCACACACATTCCAGTATCTGTTTGCCATGACAACTTTATTCTGCCTGAATGTCTGCTTTGTTTAAATCTGACAGCAGGAGTATGAATTTTTCATTCCTAAACTTGGAAATCCTACATACAAGACAATGGTAGACCATTCTATTGTCCATACATGACACAGAATTGTTTGATGACAGAAACATCATTTAATGTAGGAGCATACTTAGGTGCCAGCCCAACATTGTTGTGGACTCATGGATTTAAACCATCCACTTCCAATCACTTGGAAATCTGTTTCATATTTTTTATGACACACCATGACTTGTGTAAAAGCAAAAGTTTCATGACAAATATGAGTCCCATGAAAATACTAACTACATTGGTTTTGGCCAGGAGGTATTATTCTATTGTTCAGTGTTATAATTGTCATTTTGATGATGATATTGAAATTTCATAATTAAATAATTTTCATGTGATCTTCTTCAACAATTTCATCCCACACCACAAGATCACAACATTGTTTACTATCATGCAAGCTTTCACACTGGCAGCATTTTGATTTGAAGTCAATTTCTTCAAGTTTTCACTAAGCTGGGACACATTGCATTCATACAACACAGAGGGATTGATTCCAATATGATTACAATCTGACTCATCACATTCTGAGTTAAAATCAATCTTAGGACTGGCAACGTTGGCAAAAACAATGTCAACACATTCAAGTTAACTTGCAAAATTGCCCAATTGGAATCAAGCAGTTCATACCGAATTGTACTTGCGGACGATGTTTGGCTCATTTGCTAAATAAAAGTTCAACATCATCCGTAATTCACAAAAAATACGAAAAACACAATCATAAACATTAAGATTTGACAACTGTCAGACAACTGTCAGATGAGAAATGTCATCGTCGCTAAAAATCACTTCCGGTTTCACTTTTAGATCAAGTTTGATAGATAATAAACGATTGTACGATAACCACACAATGACATAAATTAACAGCATGATAGACATAACAAGTAAACAAAATGTAACAAACCTGAGCCAGTAATCCCCATAGATCTGACGAGTTATTTATGAAATATCGAACTTAAACAGCCGGTCGTACATGTATGTATACGCATGATTCAGCTTCTGTTCCGCTTTGCTGAACACGGATGTGTATTCCCCGGCGCTAGCGCCGGGAAATAAGAAAATATTAATTAATTCTACAGCCCTGTGGTTTATTTATTTTTTTTATTTCTCAATTAATTTTTATAAATTATATATCACATTAACGACAAAGCTCTCAGCTTTCAGAAAATGTAAAAATACTTGATATATCTTGTATAAAAATATGTTTTTGAACCATGTGAAGTTCTATGATAAACATTATAGTTATCAATGCAAACGTATCACGCCATGTCAGTATCGTATAAATTCAACGTACTGAATTTTATAGTGTTTTGAACAAATATGAACGATATTCTTAGCAAACTGTGATCGAAAAACGTGCGTAAACGTTGAAGACGTTTCCCCGAAAATGACGTTCGATGAGTTAAATAAGGGACAAAATGTCATGGAGCGTCACATATTTGTAGAGTTCTATACAATGTATAGCACTATAGAACACAATTCAGTCTATAACGTGTGATAATTGCACATTTTTGTAATCATTCCAGGTGCTTAACCAAGACAGTTAATTTCTCACGGAAATAAATCAAATAGAATGTTTATTTTCAATGACCGACCATCGAAATAGCATGTATCAATATGACACATAGAAACATGATAAATTAAGCTCGTTCCTCTACTTCCGATATAAATACAGTAAAACTTGTGAACAAAGGCCACCATTGGGAAAGACAAAATGTGGCTTTTATGTGCAGATGGCCTTAATTCGGAGGTCAGTTTGTTCTAAATACCGGGGAAGATTTTTCGAAGAATGGCTTTTATTCACATGGTGGTCTTTATTCGGAGGTGGCCACAAACACAGGTTTGACAGTACATTTGCTTATTCTGTTAACGTCATCGACCCAACTATTCAGTAGTCTCATACAAGTTTATCATACACATTTCAATAAACAGCTGATCGTTGGTATTTTGCTCATGTCTTGTGAAAAATGTTTACAGGTAATGTTTATTGTGTAAGAAAATGTTAGTCTATCGTCATCACTTTTCACGCTTTAATATCTCACTGCTTGATAAGAAAGTAATATTATTTGAATATTAGGGACTGGTTATAATTATTCTTTTTAAGAGTGCTTATTAAATAGTGATTTCACAGATTCAGAAACATTTTTGTGTTGTGTCCTTATGTCAATCAATCAAACCATCAATATATAATTGTGAATAAGGAACAAGATTTTACATAGATTGCACTTAATTAGGAGGTACAGAGTTGTTTGATTTATTTGCACTGCCATTCACTATAAGTCATATTGGGCCCCGTGGTCGTATGGTTTTGTTCTCTGACTAATAATCACAAACTCCTGATCGCTGTGAGTTTGAATTCCACCCGTGACCAGACAAATTTCACATGTAAGGAAAATGTCCATCAGGAAGGTCGGTGGTTTTGTACTGGTGTGGGCCTTATGTCTTCCTGGAAAATCGCTACACGAATCTGGATACTGGTGCGATGTTAAGCTACAGTGAAAAATAATACTTTATTAAATTTAGTTTGGTGAAATATTTCATAGCAATGTTTCCTTGGCATGTTTTTTTCGTAATAAAATATCAACGCAAGTAGTGAGATAACAGGAGTTATACCATATTTACAATTTTTCATATTTTCGAATTTACGAGAAAATTTAAATTTTTAAATTTTTCATATTTTCGAATTTACGAGAAAATTTAAATTTTTAAATTTTTCATATTTTCGAATTTACAAGAAAATTTAAATTTTTAAATTTTCGCAATTACGAAAAAAAATTTTTTATATTTTAAAAAAAAAATTTTAAACTTAAAAAGTTTAAAAAAATCGAAAAAAATTTTTAAAAAATAAATTTTTCAATTTACAAAAAAAAAAATTTCGTAGTAGAGACCTCGTCTCTAAACTATCTCCAAGGGGGTGCTCCCCAATTTATACCATCTCCCCAATTTGAACCTTCTCCCAGAAGGGCAACACCGCGCTCATCCTCTCAAATTTTCGAGCCTCCGCTTTCGGAAAAAAATTTTATAAATACGAGGTTTTCCCGTATTTATAAAAAAAAATCTTTTTTATCCACCCGGTTTATACGAGATCCTCATTATCGATCCAGCTATTAAACGACGAAGGGTAGCCGTACCATTTTACCAACGATTTATTACCTTTACGGCGTATTATTTTTTCGATTCTAAATATTTCTTGATCGGTTTTCTGTAGTTCTTGTTCGTAAAACGTGCCTCGTATTTCTTCCCCATTGTAGTCCGCTATTTTATACGTCACTGGTGTAGTTTTTTGTACGGCAGTCACGATAAAGATTTCTTCAGTCCATCTCGGCGTATACCCTTTTTCGAACGTTTTCTTCTTCTTCGAGATTCTCACTTTATCACCCATGGAAAATCGTGGATTAAAAGTTTTTATTTTATAATGATCCGGATAAAGATTTTGCCAAACTCTAATTTTATTTTTCTCTTTACTAGCTTCAACGGGCGTCATTTTTATCGACGAGTGTCTCGTATTATTGTATCGATCAACGAGTTCGTCCAACACGTCGATGTATACCCGCGTAGAATTTGTTGAAAAATATTTCCACATTTTCTCCTTCATCGTTCTATTCCACCTCTCCACCACGCTAGATTTTTCTTCGTTTTCGGTAGAATACAATTCCGTTAGACCCTGTACTTCTTTATTGTAAAATTCTTTACCTTTATCAACCCATATTTTTTGCGGTTTTCTTTCCTTAAATATTTTTCCCAAAGCGGTCGCTACCGATTTCCCAGTCTTATCTTTTAGCGGAATTAACCAACCGTATTTGGAAAAAATATCTATAACAGCAAGCAGGTACTTGATTCCCCGGTTAAATTTTGAGAATACCCGCATATCTACTAAATCCGCGGCCCATATTTCATCAATATTATTTACGCGTACGCGCCTTTTAGGAAATTTTTTAACGACGGGTTTGTGTAATTCTTCCGCTAAATTATCAGTCCATTTTAAACTTTTTTTTTTAATCCCATCCCGAATCTCATCTTGGTTCCGATAATTTTTCGCACGATAGACCGATCCGCCCTTTCTCTCAATGTCGGGTTATAAATCCCTTCCATCTCTTCCAGCATGTCTTTATCGCAAACTTTATTTCTAGTCGCCGTATCTTTATTTTTCAGATAGCACACGTCGTGATGATACGCGGCTTTATCTATTCTATTTACGGGTAAACTCCACTTCTTCAGCGTAAAATCCGTATTCAACCTCTTGTTTAATTTCGTTCCCGGCCCCGTGAAATTATGACCGGGAAGGTGCATTTCGAAAGGCAAATTATTGATCGCTCTATTCAACAACGAACCTCCTTCGATTCTCGTAAATTGAGTTTTGGTCGTTCCGCAGACAACACACTTTCCCCTTTTCATAGGTCTGTTATTTTTAGTAATTACATTTTCCAACTTTTCCGTCTCGGTTTCTCTTTTACATTTAACGCAATACATTTTTATTTAACGACTCGTTCGATTTAAATAAAAATATGGAAATTAGAGATTTATCCTGGACGAATAAAACTAAACGTTTCAATAGCCCCCTCTTACCGAAAAGTATTCGAGGAGTTATCGTCGGTAAATCCGGTTGCGGAAAAACGACTCTGTTGCTCAATTTACTACTCCAACCCGATTGGTTGGATTACGACAATCTCCGAGTTTTCGGAAAAAGTTTATTCCAACCCGAATACGCTTTAATTCATAAAGCTTTTAAAAAGAAATTAAACAAAGACGAAATTTTGCGCCTATTTAGCATGCGAGACAAGATCGTTTCTAGAGATATAACTCCTTCCCAATTTATCGAAGTGTTGACGCGGGATCAAGACCCTAAGCGGGAAGGACTCGTTTGCGAGTTTTTCGAACACGCTTCGGATGTTCCGGATCCGCGCGATTTAAATCCTTCGGATAAAAATTTAATGATTTTTGACGATCTACTCTTGGAAAAACAAAACAAGTGCGAATGTTATTACGTTCGAGGACGACACAGCAACGTCGACTGTTTTTATCTCTCTCAAAATTATTTCAAATTACCCCGGCAGACGATTCGAGAAAACGCCAATTTTATCTGCCTCTTTCCCCAAGATTTGAAAAATATAAACCACATCTACAACGACCACGTGAGCCAAGACATGAGCAAAGATCAATTTAAGAAATTGTGCCGCGAAACTTGGGCGAAACCGTATAAATTCGTCGTCATCGACCTCTCTTCTAAAAAAGACGCTGGCAAATACAGGCGCGGTCTCGACGAATTCTATATCATTTAAAAACTATTTTCCCAATACGAAAAATATGGAAAACTTATTGCGCGATATCGCTAAAAACACGGCGCCAAAAAGTTCTTTTTCGATCGTCGTTTCCAACAATAAAACTAAATTTACGACAATGTTTCATCCGCCTCTAGAGCTCGATAGAGATAAACGATACGAAATTGCGCTCGTTAACCTCGAGACGTATTATTCTTTCCCCAATATTAGCTCCCATAATAACCATTTTCGCTATTCTCCCAACAACGGGAAAGATTGGGAATCGTTTCTCATTCCGGAAGGAAGTTACGATATCGTGGATATCGACCGCGCGATTCGGGAGAAAATGAAGGAAGCCAATTATCTCGATAAAATTTCCGTGACGGCGAATCCGAATACGTTGAAATCCAGAATCGATATCGCTAAAGATTTTATAGCCGATTTTCGCCACCCCAATTCTATCGGTAGAGTTTTCGGTTTTTCCTCCGCGTTGTACAGGAGCGGGCTTCACGAATCGGAAAACGTTGTCGACATTTTATCCATCAACACTATCAGAGTCAACGTAAATATAATTTCCGGAAGTTACGTCAACGGGCTCGTTCAAAATACGATTTACACCTTTTTCCCCAACGTGAGTCCCGGATACAAAATTGTGGAAACGCCGCGAAATTTAGTATATCTCCCGATTATTATATCGACGATAAACAATTTGGAAACGAGTCTCACGGATCAAAACGGAAACTTGTTAAATTTACGCGGAGAAAATATTACGATTCGTTTTCATATTAGGGAAATTTAAAGGTTTTTTAAAAAATTAAAAAATGTACGAACATATACGCGTAAATATTTCCGAAGGTCAAAAAGACAAAATTCTTCGAGCTGCTCAAAACGGCATGTCCACAACGATTCGTCTCGGTCGAGAAGATCTTACCGGAAACGATTTAATCGCCGTCACTCGCACTCAAGCGGCTAGGATCCAAAGAGCCGCTAGCGAAGGAGTCGGTTTAGATTTAAAAATGAGTAAAACCCAACTCGAATACAATTCGTCTATCGAGGGAGGTTTTCTACCCCTCTTGGCCGGTCTAGCCGCGCGCGCCCTCCCTATGATGGCTGGCAAAGTTTTACCCGCTTTGGGAATAGGCGCTTTATCCGGATTAGGGAGTACAGCCGTCAGCCAAGCTCTCGGTTCCGGTCTCTATCTGAAAAAAGGGGGTAATATTTGTCGAGTCGAAACTGACGGGAAAGGTTTATATTTGCAACCCGCTATGGGTAGGGGTTTAGAATCTGTCGGAGAAGGACTCTATCTGATGAAGGGAGGTCAGATTTATAGCGGAGCCGGAATTTTACTCGGCGCCAACAGCCCTTTTAAAAATATTCCCCTCCTCGGAATGTTTCTTTAAGTTAAACGATTTCATTTTTTAGAAAAAATGGAGTCGCAAGAATTTAGATTAAACAAAATTAAAGAAATTCGTACCATTTTTTCGCGCGAAGAAAGTCAAAGATTAGCCACGAGTTTAAAATATAAACGCGTCTGCAAATTCGTCGATTTTATCGGCACGGGTTTTAGTTTCGCCGCCACCGGCTTATCCGCGGGTGGAGTTATTCTTTTATCTACGATAGTCGCGGTACCCGAAGCGACCGTCTTGGGAGTGGCCGCCGCGGGTCTCAGCGCGCTCACCGCTATGGGAAAATACGTTGGCAAACGTTTGTTTACCAAACTTCGCAAACACGAAAAGATTCGAGTTTTAGCCGCGAGCAAATTGAGTACCGTCTCTTCCCTCCTCTCCAAAGCGCTCGATGACGAACATATTTCGGACGAAGAGTTTCAAGCGATTCGCTCCGAGTTGGAAGATTTTTTAACCCAAAAGGAAGAAATTCGTAAAACGAGTCGAAAGACGATCGGGGAAATCGACGATGGAGTCAAAATGCCTTTAACGAAATCGTCCTAAGTATCAAATTATAAATGTACTTTTAAGTCGTACGGTAAACGTTCGATTTAAAGATGTTTATAATTTTTAGAAAAATATGGCTTTTCTAAAAATTACGGATCCCAAACAGCGAGATAAGATGGTTCGAGATTTTCACGATTTAAAACGACGACTCAAAGATAACTTTCTGCGCGAACGCGGCGCGGAACGTGAGCTGCAAGAGGATTTGTCTCTCGCGTTTAAACCCGTGACGGATTTACAAAAGAAGACGACCGAGGATTTAATAAAAGCGCAGAGAGACACCGCGGAAGGAATCAAGGAAGAATTACGCCGAGACGTCCCCCTTCCCTACGTTGAACCTGGTGAACCCGTCGACACCTCCACGCTCTTTGTTAGCGATAGACTCCGCGCTTTAATCCGAGATCGCGATTCCGACAAAAAGTTTGGTGTGAGGGAAGAAGTCGGCGGATATTTTATGGGAGACAAACCTATTCGAATAACGGAAAACAACGATTTACTCGTAGACGATATCGTATACGAAGGCACCCCAGGATTGTGGGATCTTATTACTTCTAAAAATCCGGATCGCGGTAAAAAATATACCGACCGAGATTTAGAAAATTATCGACATTTGCTAGATCGAACGAACGCTCGATACGAGAGGTATAATCCTAAAGGCAAATTGGTTACGAATCGCTCGTTTAACAAAGTTCGGTTTTTCGAACACGTTTTCGGATCGAAAGGTTCGGGTCTTTCCAACCCCAACGACCTTCTCGAGAGATTGGAACTTTTATTAGCGAGCAAAGCCGCGGGAAATACCGGATTGCGCGACGAAATATTAGCCGTGTGCGACGATTTATTACGATTAAACGTAATCGATTCGAGTCAATTTAAAACATTAACGTCTCTAATTTAAAAAAATGCTCGTTCCGAAAAATAGAGGTTTCGTCAGACGCTACGCTTACGGCGGAAGCGGTTTATTAGATTTTTTAGCTAGCTTCTTTACGAAGAGTATGATGAAAACCGCCGCGCAAAAAGTCGGGCAAGCCGCTCTAGAAGCCGGGAAATCCGCCGCGACGGAAGCGGGAAAGAAAGCGTTGAGCGCGGTCGGCAAAAAAGCTAAAAGCGCTCTCACTCCGAAATCTAAAGCTATTATCGCTAAACACGTTAACGACGTCGAACCCGTTTCTATCGGTTCGCTTATCGACGGCGGTAAAATCGACGATTTAGTTAAAGAATTTTATAAAATTTAAAAAATGCCGAACTTATAAAATTTATAGAAATCACGAATACGATACCGCTACCGTTTATATCCACGCCGCGCATATAAGATTCGGCGGAGCGGTAATTGAAGAAATACGCGATACCGATTTCGGATTTAAGCATTCGGTCGTGAAATTGACCGAGTCGCAAAAACTCTCCATGATCGATTTCGAAGACGATCTCAATTGTTTTCTGCACGAAAATTATTTACCGTCCGTTAAAATCGTTTACGGAGGAAAAATTTTTCCCAAAGTGGAAAAAGAGGCGCCTAAATATAAATTTATAAAAATTAAACGAATTTTTATCAAAGACGATAAATCTTACCCCCAAATTTATCTCGAGTAATTTAAAGGTTTTTAAAAAATTAAAAAAATGTACAGTTTAACGGAATCTTACGCGATCGACGAAAATACGGAGCGTTACGAATTTCACGAATACGAACCCATCGTGGGCACGAATTTAAATAATCCCGGAGAAATTAGAATCAACATCGAAACGCAAGATTTATTTACTCGTCCGAGCGAAAGTTTTTTACAAATCGAAGGACGATTAACGAAAGCGGACGGTACGGCTTACGCCAACGGAGATAACGTCGCTTTAACCAATAACGGTCTTTTATACCTTTTCAACAATATCCGCTATCAACTTTCCGGTCAAGAAATCGAATCTCTTTTTAATCCCGGTCAAGCTACGACTATGCTCGGGTGTTTGAAATATCCCGACGATTTTTCCAAATCTCAGGGTTTGAATCAATTGTGGTATAAAGATACGAATCCCGACGCGCATCGCGTCAACAATACCGGGTTCGGAGTTCGTCAAAATTATTTAATCGTTTTACCGGATCCGAAAGGCACGTTTAGTTTTCGAGTTCCTCTAAAACATATTTTCGGGTTTTGCGAAGATTACGACAAAGTGTTGTACGGAATGAAACAAACGCTGACTTTAGTTCGACGATCCGACGACGACGCTATTTTTAGAGGCGGCGCGGTGGATGCCGGTAAAGTAACTCTCTCCAAACTCTCTTGGTACGTTCCTCACATCGAGCCCGCCGATACGCAAAAAATGGCTCTGTACAAAACGATCGAATCCAAAGCTACTCTCCCGGTAGGTTATCGTATGCGACAATGCGACTCGATCGGCGTCCCGCAGGCGTCGAGCTTTTCTTGGAGATTGTCGGCGAAAACCAGCCCGGAAAAACCCCGTTGGATCGTTATCGGGTTTCAAACGGATAAAGAAGGCAGCCAAGAGAGAAATCCCGCGCTTTTTGACCACGTCAACTTGATCAACATGTACGTCACGCTCAACTCGGAGAGATATCCGCAAACGGATTATCAGTTGGATTTTACACAATTTAAATTTTCGAGAGCTTACGGCGACGCGGCTAGTTTCAGATCCGAGTTTTATAGAACGGACGAACTTATTTCGAATCCGAATATTTCTCCTTACGATTATAAAGCTCTTTTCCCGCTGTTCGTGTTCGACGTGAGTAAACAGAGTGAGAGGTTAAAACATTCCGTCACGGATATCAACGTCAAAGCTCGATTCGGGGATAACGTGCCGGCTAATACGATGGCTTACGCGCTGGTGATTAGCGATCGGTTAATGACCTTTCAATCCGACGGTAACAAGTTGAGCGCGGTTTACGGTTGAAAAATTTAAATTTTAAATTAAAAAAAAATCTTGTTATAAAAAAATGAATAGATTTACGATGGAACAAACGCGATCGGCTTTCAATGGTCATGTTACCACGCATGTGATAAAAGGTCGAGAGTCTCGTATACCTTATAGATTTTTAGACGCGATTAGACCTCTCATGCTCGATTATCTAAGTAAACGCCGACATCACAAAGTTAAAATCGTTTTAAGATGTCGGATAAAAAAACCCAACCCCGTGACTGGTGAAGAAATCATAGTAGAGACGGCTTTCTCGTCTAACGTAGAAATTATTAACGAAGCGATGAACGTTGAAGAATTGTACGATGTCATGACTAGAAGAATATGGGAAAAAATATGGCGACTTTTTCAAAATATGGACAGCGGTTGGATATTTCATTCTATCGATCAACTCGAAATTCAAACGATAGTTTACGACCAGTTACTGGAAGAAGATTCTAGTGATGATGATGATGATGATGATGATGATGAGTATTTGAAGAATGAGATCTATTCGCTTTGGAAGGAAGATCAACTTGACTCGAGAGGTCCCGCAGCCGCTTAGGATTACGAAAAAAGTTATTTTTACCCGAATCGGTAAAAATACTTAAACGATTTTTTTAAAAATTTAAAAAATGAAATTTACGATAAAACGAGCGGAATCGGTTTTCGACGATACCATCACCACGCACGTGATAAAAGGTCGAGAGTCTCACATGCCTTATAGATTTTTAGACGCGATTAGACCTCTCGTGCTCGATTATCTGAGTAAACGTCGACATCACAAAATTAAAATAGTTTTAAAATGCTCGATGGCCGACCCCGACGATATCGTTAGAGAGACGCGATTTTCGTCTAATTTAAAAGTTATCGACGATTCGACCGAGATCGAAACTTTATACGATAGACAAATAGTTAGAGAAATATTCGAAAAATACGAAAATTGTAGTTTTACGTTTCATTCCGTCGAAGATCTCGAACTTTACGCGGTAAAACTTAGTTACGTCGAATACTTGAAAAACGCGATCGATTTAACTCGCTTTAAAGATTTTTTAAACTTTTTTAAAAAATGAACGACGAAAAATTTAGAGGAATTAAACACCCGCTCAATCCCGCTTTTGATAGAGTTCCGGAAAACGAGTTCGAACAGCGAATAATCGACGTCGAGCCGACTCGCGAAAGGGATGGAAACGATAACGAGATGAAAGGGGTTAAAATAACTCGGAGCGTTAGCGACGGGATTGAGAAACGGAAAAAGTGAATTAATTTAAAAAAAATATTTTCTTATAGAAAAAAGAATGATGACGAAAGAAATGAAAAAACAAATAGTTAACGAGGGTAAAGGCGAATATCCGCGAGTTATGGATTTCGAATTTACGTCGTATAACGATATTCCGAAATGGGATAGTCGAGAGGCGTACAAAAACGACTCAGATTTTTTCTCCCCCCCCGCGTTATACGATTGCGCGCATAAAAGTTTAAATTTTAAAATCGGACAGGGGGCGCGATTTACTTATTGTAACGGTTACCCGGGATATATAAAAATAACTGAAATTGACGGAGATTATATCGTGGGATTAACTTATCCCTTTTCTTACGAATACGAACACGAAGAGGGAGAGGATTGTGGGTTGATGCGACTTTCTAAAAAATGTTTTTTCGGGTAGATGACTTAAATATTTTGAAAAGTAGGAAAACTCGAAAAATGAATAAATTTAAAAAAAATATTTCTTATAAAAAAATGTTGTACTCTCTTCCAGAACTTAAACGTTTAGCGAAAGAAAATAATCTCGTCGGTCGCTCGTTGTTGAATAAAGGCGAATTGACGCGATTATTGGTCGAAAAAAATATAATTTCCGAACCGACGAAACCGGTAAAAGAGCGAAAAATTTATTCGCCCAAATACGATTATTTAAAAACGATTGATAGCACGCCCGTTCGAGTTAGCGCGAAAAATATAGATACCGACGAAACGATCTCTTTCCGTTCTATTCGCGCCGCGGCGCGATATTTTAACACGACGATACATACTATAAAAGCGTACGATGGGAGAATTTACGAGAAAAAATATTCTATCACGCTCGAAAAAAAAATTAAATAATTTAGGATACGTTATTCTAAATTATTTTTGAAATTGAAATTGGTTTAAAAAAAAATATTTTCTTATAAAAAACATGAATTTCCTCAGAAGAATTAGTAACGCGATGCAACGTACCGCGTCGAACGTTGTATCAAGCGCTCGCGCTTTAGGCGTGAGAGCGCGAGAAAATATTAATCGTTTTACGAATTGGTTAACCGATAACGCGGACGAAGGTCAAATTAATCGAGTGTTGGAAGAGATCTCGGAAGAAACGAGGAGGCGACAGTCTCCATCTTTCGCGATGGTAAGAAGCCAATCCGCTTTGCGAGAATTTACGACCGTAGACGTAATAGAAGGACGACCGGGTTACAACTCTCGAGAGTTTTTTAGAGCGGTTAGACCGCGAGTAATAATTCATCTCGATAACCACCGCCGGCATAAAATTAGGGCGGTTTTAAGATGTCGAATGAAAAAACTCAACCACGCGACTGGCGAAGAAGTTATAGCGGAGGCGCCTTTCGTTTCTCATCTAGAAATTATTAACGAAGCGACGAACGTCGAAGAATTGTATGATGTCATGACTAGAAGAATATTGGAAAATATGGCGACTTTTCAAAATATGGGCAGCGGTTGGATATTTCATTCTATCGATCGGTTCGAAATTCACACGGTAGTTTACGAACCGTGGAGAGGAAGTACTTACATTCCGTTACCGAAAGAAATAGCGGACAAGAAGGCTATTATCAATATGAAAAATAACGACGACAAATGTTTTCTATGGTGCGTTTTGAGAGCGCTAAATCCTAAAAAAACAAACAATCCTAAAAAAAACAAAAACGTGCATATTATAGATAAAGATTTAAAGAGCAAAGAGAATACGTTAAACATGGAGGGAATCGAGTATCCCGTGGCTCTCAAAGATATACGTAAATTCGAAGAGCAAAATCCGGGAATTAAAATAGTCGTTATAGGGGGAAGCGTGGGTCACTTTTACCCCCTCTATTCCAATAAGGGGGGAGAAGTAGAAAACCTGATAGTTCTTTACTTGTTTGACGACGGCGAAAAATCGCATTATACTTGGGTGAGAAATCCGAGTAGATTATTATCTTCGCAGCTTTCGAGAGCGCACGGCAAAAAACTTTTTTGTTGGAACTGTTTAAACGCGTTCACGAAACGAGCGGCGTTGGATAATCATAAAGAATGGTGCTACAAAAGAGATATTGTGGCGATCAAACTGCCCGAGGATGGCTCTTTCATCGAGTTCAAAAACTATAGTAATAAAATGAGAGTTCCTTTCGTCATTTACGCCGATTTCGAATCTTTTCTCGTGCCAATCCACACGTGTGCCTCGAATCCCGAAAAGAGTTATACTAAAAAATATCAACATCACATTCCAGCCGGGTTTTGCATTTACGTCAAGTGTTTCGACGACAGGGTGTATAAAAAGGATCCTATCATCTATACAGCAAAGAGCGACGATGAAGACGTTGGTCAAAAATTTGTAGAGATGATCGAAGAAATCGCGAAAGAAATTTCCGCCGTAAAGAGGAAATTCATGATATTCGACGAGAATGATAAAATAAATTTCGAACGAGCGACGAGGTGTTGTATCTGCGATAAAGAGCTCGGAAACGATAAGGTTCGCGATCACTGTCATTTTACCGGAAAATATAGAGGAGCGGCGCATAAGTCGTGCAATCTCGGCTATAAAATCCCGAATTTCACGCCCGTGATATTTCACAATCTAGCCGGCTACGATAGTCATTTATTTATCAAAAATTTGGGGAAAACTCCGGGCGATCTCGACTGTATCGCGAAAACGGAGGAAGAATACATTAGTTTTTCGAAAAAGATACCCACGGGTAAAACCTATATCGCGAAGAAAGGACCGAAAAAAGGGCAGGAAATAGAAATAAAACACACGCTTAGGTTTATAGACAGTTACAAGTTTATGGCTTCTAGTTTAGATACGCTCGCGGGTAATTTGGAAAAGGATCAATTTTCGACGATAAAAAAATATTTTAAAGATAATCGTCTGAGGGAGTTAATCGTGAAAAAGGGTATATATCCTTACGAATGGGTAGATTCCGCGGAGAAATTTAAAGCGACGTCTTTACCTCCGAAAGAAGCGTTTTACTCGAGGTTGACTGAGAAAGATATTACCGACGAACAATACGCTCACGCTCAGAAGGTGTGGAGGGTTTTTAGATGTAAAACGTTTAGAAACTATCACGATTTGTATAATAAGACGGACGTGTTGTTGTTGGCGGACGTGTTTGAGAATTTTCGAGATATTTGTTTAAAATATTATGAGGTGGATCCCGCGTGGTATTATACGACGCCAAGTTTGGCCTACGACGCCATGTTGAAAATCACGAGGGCAAAACTAGATTTGTTGACGGACCCGGATATGTTGCTCATGTTCGAAGAAGGTTTGAGGGGTGGGGTCTCTATGATTTCGAAGAGGTACGCTAAGGCGAATAATAAATATATGGGAGAAAAATACGACCCGGGTAAACCTTCGAAATATATCATGTATTTAGACGCTAACAATCTATACGGTTGGGCGATGTCACAACCGTTGCCTACTGGAAATTTTAGATGGATGAACAAGAAAGAATTAGAAAATTGGAGAAATATTCCTTGTATCTTGGAAGTCGATTTGGAATATCCGAAAGAATTACACCCATCACACACCGAGTATCCTCTCGCTCCGGAACACGTAAAGAGGGACGGCGTAGAGAAATTAATCCCGAATTTAAAAGATAAGAAAAATTATGTGATCCATCATAGAAATTTAAAACAGTATCTCGATTTAGGATTAAAACTCGTAAAAATTCATCGAGGTATTAAGTTCGAGGAATCGGCTTTTATGAAGAAATATATCGATCTAAATACGAGTCTGAGAGCTAAAGCGAAAAACGAGTTTGAGAAAGATTTCTTCAAGTTGATGAACAATTCCGTTTTTGGAAAAACGATAGAAAATATTAGAAATCGTAGGAATATCAATTTAGTTACCAACGAAAGGGAGGCGAAAAAAAAGGCGGCCAAACCGAATTTTATCGGATCCACCATTTTCGACGAGAATTTAATCGCCATGCATATGAAAAAAACTGAATTGAAATTTGACAAACCGGTTTATCTCGGAATATGTATTTTGGATTTAAGCAAAACTCTCATGTACGATTTTCACTACAATTATATAAAAAAGAAATACGGAGAAAAGGCTAAATTGTTATTTACGGATACGGATAGTTTAGCGTACGAAATTGAAACGGAAGATTTTTATAAAGATATCGTCTCGGATATAAAAGAAAAATTTGACACGAGTAATTTCGACCCTAATCACGAATCTGGAATTTTTTCAAATTGTAACAAAAAAGTGATCGGTATGATGAAAGATGAGACGGGAGGAAAAATCATAGAGGCTTTTGTGGGATTGAGGGCTAAATTATATTCCTATAAAATGTTCGAAGGACTCGAAGAGAAAAAATGCAAGGGGATAAAAAAGGGTGTTGTGGAAAAAAGTATTGGATTCGAGGATTACGAAGAATGTTTATTCACGGGTGAAGAACAATTAAGAAAGATGAGTATTTTAAGAAATCATAAACACGAAATGTATACGGAAGAAATAAATAAAATCGCCTTGAGCGCGGATGATGATAAAAGGTATATTTTACCGAACGGAATTGACACTTACGCGCTCGGGGATTATCGTATTAAGGAATTGGAAGAATCTTTAAAAAGATGAAAATTAACGACTTACCTATCAAACCGTTAACCAATTTCGAATTGGAGAACGCGGTCAAAGAGTTAAACATTCCCCACTTTCGCGGCGTTTTTATGCGAGATCGACTCCCCGTGAGACCGCGAAATAGAGAATGCGGTATTTTAAACTTGGACGATACGAACGTGAGTGATGGGATTGGCTCCCGCGACGCTGGGGGTACGCATTGGGTTTGTTGGATTAAGAAGGAGGGAATTAAATATTATTTCGACGGATACGGAATACAGCCGCCGGAAGAGCTGGTAAAATATTTAAAACCGAAAATATTTTACAATAAGGATCAGGTACAACCGAAAGGGTCGGTTATTTGCGGGCATTTATGTTTACACGTATTAAACGAAATTTGGAAGAAATAAAAAAATGCCTGTTGATAAATTTGGACGAATGCCTAAAGCGGAAGCAGCTCCCGAATCGGAGGTGTCATTGGCATATATAAATAATAATTTCTTGAAAAGGGGAGAAATTAA
Organism: Lutraria rhynchaena; assembly: GCA_008271625.1. Classification (NCBI taxonomy): domain Eukaryota; kingdom Metazoa; phylum Mollusca; class Bivalvia; order Venerida; family Mactridae; genus Lutraria; species Lutraria rhynchaena. The sequence continues at coordinate 19,222 of VIBL01000531.1, forward strand.
CATGTTTGGAGAAAATATTACCAATCTCGGTATGCCTACGGATGGGGGAGATGCGTCGCCTAAATCGTTTGTGATGAGGAGAATAAATAAAGCTATAAAAGATTACGACTTGGATAATTTAAAACGGACGTTGGACACTGTGGAAGAACGAGTAAAAAGTTGTTTGGACGAAAAAGAGTTGAAACGAGTAAAAATAGATATTGTGGAAAAGATGAGAAAAAATTTGGAAAAATATATCGATGAGGAAAAATTGGAAGCCGAAATAGATAAACTCGAGAGGGAATGGGCGTTGGATGATAAAGCTGCCGAAGAAAAAATTACGCGGGAAATAATGAGTAATATCGAAAGAGGGGTAAACATTCTTAAAAAGGATATAGTAAAGCTGATAGATAAAAAAGACGAAGAGACGTTAAAGATAATTATCGATAGGATGCAAGCTGATATTAGCGAAGTCATCGCGGGAAGAAATAAGAAAATTAGACAACTAAATTCGGTTATACTAAGTTTTACGAGCAACCAATTGACCGTTTTATTGTTTTCGCTCAATATTAATAAAAATGCCGTTATCGAAGTGCGTCGAGACCAAAATCAAATCGAGGTTACTGATGGGAAAGGTACACGATTCTTGCATTTCACGGCCGCCTTTAATATGTCGCCGAACGAGTATATTAAACACGATGATGTGGTTGGGTATCCGCATCCCGCGAGTAGCGATTACCCGAGTGGTAGAGAAAGCTGGCTCCTCAAACAACCGGGTATTTACACGCTCGACGTCGATTTGAAATATATAACGAACGAACCGGCTCGAAAAAAACGAATATTTCAGGTAATAGAAGGTAAAGCGACGAAAATATTTTGGGAAGAGACAGGGAGAGAGCGTATAGTGGAAACGTTCTCATTTGATATTATTAACCCAAACACTACAATATCAATCACCCCTTTAGAATATAAGAAATTTACCTTTCGAGAAAAGGGGTACATAAAATTATATTATAAACCGGGCGGATAAAAAAGATTTTTTTTTATAAATACGGGAAAACCTCGTATTTATAAAATTTTTTTCCGAAAGCGGAGGCTCGAAAATTTGAGAGGATGAGCGCGGTGTTGCCCTTCTGGGAGAAGGTTCAAATTGGGGAGCACCCCCTTGGAGATAGTTTAGAGACGAGGTCTCTACTACGAAATTTTTTTTTTTGTAAATTGAAAAATTTATTTTTTAAAAATTTTTTTCGATTTTTTTAAACTTTTTAAGTTTAAAATTTTTTTTTTAAAATATAAAAAATTTTTTTTCGTAATTGCGAAAATTTAAAAATTTAAATTTTCTTGTAAATTCGAAAATATGAAAAATTTAAAAATTTAAATTTTCTCGTAAATTCGAAAATATGAAAAATTTAAAAATTTAAATTTTCTCGTAAATTCGAAAATATGAAAAATTGTAAATATGGTATAACTCCTGTTATCTCACTACTAACGCAATATCATAAAAATGAGTTTGGGCAACTAAGTCACATGCTAACTCTTGTTAACGACTATATTATTTTATTATTAAAGGGAGGTAACTCAAGTAGCCTTATAGTATGTCCATAAGGCTACTAGAGTTATCTCTCTTTACATAAATTAAACAAAATTCTCACATTTGTACTATTGTGTGTGTGAATGGTGTGTTATGCTAGACGGTAAATAAATTATGATAGAGACTTGTAATATCAATATTTTTAAACATGACATTTCAAGTGCGGCTTTAGGGGGAGGGAGGCGGAACCGGCAGGCATTAGTAAACGGCGTCAGTTATGTACTGATTGTGTCCATATTCTACATAAACATGCATTTACTTTAGAATTTACGCCCCCTTGAACTAAAATCCTGTATCCGCCCATGTATTTATTCAATGTATTTCAAAATATCATAACACAGACAGAATGTTTAAAATACGGAATACAAAATAGTCAACTTTTTCGAGATAGGGGGCAAGAATTTACATTTCAATTTCGATAAATGAAAAAAAAATCTAAGTTGATCAATTTCTTGTAAAAATAATTATTTAATAGTAAGGGAAAATAAGATATTTACTGCATTACATGACCAGAGGCACTAATCGATGAACAATTGATGATTTAACTTTTATAATAGGCCATTCAAATACACTACAAAGCTTCCTTTGTACAGTTAATAATACACGTTACCTCAATTACATCCATTGACGTCATACAGATTATTGTGCGTCATGCGATCATGGAAATTGGTGAAACACGTGAAAGAAAGTGAACTTGAATATAACGTCATATGCTTTAACAATGGATAGATTAAAGGGTGATAACTGATGTATTATTCAATTTTTTAAAATAGAAAAATATTTTAACTCAAATTATCTCACTGACGTCATACATACCAACGTGCGTCACGAAATCATTTAAATCCCGAGCAAAAAGTGAGTTTGTTTGTTGCAACTGATATATTAACAACAAATAGATTAAAGGGTGATAATAGATGTTTCGTTTATTGTTCGATGTCATTGTATTGAAAAATAATTGCTACTCAAATTAACTCTTATGACGTCAAACGGACAAAGTTTGTCATTTAGTCTTTATAAGAACGTAAATACGAGAAAAAAGTTGAGTTCGATAATTACATCTGATTTTAACAAAAGATAGATTATTAAAGGCGACAATATGGATATTTGATAGTCAATGATATACACGTGTAATAAGAGACAGAAAAAAATTTCCCAATGCGGGGCTCGAACCCACGACCTTCCGCTTGCAAGTCAGCTGCTATACCAATTGAGCTTATCGGGCTGAGGGGCATACAAACTACTACACATGTATTATATATTATATATACATAATACATGTGTTTATAGTAGTTTGTATATATATATAGTTTATTTCATATATAATTTATTTTATTTCATTATCCAGTACATATACAATGTATGAGGATATGAATTAAGCTAGCGAACAATGCATACTACACAAAATACGTATAAATAAGGACACACAGTGGAGATGGTCATACCGTCACATTTTATTTAAAGGCTTTAGAACAACATTATACAGATATGTGAAACAGAAAAATAAAAATAAAAAAATATGACAAGCAACGTTACAAAACTAATTGATAAATAAAATTGTATCTCTTACAGAAAAGGCTTTTTGAATAAAGGTACCCAACTTTTTAATAATCTGTTTGTTATCTAAGTTTATTCATAATTCATTTAGAGTGACTGATAAAGTGTTTATAATTCAACACAATTCATTCGTTAATATATTATGTATCATTCCTTTTGTTCACACTTTCTTTACCAGATGATGAACTTAGTTCAAATCAAATTTATTAATACAGTGCAACCTATCCAGAGCGGCCCTATCTTGAGCAACAACCTGCCTTCAAGGACAGCATGTTTTTTCCCGTTATACAATTTAACTATTGATTTAATCTATCCAGAGGAACAACCTCTCAACAACAACAACAACAACATAATTATGCTTCTCCCAAAGGATGTTGCCTATGTAAGGTTTCACGGTACTGTGTTCTGTACAGTGCTGGGTATTCATGAAGAATCTTTAGTAAGACATTTTTTATCCTTTACATATTTTCCTTAACCAAGGTTAAGGATTTTTCATCTTAAACAAAATTCTACAGCATAATTTAAGGACTTCCCTAGGTAATGACATTCTTAATTTTAAGGAAAACTTCAATTTTACCTATTCTTACGACATGTTCTGAGACAGAATCGAAATTTCCGTGATCTAAAAATAGATTGATAGTCGAAATTCGCATGCTTATACATGTATGGTGGCATATTTCTGCATACTGTTAGCGAGTTAATTTTCGTAATAAAATTTTCAAGTTTCCGTGATAAAATGTTTTATTTTCATGCAAATATTTGTCGTCTACTTAAAATAGACGAACGTTTACTATCTGGTGAAGAAATCTTATCATGAAAAGTTATTGAATTTTCGCGAAAATATCATTGTTTTTTAGGAAAAGCTGGTAGATTTTCGCAAAAATATTCTGATGATCTTATGCGGAAATATGCCAACATACTTATGTAAACAGATCTTTGTCAAAATGATTGTCGCAAAGAAATTTTCTACAAATGACTCGCAGGTTCTGGTCGAACTTATGAGTAAACAGTACCAATATGATATGAACATGACTTATTATGTTTATACAAAGCGTACATTCGCAAAAGTGAATTTTTACTGTATTTAACAATTGGAAATTAAGAAGCCGTCCATTTACAGGAATATAAAGCATCAAGAGGTACAATAGAACCTTTCTAATCCGAACCCGTTCGGACTGACAAAAATGTTCGGATTAGAGAGGTTTTCGGAATACAGAGTTTTTAGTACTAAATACGTACTTAAAAATCGGACCCAGTGGACGTATTCGGTTTAGAGAGGATTCCGGATTGGAAGGGTTCGGAATGGAGAGGTTCGACTGTATTCGTAAAAAACGCTAAGAACTTTAATGCCCAAGCCGTGTTCCCACGTGATACGACTGAATTGTACTAGAGGTGGGACGACCATGTGCAGGGAGATATAACCTGATTATAAGCATCGCCTTATGTCACGGGTAATGGACATTGTTTAATACACATGCAGGCATACAGTACATAGGAATGATGCATTTAATGTCTAAATGAATTCTGGTTAGATACTAAACTAACAAAGTGTTTCAGCTAAGTGTTTGAATTGCTACTAGAAAAATATGAAACTTTTTTAACACAGGATATTCTTCAAATGTAATATATTGTGTAATTATTCAAAAGAACTATATGCAATTATATCATAAGAAGTTGTGTTGAAATATTTTCAGAAGGTTGCCCGTAAAGTATGCAGCTGTAAGTGGTAACTGAGGCTGTTAAGGGAGTAATCGGAAAAATTGTGGTGAATGTGAATGGATTGGACTTGCTATACATGAGCTTTAATTACCCTTATCAACTGGTAAGCAGTGAATCACCATTTTCTTTGTTTACAATTCAATTAGTCATCTATGCATTCCAGTAAGATTTATTCAATATAATCAACAAATAGCTGTTGAAAACTGTTGATGACTGTAAACGTGATTTTGTATGCATAATTTATTCTTAATATTGGGAAAGCACTGTGCATATGCAATAATTTTAATGCATGTCATGCCATTTACCATTTGAATCATCTTTGCAGGGATGAAAATTAAGATCCCAAGGAAACATCTGAGACTAATAGTGAAACTAACAATGTAAAAACATTGTACAACATGCAGTGAAAATTATTTGTTGTATTGCTATTGACAGTAATGTTGTAGATACAGTGTGCATATATATGATCATAAGAAATGCACCGATAAACCAATAGTAAAGAAAAGTTCATTGAATATAGTTATAAGCACAAATATTGTTGATGTGCTCTAACATCATCCACTTCTTATTTACCACAGTATGCATCCAACATCTCATGGGAGTATGCAAACGCCTGTCTCATCATCTACTTACACTATATGTGACTGTGAGTACCACCAACTATATAAAAAAGAAAATAAGAAAACTGGACTTACAGATTAAAATTGTTCGAAAAGAAATTACAGCAATCATGAGAATATTACCAGTGTTGGATTTTTATAAAGAAAAATGATTGATTTTATGTCAACTCAACTTTCCATTTTCAAACTAAAAGTAACATCACTTTTTGTGTATTTAATTTTTTTTTTGCTAATGTGTTTTGCTGAATATTTGTATTGGGTAAGGTATTAATTATTGAAAACTTGTTTTATCTGCATTTCTGTTGCATTGTTGATAGTTGTATATCTGCTGTATTGATGCATTTAATTGTTTTGAACCTTTCAGGTAGATAAAATGATTTTATTATACCTTTTTGTAAATATCTATTGGCAATATTATATCTGTACTGCAGGCCAACATTGGGAACAGTTGTATTTCCTTGGTCATCATCATCATCATCATCATCAGCAGCAGCAGCAGCAGCAGCAGCAGCAGCAGCATCACCATCGTCATCAAGGAGGGGAATATATCTATTTCTTTGCATATGCTGTGTAATACTGAACAAGCTAGTACAATTCTGAAATGTTCAATAAATACAACATTAAATACAATAAATACACCATAACATGCTTTGGAAAGAAATATTTATACATAATTTATATTTTTAAATCTACATCACACTATTCCTTTTAATTAAAAAAATATTACTTCATAAATGTACGCAGAAATTTTAAGTTCTATTTTAAGTATTTGATCAGAATAAGATGAGTGCTCATCTTTGATCCTATGCAACATTTCAATGATAAGTTAATGCTTATACTTGCATGCTTTCTTGGGGTCTATTCCCATTTCATTGTGTAGTATGGAAAATCTCCTTTTTAAGTGTCAATGTAGCTCTTTCTACCTTGGCTATTGCTATCTTGTTATCTCTTGTTACCCTTAAATGATAAATACTTATACCCACACTGCTATCAAGTAAATTTTAAGAATTACAACTTATGCTGTCTTTTAAGTTTTGAAGCTGGCTCATGTACATGAGATGGCATGATCTATTAAAAATCATTGAATTAATTTTCTCCTGATCAGGCATTGACAAAATATCAATTGAAAATACCTTATTATTTACATGTTTATTTACAAGCAAAATTAACAGTTGACTCTAACATTTATGAGTGCTATTAATACATTTATAAGAATATTGGTGGATGTGAGGACTCACTGTATTATTTAATTTTATATCTGTAACTGCTAACATTGGTTGTCATTTAATAATTGTTTCAACATTACATGTGCATACAATAATGAACTAACTACTTATTAAAGTGCAATCAGATAATTAAAGTTAATTTTAGTACTTTACTGTTTATCTGTTGTATCTGGACATGTATTTAGATGTTAACAACCACGTTTTATTGGGATATCCACTATCTCTTAATATTTCGGAATTTCCTCGATGGAGAAACCCACCATCAAATAGTATCTTCAACCCGCTATTCTTCATGATGTATCCGTCATGGGTCAATCCAGCCATCAGTAATGACACCAATGGATTTACTGTCAACTTAATGATGCTATAGTAGCATTTCCTGTTCACAGATTTTTGGGTTCCACCGAGCTACCCAACGACTTTAGGGAAACTTGAAATTCCTTAAAAAGCCACCGGCTGTTCATGATGTTCTTGTGCAGTTCATGGAACTCAGTCTAGTCAACATATCGACTACTTCTGCCACTGTCAGTGCAATTGTTGATTGAGATACTGAATGAATGCTACCATTATTCAGTTGAACGCCACCTGTGGCTACATACCTGTAAAATGGTAATAATTCTATGAGAAATTCCAAACTGCATTCATTGTTTATGGAAGTCATTGTTATACACTTGCTATAATATGATGAGTATATTCTATATTCTGAATACATACAAGCAAACTGTAGTGTATAGTCATTCAAAGGCTGTTGCTACTTATATTTTTATGACTTACATTTAAAAAATGAAAGAAATTTACATCACTATACCTCATAGTAGCCAGGATCTTTTCCGTTGATGTCAAACTTTAACTCCTCTGTGCAGGTGTTATCAAAATCCTATTGGCTGTATTCAGGTAGCGTCTTCCATTGCAGTTGAATCTATAACTTTCTATCATATGTTTATTATCATACAAGTTCAACCAGTATCAGTCACGAGGTTCTCGTGAAAGATAGTGTTCAAATAATTCAGCTTTAAGATTGGCTGACCGATAGACGTTATTAAGAATATAACGTATTGCTTATTAAATTTTGCAAAAATGAAAACTATTTGTTAAAATTAATATTTGAAATATTGTTTCAATGTTGAATACAACCTAGTACATTTGTTACTTAGCCTTCCTATGTTTACATTAAGTCTTACATAAGTTTGTGTGAGAACAAGAAATCCTTAGTTAATAACGCTATGATAACCAGGGGCGGATACAGGATTTTGGCTAGGGGGAGTTAAGTCAAGATGTATGTAGAATATGGACACAATCAACACATAACTGATATTTTTACTTATGCTTGCAAGACTTTAGAGAGCTCCCCCAGAGCCCCACCCCACCCCACCCCATAAAACCGCGCTTGATGACGTTAGCATGATGGTACACAATATGCAATCGACGTATATGTATGTTTGCTATTATGATAATAGATGCGAAAGTTTGATCAGCATTTGACTGACGATGTAATCGTATAATGTGGTAATATTAATCACGCAAAGTAAATGACATGATTGTGTCTTTGCACCAGAAAGTTTGAGCCTTGTTTGGCATACTCATGACTGTTTGTAGATGTACGGAATCTTTGCCATTACTCTGTACATGTTTATGTATGTTTGCTATTGTGATATGCATTGACGCGAATGTTTGATCAACGATAGTTTGACAATATAATAGCATAATTTGAGTGATTTTTGAAGAGGTTACGTAGTGTTAAACAAACTTGGTGCAGAAACTGTCATTTCTGAAGCTGTAACCCTTGTATATGTATATATATGATATACGTGTTTTTGGTTGGTGTGGCCATTTTAGGTCTAATACACCATTATACACAATCCCTTCAACGTGTTATCACCCTATGGTTAGAACACTGGACAATAACATTATCACACTCGTCAGCAATTTTTGTTAGGGCGAGTTAAAGCAATCCCTGTCCGCAACTACGTACAATAGTTTACTGATGTTTTAGTAGTCTTGATAAATAGATGACTTATTAAACTTTTGTACCAAATTATTTCCAAATATGGCTGTATGTTTTACCAGGAGATTATTAATGCTTTTACTACATAAAATGTGTTTAGTGTTCAAGCTAAGATCACCGTCAACATATTTTGAGATATTTCAGTAAGTATTTGAAACTGTCCTGATAGTTCATGTTACAATTCTGGCCCTCAGTAAACCGTAGTCCTAGAAATAAAAAATATTAATACAGCATGACGTGTCAATCTGAAAATTCACAACTCAAAATATGTTTCTATTGTAAATGCATTAAGTTTGATATGTATGCTGCATACTTTACGCAGTTAATAACGATTGACATTGTAGTCTTCAGGCCTTATTCAATGTCTTTCTGCACCTTAATGCCATGATATTCTGTCAAGTGAAATCAATGTTTGTGTTGTAAATTTGGCATTATTGGCCATGATACATTAATACAACGCATTATACTGATTGTAATGATACTAGTCAGTTATGATTTAATAGAGAATATGCAACAAAACCATAATTATTCTACTCAGAACTCAATGTATATATAACTGATAACAGTGATTTTGATCGGATGAATTTGGTCAATGCTCGTCCTCAATATAAATCTTGTTTACGCAGTTGTAAATATGAATATGATAAATTTTAAACCAGTAAAAAATTAAAAGTGCCAAGCTGTATTAGAATATGTAAACACAAAGTGCTAATATCAAACAAACAAATATACAGTTGAGTGAATTTGAGCAATATTTTAAGTGTGTTAACATTCCTGGTGACCGATATCTTACTCCTGATAATATTTTGTATTTTATTGTAAGATATGAAAGGCGCGAATTTAATATGTTCGATGAATTGAATGTTCCATTTGAACATCGGGAGTTAATTAAAGCTTTAAAACAGCCGAATACAAATAGATCTGGTCTTCCAGATATGCTTTTAAAGAATGTCTTATACACGGTGTATACTCATTCTACAATAGTTTGAGCAATCACTGTTTTCAGCTGTCCCCTGTCAATTAAGACAAAAATGGACTGGACACTTTGGTAAAATCGCGATCCACTTGTTCACTATAAACACATATATTAGAAACATGAGGTCCAACTTTATTATGGTTTAAATTTGTCGGATCTGCAATGCAGCATATCAGGCCTCATTCTGCCTGTCCCTTTACACAGTATATTAGTTTGTCACTGTATTCCTACTCTTATAAAGCTTTCAGCAATCGAAATCGGGATCGTTTCTTTAGGTTAGATAGTTAACAATGTATTTTATTTAAAATGGAAGACCTTACAGCTTTATTCACCCTGCTATGCCAATTGTTAGCTTGTCCCTGTTTTTGAAATAAGATACGATACGCAACCTTAACTCAGCTCTTTACTATAGAGATTTCCATTAATGTAAAGCAAACAAAAGTTTTCACAACCGACAATGATCACTTTTCCGAAGAATAAATGGATTAACCACTGGAACATATTCAGATAAAATTTTATAACATATATGTGATACAATAAAATCATGACAGTATTCATACGAACAAATCAGATAAAACGAAAGTAATATTACAACAGCATAACGACTGTATTCACAGTAAATGGATCTCTAAGATGTTACATGTATTTATAAATACGGATGAAAGGATTCTATTGCTCATCACTTAATTATACTTTAATAAGCCATTAGCAAGATTACACAAGATTGTTTTCAGATGTAACAGTTTAAAAATCTTTGTTATGTGTGTGCGTGTATTCACAAAGTGATATCAGTGTCAGACAGTACTAAACATTAAACACTAGAAGGTTCGCATATCTTTATTCAATACTAAGTGTCAACCATTCATTTAATTGAGTACACATGTACATGTTCATTGGCGTTAATGATTTTTCATAAACGTCCTTATGAGTGAATTTATTCTTCGGAAATGAAAACACACCGTCGCACAAATTTATTTATTTCGCGAACATGATTTAGTTGAAACACGTCCTACTTTATGAATCAATTCTATGGATACCTTAACTCGATGACAAAATATTTTTTCTTGACAATCAATATCTTAAATGACTTAAATATTTGAAAATGCAATCAATTCAAGGTTTCAAAAGTATAAGAACAAAACATTTCAAAACCCTAAAAATAAAATATGTGAAGTTAGATTATGTGAGGGGACCTACAATCGTGAAAGTTAAGTGCAGTGTTCAAGAAAATCCACCTACTTCATCAAAGTTATCCTAAAATAATCCAATATATACTAGAATATATTCCATATTCAGTATATCCAGCACAAACATTTTATTTCCTAATCACCAAATTATAGCACACTAAGCACAAACACTTTTCACAAATACTCGACACAACACTTTTGAAAACTACACTTTCTGCTCGAAAATACATGGAAACACATAAGACCACAAGACTACATGGTATGCTTGTTTGCCCTGAAATTCAATGGTAAATTAGTTAACGAAGGAAGTAAGTAAAAAAAAAACACAAGTAATTAATTACTGGCAACTAAGTTCAAATCACAGGTAGTTAAGGAATGATAGCTAAGAACAAGACACAAATAATTAAGTGCAGGCAATTAAGTACAACACACATATATGGGCATTAGGCACAAATCATAAGTAATTAACTACTGGCAATTAAATACATAGCATAATTATTCAAGTACTGATTGTTACGCACAAATCAAAAATAATTAAGTACTGGCAATTATGTACAAAATCCACTTAATTAAATACTAGTGATGACGTAAAAAGCAGCTTACATACGAACTAGAATTAGCAATTAAGCCAAAATAGCTATATGTCAGTAATTAATCGTTGATAACAATTACACTTTAGTAAACGAACAATTTTGGGTAAAATGTGTTTCGATAAACTTGTTCATGTTAACCAGTTTCAATCGTTTATATATTTTTTTTTATCAATGTAAGTAAGTCTACTTACGTACAAAAGCGAATAAGAAGGAAAAAAATCTCAAATCCACACAAAGAGTTATCCAAACTGCAAGGCTGTAAAATGTCTGCTATCACTACAGTTGATTTATTAAATCTGAAAATAATATCCAATCAATAAATAATTCAATCACAAACAACTGGGTGCAAGTACTAAAAACGACTTGTGTGTAAAGACTAAAACGACTCGTATTTATCATGATTTTTTCGTGGATGACGATTATGCAATTGTTTTCAAAATTATAATTATTCATTCAAGCGCAAAAACGCTTTTCTCACGTAGCACGTGTACAGCAACAGGTTTCCCCAACAGGTTTTATGACAAGCTACCATAAGTGACTCAGCACATACGGTAAAAATCAAATTAATGTATATCAACCATTACGACTTATGATGCCACGTCTTTCTGACAATCAGAGAAAAAAGGCTATCTGTATACTCCGAGCAGCGTCAAAGTTGCACGCCAGTTTGTGTCCCTGCAGATTATTCTTGCGAATATCTACAATATTACAATCGTAAATGATCTTCGCAATAAAATTCCTCCAGAATGACAACAGACGCGCACATATAACGTTACATAAATTAAATAAGGTGACGCGTCCTCCTATGTATTAATAAAAATGGAGGTCACCGTGACACTGGTTACTGATACCATTTTCTGCACAGCCATTACTGTCCTTCATCCAAATGGTGAGTGATCATCTGCATTTTTTGAATTTTCATGAAAACCCTTCCCTACTTAGTTATTTCTAAAAGATACAGATTGTCTGATGGTATTCATTAAATGGCACGAACACATTGATTTGACATAAAAGTGTTGATGAAAAAGAATAACTAAACCCAATATATTGTATTTTTTAAAAAAATATTTTTGAAGTCACTGCGGTATCAAAATTTTAAAATTTGGCAGAGACATCTTTTATACCTCATATCTCATGTCGTAACGGGGTCATATTATTATATTAGGCATATGCCTTATTATGTTGTACTCCGAGATATCACGACTCATATTAGATTTTCAGGAATGTGAGGGAGTTTTGTTGCTTACATCTATCACTCATACGTTTACTCAAACTCGTATTTAAACCGCGACAATAACAAATTGAGTCATGTGCTCAAGTCTCAAACTAGCATAAACTTGGACGTCTAGCTGCTGAAACATAACCACTATTACGAGCATATTTATTAAACACATAATAATATTAAATACATTTGAAGTTGTCGTTATATACCTGAAAATGGCAACAATTAATTCTGTATCTATGTGCGTGTAAACTGAAAACAATGAGTGGAACTATTAAAATAACACAACGAATGTGATTATCAGACTGAATTCAGCCAATACGTGAGGAGCATTTGTAATTTTATTCTTCTTCAGGTAAACCTCGTTTTCCACGAGAAACGGGCGTATCAAAACAATGTTCATTCAGTCCAAAGTTATGTATCATCCAATCGTGAATCACATTTGACTGGTTGATAATAATCAGTTAGACACACAAGGACGAGTTTATGCCAAATTTATCATATCTTAAAGAGAATTGTTTGACTTATTGTCACCGGGGTTTAATGCCGTTTTTCAACAATTTTTAAGTTATATACAGCGACCGGTTCACTTAACTAGCTTTCCAGGACTATGAACTAACTAGTGCTAACTTACCCTTCCACAAGGAGCCGGCAACTTCTCCACATGTGGATTAAAATCGACATTTTTGTCAAATTTTCATAGAAGGATATGACCTGCTGCGATCGGGATTCGAACCAGCGCACTAATAACTAGACCACGGCCGCGGCCTTTGAAGAGAATTATTACCCTATCGTTAACATTTCAATTATTGACGACGAAACATCATTTTAACATGAAAAAGTTAATGTACACGGAGTATTTACAAAATATGTTTGAGAGTTTTATTACTGATGATGAGACATGTAATCGTAATTTGACTCATTTCCATGGTGCATGAATATATTTAAAAACAAGCAAAACAAAATCTACAAAATTGTGTATAAGCTGGATTTCTACGTCATTATTTAGCAGAAAAGTTCCCGGTGTCTGTAATCCAGACCGACCATAGTTTCTTCTGCCGACGATAGAATTTATTTCGGTCTAGGTCGTTTTTTCTCCGGCTGGTATATTTATATAAATGTTCATATAATTCATATATTAAAACAGAAAATATGTGTTTGGAATAAGTTTCGTCGCCCTTATAATTTGGAGATGTTAGTTTCTTGGTTTTAACATCCACGTATTATTTTATTTTAGTTATTTTTTTCAACACATTTTTGACTTGATATATGTCGCCTGTCTGCACTCCAAAGCCCTACTCTCTGTTTTCCATCAACGAAATTCCACCATTTCAACCATATTCACTCCAAACCTCAACATTTTCATGATACGGTATACACTACAAATGACGACCACTGTCCAGACCTATTGTTTTATCTCTTTATTAAAATAACCTATCGTGTTCAAATAGATTACGGACCATAAATGATGATTTTCCTGTATTTATTTTGCATTTCTCCCCTAATTTTAATTACTTTTCGATATTCAAATGGCAACTTAACAAAACATGGTATTAAAATCGTCTGCTTTCTAAATATCTGTCGATCAATGTTTGGTAACAAGTACGCACAAGGCAGCTTTTGTTATCTCCGTTATGTTAGTCAATAACTTCACATCGTGCATGTAAGAACTACGCGTATTTCTTTGACTGTTTCCATGGAGCTGCATTTTTCTATTGTCAATCAGAGTCAACGGGTACCAGGTTAGGTAATGTATGTGACGGATAACGAACGACAACTCTGGGTAGAGATAGATCATGACCGGAAGTCAGGTTTCATTTTAGTGATATAACATGTAAGTTAAATTCACGCAAAATCAGAATATTTCGTCATACTAGGCGGTTTGATTTGATCAAGTAAGTGCTTGTTTTTTAAATGCATGTATATATAAATGATTTCATTGTCCACAAGAGTATTATTTTGATGTAGAAATTTTGGTTAGTTTCGTTCTCAATTATTTTCGAATTTCGTACTCATTTGATACTCTTCCTTGTTTGGTATTGGTTTAACCTTTCAATGCTACTTTTAATCATAAATTGCTCAAGAACTAGAACTTTTCAGAGTTACTGATGAATCAATTAATTGTATGTAGATCATATTTTAATATGTTTGTGTAATATTTTTTTTCAAAAAATTAATAGAGGAAAATAAAAGTTTGTGTAAGTTTTATTGTTAAACTGCTAAAGAAATTGCTTATGTATTATAGTATTATATATGCTTATAGGCTACTAGCATATCATGTTGCATGTTATATTAAGCATAATTAGCATGTTTTATTCTAGACACATTGAAAATCCACTAGTTTGATACTACTGTATGTATCAAAAGGGGGTACCTTGGCCAATGTAATATGCATAGTTATCTCTCTGATCAGTATCAATAGATTTAGGGCCTTTTCCAGCAATTTTAGGAAAAGGCCCTTGGCTTCAGTTTGAAAAAAATATGTAACATGTTTCTACATTGTGGGAAATTTGAGAAATATTTTCTGATATGATAATAATTGCTGTTATTATTATGCAAAATCCAGTGTTATTAGAATACAGCATATAGCATTAAAATCTGAATGTGCCATTTAGCATATCTGCGGGAACTTATCAATCAGATTTTTCCTGGTTTTATTTATCATTGTTTGCAGAGCTCTGTTTGTGATTTTGTTTGGAAATTGGGAAACAAGAAGGCTATTTTCGATTGGTAATGTGGCTGATATTTGGCCCCTGGGGATAGGGCAAAAATGCCCCGAGATTAGTACAGTCTAGATGCAATTTTGCATAAACAATTGTAACTTTGGACATTTATCAGTGATAGTATTCTTATGTATGGTAATTAAATTCACTACTAATGTCAAGAAAGGCATTTTTGATCCAAGAAATTCCTATAAATTCTGATATTTCTGGGTAAGCAAGTAATGTAAGATTCTTAAGCAAAAACAAATTATAAGTTATAGGCCATGCATTTGTATATATGTGGTATTTGCTTCAAAATTCTCATTTTTTTCAGGTGTGGCAACACTGCCCAGTTCAGCCTTTCCAGGTTTACCTGCTGGATTTGTTTTTCTTCCTTGAGAGAAGACAAATGGTTCTGTAGGTGGAGATGTTGTCTTGTGTTTTAACATATGCTTTCTGCTTTTGATTGACCTTCTTCAAGTGTAAAAATGCCAAGAGGAAAAGCAAAGTGTCATGATTTATCAGAGAGTTATTGTGTACAAATGTACTCAGATGGTTGTTCTACATGCTGTATTTTTGTATCAAACATGCAACTATAATTGGTCTGATAGGTATGTATATTACATTTAGGAAACTATCAGTGTTCCTTAGTTTTTGTTTGCCCCTGAAAAACATTGATAATGAATATTACACCAGTCTGTTTCCTAATAAACTATTGGTAAAGTGTACTTTCTTTTCTAAATACAATATAATGAATAGTTACATTTGTGTTTTGCCTTAAAAATGTAGTTTTAGTGATTACCGTCTGTATTTTAGCATCTGAATGAATACATAACAGTACTGTGTACCTTAGTCATGTTGTGTGAGCATTGCCAACTGTGCACTTCAGTCAAACTTATCTTTGATAGTTTTTTGTCTATTGTTCAAGTAATGAATATTGTACTTACAGTTAATTTATTGATTAAAGGGAAGTGTGTTGTAAGTTGAGGAAGAGGCTATAATGATCATATTTCTTGTTTTTATTTGTGCTATATTTTCCTGATTTTCTATGAAAACATTTCTACTGTGCCAAGATAATTCAACTTGGGTTGTGTGCAATGCTGAGGATGATGTGTACAAATGTTAACGAAATGTTCTGTTATCTATACTGCACAGTTTTCCTACTTTGTAACTTGAAGTAAATCCACTTCAAGTGCCTATTAAACTAGGGGCAGTTAGATGGTAAAGCACTGTACACTACTTTTGTATGAGATGAGAGTTTGTAGTGTGTTACTTCTTTATATATCCATTCACTGTGGTACCACAGTGTAGTATTACATCTAATTTTCAGGTCCCATCTAATTTATTATGTGAACAGATCAACCATGTAATAACTGAAAAGACTTGATGAAATATGGGATTCAAATGTCAAACTTGCTGCTGGTAAGATCATATTAGTGTTCATACACACAAATCAAAATAAAAAATGAATAAGATATTTCATCAATATATAATGTTTTCCCATTAAGCATATCCATAAACCTGGATGAAATGTTTTTATAACACATCAGTTCTTAATTAACAAGCCATTGACAAGATTATATAACATTGTTATCAGTTGTAACAGTTTTGGAGTCTTAGTATGTTGTGTGAGGCTTTATGGTATTTAACAACTGAATTGAATTTGACTCAAGCAATGTTAATTCACATGTTGGTTGCTTGTATTCCTTTAAGGTACGTTGCAAGCTAGATTATGGAAATGCCAAATCAAAACACTACAGTGTGGATTGTTGGTTGCAGCTGTATGCTCTCATCAAGATAGAAAGGATGATTGACTCTACATATAGTTGACACCTTCATAAACAGAGCATTAGACCAAGAGATAACAGTTAACAAAAGGTAATAATTAAAATACATGTAGCAGATGTAGACATTAACCCATTATTGATAAGACTGTACATGTGTAAATTTGATTATACATCATTAAAATCAACTTCCATCAAACAAATAATTCCATTTTGCATTGTTGCCATAAGTTCATCTGTCAAATACTATAGTTGGTTGTCATTGTGTATCATTACACCCATATATTGAAATATCATTTTTCTGTTTCTATATTTTGAACTAAGCATTTAATTAAATATCCAATAAATGGCATGTTGCATTTTTCACAGAAAAGTTACAATGTTTATCAAATTATCATTTATGTCAGATTCAGCTGCATTTTTGTTGCCATTTGTTCAGCCAAATTTACAATTATAAATATGAGCATTACTATTTATTGCTATTTTACAATTTCAGATTCATGTTTATTAGCAGAGGAATTAAAGGACAGCAGCATGGTACAAAGTCTTAGCTTTTCCTCATACGTGTATTATAACTTGATTTAACTAAAGAGGTAATATGACACCCCTTTTATACATTATCATGCACAGTTACATCAGGCATCTCTCCTACTGAAGCAGATTATGTTATATTAGGAAAGACATGATGTTATTTTACATGCATTTTTTATTTACATAGTAGATTATTACCAAATTCTTTATTATGCTAATGATTTGCCTAACAGCCAACTTGTTATAAAATTGTTATGCGATTTATGTTACAGAAGGAATAAAATACCATGATTGGCTTCTTCTGTGTCACGGTCTTTTAAATGAATGAATGGAATCTATGTGAGTGTCCCTGACTGTGTTAAGCTTTTCATCTTACCTTTATTTATAGGGAGATTTTCAGTTTTGAAAATTTTGTTGTTTACTGTAGCATCAGATTTTATTTTTTATGTGACAAATACATAAAAATATTCCATAGTGTTCTTATAAGTAAATCATTAGATACCATATATTACCAACTCATTAGAATTTACTACAACATTCTGAAGGTAGAAGGTAGTGATGATTTAAGGTATTATATCCATAACACTGTACCTATTTTACTTATTTGTTCAATACCACACATAAATGGCAACATTATAAAAATAGTATTGCCCAATTATCATAACTTCTTTGATAGTTACTCTAGGTACTTCAATTTATATTATGGCTCATTTTGAAATTTTTGTCAATTTATTGCTCTCGCTGAAAAAAGAAAACTGTTAACTTCTGAAAATATTGCATGGTAAACTATAATTTTCTTTATCAAATTAGATTGGTATTGTGTTTGTGCTTCTTTTCACTGTGCATTTTCATTGCAATGGATCTTCCTTTTTCTTTAATCTTCTAAAAATGGGCTTCTCCCATGAGACTTCATTGTAAATTAAAGGGGAAATAACCAATGATTGTGATTGTTTTTGAAAAATCTCACAGGAAATCATTTTCTATCACGGAAACCTATACAAATTATGAAGGTTTCCAAAATCAGTCCTTTCCTTTTTGAGATATTAATTTTTGATATCAACATATTAATTCTGTTTTGATTTTCGTGTGCATGTACTTTTCAAACCTGTGAAATACAGCTGTTTGCTTTTGTTTTACTTCTTTATTTTCAGTTAATATGAGTTGCATGTGTGGGGAATATGGTACTAAATCCTTTGCTAAACTAAATTAGTTCTTTCAACATCAATGAGACGAAAACCACAAGAAATGTTTATGAAGTACAGTGTAATTGTCTACCTGTTGATGATAAAAAGTGTTTGTTTTTTCATTTGATGTAAACCTAATAGTCACTACAATACAAATGGGAGAATATGTATATATGTTATTATTCTTTTCATAAAGCATTGCTACAATAAATGTTAACACAATAATCAGGTATTATAAAATATTGAAATTATCAATATCAGATTTAATAAAAATTGTACTTTGTTCTCATGATACACGGAATATCGAATAACAGTTACATACTTTGATTTGTTGTCTTTACATATCTTCAGTAGTGATATTATTATCTAATTGCTCAATTATTGGATGGAATTACAAGATGTGTGAGTGTGCCCATTGCCCGGGATGTGTCAGTCCATGTTCAGTGATTTAAAGCATGCAATCCACAATTCCTACTGAGCCCAATTATGTTTTTAAAAGGCACGATATTTCATTAGAATGATTACTTTAATACACCACAGAATAGATATTGGTGTGATATTGATTTTTACCTGCTTAGATTTGGGCAAAATATAAAATATTGAAATACTCTGGATGGGTATTGTGAAATATAACCATTGGAATACCAGAAATTGTAAAACAATAAACATTGATCACTGTCTTTATATCAATTGGTACCCAAAATATAATGGTAACTATGAAATACATTTATGACACTCAACGCAAAATGTAGGCACACAATTCGAAAATAAAAATATAAAATTGCCCCAATCATCCATAATTATTCAAGCAGAGACAATTTATATAGAACACAATCTATAACCTAAGAGAACTATTTTCTGCTGGCCAAAAGTTTTCTGCGTAAAAACTTGCGTTGTTTCAATGTGAATTTTAAAGCGCTTCTGATTACCAAATTATATGAATTTCACAAATTTATAAATGAAGATATTTTGTATGTGTAGAGGGTTACTTCTGCTTTTTAATTAATTCCACATGCTTACAGGATGATATTATCTCTTGTACTGTGGTCAGCAGAGATTATTTCTGCCTCTTAATTATTCCTGCATGTTTTATCAGGCATATACTATAGTCAGCAGAATGTTCTATTATTGATAATACGGACAGACGGGTAGCCCTGATCAGATAACCAAATATGTGAAATACACGTGTGCCACGTGATGAGATTTTGAGAGATATATTATTGCTTGCATATTCATTCTGGGTAGATTCTATGTGAGAGTCGGAGCTTAGATTCCGAACAGTTAACATGTAGTCGTACTAAAAAATTGTTGTTTTATTAAAAGTTATGTTAGAAATATTATGACTTTCTTACTCAATAAACCCCGTTTCGTAACCCTCATCATTATGCGAAATTTAGCTAAATCCATTATCAGCCCTCAGAATATCTCTGTTTGAGGACTGAACTATTTCATTTATCAAGAACCGATGAAAATTAAGCTTCTATTTCAAAACAAGTATTCTGTCTGATATTTTCGGTTGTAATATGTCCAAGTGTTATACACGTCAATCAGAACTGAAAATAATCACCAAATCTAAGATTAACAATCAAATAATGAAATTATACCACAAAGAATATTTGGCACCAGAACATTAACAAACTTGTAAACATTGTAAACAATATTTTATTCTGAAATCAGAATCATTTAATTCTTGGGTTTTACACTTATTGCCTAATGTTTGGTGCAGAGATTTGGTTACTTCAACAAATAGTACCTACTGTTGTTTCACTGAACAGCTTTTATAAAGCTTTTAAATTAATACTAACAAAAATCTTGAATTAACGACCAAGCAAGTACTGCTGCAATATGATCTGCACCACTGGTATTTGACCATTATTAAAGATGGAATATGACTACTACTGCAAGAATAGGAACTATACTACTGCAATACGACTTAAACTCGGATTTTGATCTATGCTGCTTGAATATGACTAATACTGTTGGAATATGGAACTTCGTAACCACAGAAATATGAACTACACAGATAAAAATGAACTTTTACTGCGACAATATCAACTATACTGCTAAAGCACAATATACGAGTATATAGTTGGAATATGCATTGAACAAGTGGATTATGAACATGTATATTTCTCCCTGATTACCTGTGCCGTTTATAAGCATACAATACAAATAAAAATTCTACTTTTTGTCATCATAGAAATTAACTACTTTATCGTCTTAGGAATTTTGAAATTGATAATTGCTACTAGATTTGTACGTAGCTACGATGCTTAGAAAATTGACAGCCGTGAACATTTTTTTCTTCGCCTCAAAATAAATCTGGAACAAATTACATTAAACATGCATTCATACAAAAGCAATGATTATGTTGACGCATTCAAAGATTTTAATGTTATACGATGCTCTGAAATGTTGAATACATTATGGCATTTATGTAATTTTGTGCCGTCATCTGTGCCTGATCACTCAGTTTTGATATGGAAATTTGATTTTTCGAATTTTTATGTAGTTTCAATGAACAGAAACAAGCAACATCTTTCACTGGTTATCATGATAAATTTCATCTAAACAACATTCCGAATGACTTTTTGCAGTCGGATGATGACGTTAATTTATTACATGCAACAGTATTACAACTAGAACAAAGTTTACGATTACACACTGACGTTGATTCTGCTGATTCAAGTCTATGTTCAATAATAAAAAACGAAATGTACAATGTGTTAGATCACAAAAGAATATTTTACATTCAGGCAGTACCAATAAGAAATGTAAAGTTGGTAAGCCATGGTGGAATGAACAATTATCTTACTTGTGGAATTCACAATGCCTAGCTGAACGTAATTGGCTTCAATGTAACAATACTTCTGTTAAGAAACGGTTAAAATCAATTTTTGTTATTGATAGGCGTGATTTTGACCGTGAAGTACAAAAATGTAAACGTTCGTACTGGAAATCATTTCAAAATGATCTATTATTAAGTAGTATGAACAACCAGGGTGAAATTTCGAGAAAGACGATAGGCAATATAGGAATAGCACAGACTAAGAAACAAATGATTCCAATGGAGGTTGTATGTTCGGATGGGTCCGTATCAAATGATCTTAAACATTGTTTTAGAAAAATGGAAACAAGATTACAGTAATTTGTTTTTTAAACAGAGCTGCCCCAACACAATGTGCACCTCTAGAGACACCACATTACACATTAGTCAAGTCAATGCAAATATTTCATTGGGTGAAGCTAGAAAGGCTCTAATGAAGGCTAAACCTGGGAAAGCTTGTGGTGTTGATGCCATTCCTTCAGATATTTTGAAAAATAATAATTGTATTTCATTCTTACAAATTCTTTTCAATGTTTGTTTTGATTCTGGTGTAGTACCATCTGCCTGGGGTAAAATCATTATTAAGCCTATTCCTAAGTCTAGTACGGCTGATATCTGGGAACATATAGAGGTATCGCACTTTCATGTACAATGTATAAGATATACAGTTCTATTCTTAATGATCAATTATCGTCATGGGTTGAAAATAATAACATTATTGTCGATGAACAAAATGGGTTTAGAAAAGAAAGAAGTACTGTCCATCAACTATCTTGAAAGTGGGATTAGATGGCAAAATTATTGTTGCATTGAAATCTCTGTATAGTAATGTGTCCTCTTGTGTAAGAATTAATGGATGTTATACCGATAGTTTTGACGTTCATCATGGGTTGCACCAAGGCTGCTTATTATCTCCCTTGTTGTTTAATCTTTTTATTAATGATTTAGCTCTTAATTTAAAAGAGACGGGTAAGGGTGTATTAATCGGTTATGAAAAAGTTTGTATTCTACTTTACGCAGATGATATTGTTTTGCTATCGGAGTCGGAAGAGGATTTGCAGTTTTTACTGAATACTCATAATGATTGTTGCTCATTTAACTCCATGTCAGTTAATTTATCTAAAAGTCAAATTGTTCATTTTAGACCACACTCAGTTGACAAAACGTCTTTGAATTTTATGTGTGGAGGTGCAAATATTGTGATCGTGTCTAAATACACATACCTAGGGTTACTTTTGTCTGAATATTTAGATTTCAATGTAACTGCTAAGTATATAGCACAATGTGCTGTGAGAGCGCTTGGATAATAGATAATAGAATTAATTAGAAAATTTTTAATTTTGTTGCATGAATAATGGTGTTCGTTGTAAGAATTGGCCGTATGATTTTAAGAAACATATGATTTCTATAAATTTAGATTTTATGATTGACATTCAAGATTGGTCATCCCGAATGTTTTGTAATATTGTTTTAGAGCGTTCGATGGAAAAATTTAAAACTAAATGGTTGAATGATATTAATTAAGATGTTGGTCCTTCTGGTCTTGGTCGAAATAAGCTAAGGACGTATAGAATTTTAAAGACATATTATGGTACTGAAACATATGTAAATAGTTGGATTCCCATTAAACATAGATATGCCTTAACAAAATTTCGCTGTGGTGTCGCTCCACTTAAATTAGAAACTGGGCGATTTGAAAATATTCCAGAGCAACAGCGTGTTTGCCATTTTGTAAAAATGCTATTGAAAATGAAATTCATGTATTGTTTAATTGTAATGTTTACCTGGATGTTAGGAAAACATTGATTAGAAATGCTTGTACACTAAATTCTGATTTTTTAGCTTTATCTGACAATGATAAATTGAAATTTGTACTAACAAATGAAACAATAGCCAAGGAAATTGCCAAAACCTGCTTTATAATTTTAAAACAAGATCAGAGAAGCATTATAATTAATTTTATTTAACTTGTACTTATTTTATATGCTGCTTGTTTACTAATATCTTCCGGAATTATTTCCATTTTTTAGCTCTATTTATGTAACAATATATATACCTTAAAAGTTTGTATAAATATTTTTGTTCTTACTTTTTACCTGTATGTTATTTTCATTATTATCATTTTATGTTTAGAGTCATGTAAAATAGTCATTTAATGAGATTGACAGTTCATAGTTTTAATAATGTATTGTTTTCTTGTAGATTTACATTTAAATGTCTCTTATAATTCTAGAAAAAATGGTTCTGCATATTACTTTAACGTACCACATGTTTTATATGTATATGTTTGTATATGTATATATGCAGGAATGAGACAAAAAATAAAGAATATATATATATACAAAAGCAATTTGTCATTATGAATCAAAGTATTTTTTCCATCACTTATCAATAGAATGTGAAGTGTATTAAGCTTACATCAAATAATTCATTCAAAACAAATGGAAATTACGTACTTAACATTGATCAACAATAGTAGGTACATGAATAACATGATAAAAACGTGCTATATTATAAATAGTGTAGGTCAATTTGAATGATATATGGGTCAAGGGTTCTGTTTACATATTTCACACAAAACACACAAAATTATGAATAAATCAGATTGAAATGACGAGAAGCAACGCTATGAAGATCGCGGAATTTGTTGACTCTTTTCAGAGACAATATAGATTGAGTAAATGTCCTAATTAATGAGCGCGTGTAATGGGAATAACTTGTAAGCGACTTCGCTTATAGGCTTATAAGGCATGGTTTTCAGTCAAACATCCCAATTTGCAGACGTTAATTAATGCTTAACGATGCACGCTGTGAGTGTGCATATTTCTAATGAAAGTGCACAAGCCGCGTGTGGCCTGTATTTTTCTTATATACAAAATTTCAGTGAAAAACAATCGAAATTTAGCAATTAAAGTTGTTCAAGAATAGCGTACGTAATGGGCGACATGTGTAATCATTTAGTTTTAGACGTTTCTTCATAATACACAGGTATTATATTATAAATATGTAAGTTCAAATTGAATACTATATACGTCATGTGTACGTTTTTCACGGATAATATTTTGTTGAAAACACAATAGATTATCAACACATTAGATTGAAAGAGCTATATACATGTCGCGGCCAATGTGTACTTATTTTGCATACAAGATTCATTTTATGCAGTTCGAAATGATGGAACTAACATTGTTGACGAATAGTGTATATCTAGGCACCTCCATATATTCATTTATTTATGATGTTTCGGTTGAATAAAGCTTCAAAATGACCAAAATCTATGACGACAATCAAGGATACAGAGGTCGCGGGTTTCATAGACAATAGTTCGACTAAATGCCTTAATTAATGAACTTATTCGATCAGACTAACTTGTAAACAGCACGCGTCAACTTTGTTTCATATGCTTGTCACACAAACGTCATAATTTATGCATGTTAGTCAATGGTAAACAATGCGATTTTTGACTGTGTGTTTTTCAGATGAATCTGTACAAGCCGCGTGTGGCCTGTTTTTATCTTATATACAAGAATTCATTGAAAAACAATCGAAATTTCAGAATTAATGTTGTTCAACACTCCTACATGTATCGCGCCGCCCGTGTAGTCATTTATTTTTAGACGCTTTTGTTCGAAAAAACGTGCTATATTATAAATAGTGTAGGTCAATTTGAATGATATATGGGTGAAGGGTTCTGTTTACATATTTCACAGAGAGTATGTTTTTGAAAACACACAAAATTATGAATAAATCAGATTGAAATGACGAGAAGCAACGCTATGAAGATCGCGGAATTTGTTGACTCTTTTCAGAGACAATAGATTGAGTAAATGTCCTAATAAATGAGCGTGTGTAATGGGAATAACTTGTAAGCGACTTCGCTTATAGGCTTATAAGGCATGGTTTTCAGTCAAACATCCCAATTTGCAGACGTTAATTAATGCTTAACGATGCACGATGTGAGTGTGCATATTTCTAATGAAAGTGCACAAGCCTCGTGTGGCCTGTATTTTTCTTATATACAAAATTTCAGTGAAAAGCAATCGAAATTTAGCAATTAAAGTTGTTCAAGAATAGCGTACGTAATGGGCGACATGTGTAATCATTTAGTTTTAGACGTTTCTTCATAAAACACAGGTATTACATTATAAATATGTAAGTTCAAATTGAATACTATATACGTCATGTGTACGTTTTTCACGGATAATATTTTGTTGAAAACACAATATATTATCAACACATTAGATTGAAAGAGCTATATACATGTCGCGTCCAATGTGTACTTATTTTGCATACAAGATTCATTTTATGCAGTTCGAAATGATGGAACTAACATTGTTGACGAATAGTGTATATCTAGGCACCTCCATATATTCATTTATTTATGATGTTTCGGTTGAATAAAGCTTCAAACTGACCAAAATCTATGACGACAATCAAGGATACAGAGGTCGCGGGTTTCATAGACAATAGTTCGACTAAATGCCTTAATTAATGAGTTTATTCGATCAGACTAACTTGTAAACAATACGCGTGCTCTTTGTTTCACATACTTATCACACAAACGTCATAATTTATGCATGTTAGTCAATGGTAAACAATGCGACTTTTGACTGTGCGTTTTTAAAATGAATCTGTACAAGCCACGTGTGGCCTGTATTTATCTTATATACAAGAATTCAATGAAAAACAATGGAAATTTCGGAATTAATGAGGTTGAACAACCCTATATGTATCGCGCCGCCCGTGTAGTCATTTATTTTTAGACGCTTTGTTCGAAAAAACGTGCTATATTATAAATAGTTTAGGTCAATTTGAATGATATATATGGGTCAAGGGTTCTGTTTACATATTTCACGGACAGTATTTTCTTGAAAGCACACAAAATTATGAATAAATCAGATTGAAATGTCAAGAATCAAAGCTATGAAGATCGCGGAATTTGTTGACTCTTTTCAGAGACAATAGATTGAGTAAATGTCCTAATTAATGAGCGCGTGTGATGGGAATAACTTGTAAGCGACTTCGCTTATTTGCTTATAAGGCATGGTTTTCACTGAAACATCCTAATTTATAGACGTTAATTACTGCTTAACGATGCACGATGTGAGTGTGCATATTTCTAATGAATGTGTACAAGCCGCGTATGGCCTGTATTTTTCTTCTATATAAGAACTCAGGGAGAAACAATCGAAATTTAGCAATTAAAGTTGTTCAAGAATAGCGTACGTAATGGGCGACATGTGTAATCATTTAGTTTTAGACGTTTCTTCATAATACACAGGTATTATATTATAAATATGTAAGTACAAATTGAATACTATATACGTCATGTGTACGTTTTTCACGGATAATATTTTGTTGAAAACACAATAGATTATCAACACATTAGATTGAAAGAGCTATATACATGTCGCGGCCAATGTGTACTTATTTTGCATACAAGATTCATTTTATGCAGTTCGAAATGATGGAACTAACATTGTTGACGAATAGTGTATATCTAGGCACCTTCATATATTCATTTATTTATGATGTTTCGGTTGAATAAAGCTTCAAAATGACCAAAATCTATGACGACAATCAAGGATACAGATGTCACGGGTTTCATAGACAATAGTTCGACTAAATGCCTTAATTAATGAACTTATTCGATCAGACTAACTTGTAAACAGCACGCGTCAACTTTGTTTCATATGCTTGTCACACAAACGTCATAATTTATGCATGTTAGTCAATGGTAAACAATGCGACTTTTGACTGTGCGTTTTTAAAATGAATCTGTACAAGCTGCGTGTGGCCTGTATTTATCTTATATACAAGAATTCAATGAAAAACAATCGAAATTTGGGAATTAATGAGGTTCAACAATCCTATATGTATCGCGCCGCCCGTGTAGTCATTTATTTTTAGACGCTTTTGTTCGAAAAAACGTGCCATATTATAAATAGTTTAGGTCAATTTGAATGATATATATGGGTCAAGGGTTCTGTTTACATATTTCACGGACAGTATGTTCTTGAAAACGCACAAAATTATGAATAAATCAGATTGAAATGACGAGAATCAACGCTATGAAGGTCGCGGAATTTGTTGACTCTTTCAGAGACAATAGATCGAGTAAATCTCCTAATTAATGAGCGCGTGTGATGGGAATAACTTGTAAGCGACTTCGCTTATTTGCTTGTAAGGCATGGGTTTCACTGAAACATCCTAATCTATAGACGTTAATTAATGCTTAACGATGCACGATGTGAGTGTGCATATTTCTAATGAAAGTGCACAAGCCGCGTGTGGCCTGTATTTTTCTTATATACAAAATTTCAGTGAAAAACAATCGAAATTTAGCAATTAAAATTGTTCAAGAATAGCGTACGTAATGGGCGACATGTGTAATCATTTAGTTTTAGACGTTTTTTTTTCTTAAAACACAGGAATTGCTTTATAAATATCTTAGTTCAAATTGAATTCTATATACGTCATGTGCATGTTTTTCACGGGTTATATTTTGTTGACAACACAATAGATTATTTACACATCAGACTGAAAGAGCTATGTACATGTCGCGGCCAATGTTTACTTATTTTGCATACAAGATTCATTTTATACAGTTCGAAAGGATAGAACTAACATTGTTGACGAATAGTGTATATCTAGGCACCTCCATATATTCATTTATTTATGATGTTTCGGTTGAATAAAGCTTCAAAATGACCAAAATCTATGACGACAATCAAGGATACAGAGGTCGCGGGTTTCAAAGACAATAGTTCGACTAAATGCCTTAATTAATGAACTTATTCGATCAGACTAACTTGTAAACAGCACGCGTCAACTTTGTTTCATATGCTTGTCACACAAGCGTCATAATTTATGCATGTTAGTCAATGGTAAACAATGCGATTTTTGACTGTGTGTTTTTCAGATGAATCTGTACAAGCCGCGTGTGGCCTGTTTTTATCTTATTTACAAGAATTCATTGAAAAACAATCGAAATTTCAGAATTAATGTTGTTCAACACTCCTACATGTATCGCGCCGCCCGTGTAGTCATTTATTTTTAGACGCTTTTGTTCGAAAAAACGTGCTATATTATAAATAGTGTAGGTCAATTTGAATGATATATGGGTCAAGGGTTCTGTTTACATATTTCACACAAAACACACAAAATTATGAATAAATCAGATTGAAATGACGAGAAGCAACGCTATGAAGATCGCGGAATTTGTTGACTCTTTTCAGAGACAATAGATTGAGTAAATGTCCTAATTAATGAGCGCGTGTAATGGGAATAACTTGTAAGCGACTTCGCTAATAGGCTTATAAGGCATGGTTTTCAGTCAAACATCCCAATTTGCAGACGTTAATTAATGCTTAACGATGCACGCTGTGAGTGTGCATATTTCTAATGAAAGTGCTCAAGCCGCGTGTGGCCTGTATTTTTCTTATATACAAAATTTCAGTGAAAAACAATCGAAATTTAGCAATTAAAGTTGTTCAAGAATAGCGTACGTAATGGGTGACATGTGTAATCATTTAGTTTTAGACGTTTCTTCATAAAACACAGGTATTACATTATAAATATGTAAGTACAAATTGAATACTATATACGTCATGTGTACGTTTTTCACGGATAATATTTTGTTGAAAACACAATCGATTATCAACACATTAGATTGAAAGAGCTATATACGTATCTTTGACCCAATGTGCTTATTTTGGCTTGCTTCGCGAATTCATTTATGCAGTTCGAAATGATGGAACTAGCATTGTTGACGAATAGTGTATATCTGACACCCTCCATATATTCATTTATTTATGATGTTTCCGAGTTTTGAATAAAGCTTCAAAATGACCAAAATCTGACGACAATCAAGGATACAGAGGTCGCGGGTTTCTGTAGACAATAGTTCGACTAAATGCTTAAATTAATAAAAAAGACTTCTATTCGATCAGATTAACTTGTAAACAGCACGCGTCAACTTTGTTTCATATGCTTGTCACACAAACGTCATAATTTATGCATGTTAGTCAATGGTAAACAATGCGACTTTTGACTGTGTGTTTTTCAGATGAATCTGTACAAGCCGCGTGTGGCCTGTTTTTATCTTATATACAAAAATTCATTGAAAAACAATCGAAATTTCAGAATTAATGTTGTTCAACACTCCTATATGTATCGCGCCGCCCGTGTAGTCATTTATTTTTAGACGCTTTTGTTCGAAAAAACGTACTATATTATAAATAGTTGAGGTCAATTTCAATGACATATATGGGTCAAGGGTTCTGTTTACATATTTCACTGAGAGTATGTTTTTGAAAACACACAAAATTATGAATAAATCACATTGAAATGACGAGAAGCAACGCTATGAAGATCGCGGAATTTGTTGACTCTTTTCAGAGACAATAGATTGAGTAAATGTCCTAATTAATGAGCGCGTGTAATGGGAATAACTTGTAAGCGACTTCGCTAATAGGCTTATAAGGAATGGTTTTCAGTCAGACATCCCAATTTGCAGACGTTAATTAATGCTTATCGATGCACGATGTGAGTGTGCATATTTCTAATGAAAGTGCACAAGCCGCGTGTGGCCTGTATTTTTCTTATATACAAAATTTCAGTGAAAAACAATCGAAATTTAGCAATTAAAGTTGTTCAAGAATAGCGTACGTAATGGGCGACATGTGTAATCATTTAGTTTTAGACGTTTCTTCATAATACACAGGTATTATATTATAAATATGTAAGTTCAAATTGAATACTATATACGTCATGTGTACGTTTTTCACGGATAATATTTTGTTGAAAACACAATAGATTATCAACACATTAGATTGAAAGAGCTTTATACATGTCGCGGCCAATGTATACTTATTTTGCATACAAGATTCATTTTATGCAGTTCGAAATGATGGAACTAACATTGTTGACGAATAGTGTATATCTAGGCACCTCCATATATTCATTTATTTATGATGTTTCGGTTGAATAAAGCTTCAAAATGACCAAAATCTATGACGACAATCAAGGATACAGAGGTCGCGGGTTTCATAGACAATAGTTCCACTAAATGCCTTAATTAATGAACTTATTCGATCAGACTAACTTGTAAACAGCACGCGTCAACTTTGTTTCATATGCTTGTCACACAAACGTCATAATTTATGCATGTTAGTCAATGGTAAACAATGCGATTTTTGACTGTGTGTTTTTCAGATGAATCTGCACAAGCCGCGTGTGGCCTGTTTTTATCTTATGTACAAGAATTCATTTGAAAACAATCGAAATTTCAGAATTAATGTTGTTCAACACTCCTACATGTATCGCGCCGCCCGTGTAGTCATTTATTTTTAGACGCTTTTGTTCGAAAAAACGTGCTATATTATAAATAGTGTAGGTCAATTTGAATGATATATGGGTCAAGGGTTCTGTTTACATATTTCTCAGAGAGTATGTTTTTGAAAACACACAAAATTATGAATAAATCACATTGAAATGACGAGAAGCAACGCTATGAAGATCGCGGAATTTGTTGACTCTTTTCAGAGACAATAGATTGAGTAAATGTCCTAATTAATGAGCGCGTGTAATGGGAATAACTTGTAAGCGACTTCGCTTATAGGCTTATAAGGCATGGTTTTCAGTCAAACATCCCAATTTGCAGACGATGAAATGGCCGCTATCAATTACACACCATGATATTTTTATTCTATGAAGTACATGGTAAACCGCGTGTGGCCTATCTTTTCAATCTACAAGGATTGATGAAAACAATCAAAAATTTAGCAGGTTAAAGTTGTTCAAGAATAGCGTACGTAATGGGCGACATGTAATCTTTCATTGACGTTTCTTCATAATACACAGGTATTATATTATAAATATGGTTCAAATTGAATACTATACGTCATGTACGTTTTTCACGCATTATATTTTGTTGAAAACACAATAGATTATTTACACATTAGATTGAAAGAGCTATATACGTGTCGTGGCTCATGTGTACTTATTTTGCATACAAGATTCATTTTATACAGTTCGAAATGATGAAACTAACATTGTTGACGGATAGTGAATATCGTGGCCACTCTATATATTCATTTATTTATGATGTTTCGGTTGAATAAAGCTTCAAAATGGTCAAAATCTATGAAGACAATCAAGGATACAAAGGTCGCGGATTTCATAGACAATAGTTCGACTGAATGCCTTAATTAATGAACTTATTCGATCAGACTAACTTGTAAACAGCACGCGTCAACTTTGTTTCATATGCTTGTCACACAAACGTCATAATTTATGCATGTTAGTCAATGGTAAACAATGCGACTTTTGACTGTGTGTTTTTTCAGATGAATCTGTACAAGCCGCGTGTGGCCTGTTTTTATCTTATATACAAGAATTCATTGAAAAACAATCGAAATTTCGGAATTAATGTTGTTCAACAACCCTATATGTATCGCGCCGCCCGTGTACTCATTTATTTTAGACGCTTTGTTCGAAAAAACGTACTATATTATAAATAGTTGAGGTCAATTTCAATGACATATATGGGTCAAGGGTTCTGTTTACATATTTCACTGAGTATGTTTTTGAAAACACACAAAATTATGAATAAATGCATTGAAATGACGAGAAGCAACGCTGCGAGAAGATCGCGTTGTTGACTCTTTTCAGAGACAATAGGTGAGTAAATGTCCTAATTAATGAGCGCGTGTATTGGGAATAACATGAAAGCGACTTCGCTTATTTGCTTGTAAGGCATGGTTCTCACTCAAACATCCTAATTTACAGACGCTAATTACTGCTTAACGATGCACGATGTGAGTGTGTATATTTCTAATGAATGTGTACAAGCCGCGTGTGGCCTGTATTTTTCTTGTACACAAGAACTCAGTGAAAAACAATCGAAATTTAGCAATTAAAGTTGTTCAAGAATAGCATACGTAATGGGCGATATGTGTAATCATTTAGTTTTAGACATTTTTTTCTTAAAACACAGGACTTGCATTATAAATATCTTAGTTCAAATTGAATACTATATACACGTCATGTGCGTTTTCACGGATGTATTTGTTATTACAATAGATTATCAGTAAATTGAAAGAACTTTATATACATAATACATACGGCCAATGTGTACTTATTTTGCATACAGATTCATTTTATGCAGTTCAAATGATGGAACTAACATTGTTGACGAATAATTATGTATCTGGGCACCTCCATATATTCATTTATTTATGTTTCGGTTGAATAAAGCTTCAAAATGACCCAAAATCTATGACGACAATCAGGATACAGAGGTCTTGGTTTCTGTAGATAGTTCGACTAAATGCCTTAATTAATGAACTTATTCGATCAGACTAACTTGTAAACAGCACGCGTCAACTTTGTTTCATATGCTTGTCACACAAGCGTCATAATTTATGCATGTTAGTCAATGGTAAACAATGCGATTTTTGACTGTGTGTTTTTCAGATGAATCTGTACAAGCCGCGTGTGGCCTGTTTTCATCTTATATACAAGAATTCATTGAAAAACAATCGAAATTTCAGAATTAATGTTGTTCAACACTCCTATATGTATCGCGCCGCCCGTGTAGTCATTTATTTTTAGACGCTTTTGTTCGAAAAAACGTGCTATATTATAAATAGTGTAGGTCAATTTGAATGATATATGGGTCAAGGGTTCTGTTTACATATTTCTCAGAGAGTAAGTTTTTGAAAACACACAAAATTATGAATAAATCAGATTGAAATGACGAGAAGCAACGCTATGAGGATCGCGGAATTTGTTGACTCTTTTCAGAGACAATAGATTGAGTAAATGTCCTAATTAATGAGCGCGTGTAATGGGAATAACTTGTAAGCGACTTCGCTTATAGGCTTATAAGGCATGGTTTTCAGTCAAACATCCCAATTTGCAGACGTTAATTAATGCTTATCGATGCACGATGTGAGTGTGCATATTTCTAATGAAAGTGCACAAGCCGCGTGTGGCCTGTATTTTTCTTATATACAAAATTTCAGTGAAAAACAATCAAAATTTAGCAATTAAAGTTGTTCAAGAATAGCGTACGTAATGGGCGACATGTGTAATCATTTAGTTTTAGACGTTTCTTCATAAAACACAGGTATTACATTATAAATATGTAAGTTCAAATTGAATACTATATACGTCATGTGTACGTTTTTCACTGATAATATTTTGTTGAAAACACAATAGATTATCAACACATTAGATTGAAAGAGCTATATACATGCCGCGGCCAATGTGTACTTATTTTGCATACAAGATTCATTTTATGCAGTTCGAAATGATGAATATAACATTGTTGACGAATAGTGTATATCTAGGCACCTCCATATATTCATTTATTTATGATGTTTCGGTTGAATAAAGCTTCAAAATGGTCAAAATCTATGAAGACAATCAAGGATACAAAGGTCGCGGATTTCATAGACAATAGTTCGACTGAATGCCTTAATTAATGAACTTATTCGATCAGACTAACTTGTAAACAGCACGCGTCAACTTTGTTTCATATGCTTGTCACACAAACGTCATAATTTATGCATGTTAGTCAATGGTAAACAATGCGATTTTTGACTGTGTGTTTTTTCAGATGAATCTGTACAAGCCGCGTGTGGCCTGTTTTTATCTTATATACAAGAATTCATTGAAAAACAATCGAAATTTCAGAATTAATGTTGTTCAACACTCCTACATGTATCGCGCCGCCCGTGTAGTCATTTATTTTTAGACGCTTTTGTTCGAAAAAACGTGCTATATTATAAATAGTTGAGGTCAATTTCAATGACATATATGGGTCAAGGGTTCTGTTTACATATTTCACTGAGAGTATGTTTTTGAAAACACACAAAATTATGAATAAATCACATTGAAATGACGAGAAGCAACGCTATGAAGATCGCGGAATTTGTTGACTCATTTCAGAGACAATAGATTGAGTAAATGTCCTAATTAATGAGCGCGTGTAATGGGAATAACTCGTAAGCGACTTCGCTTATTTGTTTGTAAGGCATGGTTTTCACTGAAATATCCTAATTTATAGACGTTAATTACTGCTTAACGATGCACGATGTGAGTGTGCATATTTCTAATGAAAGTGCACAAGCCGCGTGTGGCCTGTATTTTTCTTATATACAAAATTTCAGTGAAAAACAATCGAAATTTAGCAATTAAAGTTGTTCAAGAATAGCGTACGTAATGGGCGACATGTGTAATCATTTAGTTTTAGACGTTTCTTCATAATACACAGGTATTATATTATAAATATGTAAGTTCAAATTGAATACTATATACGTCATGTGTACGTTTTTCACGGATAATATTTTGTTGAAAACACAATAGATTATCAACACATTAGATTGAAAGAGCTATATACATGTCGCGGACAATGTGTACTTATTTTGCATACAAGATTCATTTTATGCAGTTCGAAATGATGGAACTAACATTGTTGACGAATAGTGTATATCTAGGCACCTCCATATATTCATTTATTTATGATGTTTCGGTTGAATAAAGCTTCAAAATGACCAAAATTTATGACGACAATCAAGGATACAGAGGTCGCGGGTTTCATAGACAATAGTTCGACTAAATGCCTTAATTAATGAACTTATTCGATCAGACTAACTTGTAAACAACACGCGTGCTCTTTGTTTCACATACTTATCACACAAACGTCATAATTTATGCATGTTAGTCAATGGTAAACAATGCGACTTTTGACTGTGCGTTTTTCAGATGAATCTGTACAAGCCGCGTGTGGCCTGTATTTATCTTATATACAAGAATTCAATGAAAAACAATCGAAATTTCGGAATTAATGAGGTTCAACACTCCTATATGTATCGCGCCGCCCGTGTAGTCATTTATTTTTAGACGCTTTTGTTCGAAAAAACGTACTATATTATAAATAGTTGAGGTCAATTTCAATGACATATATGGGTCAAGGGTTCTGTTTACATATTTCACTGAGAGTATGTTTTTGAAAACACACAAAATTATGAATAAATCAGATTGAAATGACGAGAAGCAACGCTATGAAGATCGCGGAATTTGTTGACTCTTTTCAGAGACAATAGATTGAGTAAATGTCCTAATAAATGAGCGTGTGTAATGGGAATAACTTGTAAGCGACTTCGCTAATAGGCTTATAAGGCATGGTTTTCAGTCAGACATCCCAATTTGCAGACGTTAATTAATGCTTAACGATGCACGATGTGAGTGTGCATATTTCTAATGAAAGTGCACAAGCCGCGTGTGGCCTGTATTTTTCTTATATACAAAATTTCAGTGAAAAACAATTGAAATTTAGCAATTAAAGTTGTTCAAGAATAGCGTACGTAATGGGCGACATGTGTAATCATTTAGTTTTAGACGTTTCTTCATAATACACAGGTATTATATAATAAATATGTAAGTTCAAATTGAATACTATATACGTCATGTGTACGTTTTTCACGGATAATATTTTGTTGAAAACACAATAGATTATCAACACATTAGATTGAAAGAGCTATATACATGTCGCGGCCAATGTGTACTTATTTTGCATACAAGATTCATTTTATGCAGTTCGAAATGATGGAACTAACATTGTTGACGAATAGTGTATATCTAGGCACCTCCATATATTCATTTATTTATGATTATTCGGTTGAATAAAGCTTCAAAATGACCAAAATCTATGACGACAATCAAGGATACAGAGGTCGCGGGTTTCATAGACAATAGTTCGACTAAATGCCTTAATTAATGAACTTATTCGATCAGACTAACTTGTAAACAGCACGCGTCAACTTTGTTTCATATGCTTGTCACACAAACGTCATAATTTATGCATGTCAGTCAATGGTAAACAATGCGATTTTTGACTGTGTGTTTTTCAGATGAATCTGTACAAGCCGCGTGTGGCCTGTTTTTATCTTATATACAAGAATTCATTGAAAAACAATCGAAATTTCAGAATTAATGTTGTTCAACACTCCTACATGTATCGCGCCGCCCGTGTAGTCATTTATTTTTAGACGCTTTTGTTCGAAAAAACGTGCTATATTATAAATAGTGTAGGTCAATTTGAATGATATATGGGTCAAGGGTTCTGTTTACATATTTCTCAGAGAGTATGTTTTTGAAAACACACAAAATTATGAATAAATCACATTGAAATGACGAGAAGCAACGCTATGAAGATCGCGGAATTTGTTGACTCTTTTCAGAGACAATAGATTGAGTAAATGTCCTAATTAATGAGCGCGTGTAATGGGAATAACTTGTAAGCGACTTCGCTTATAGGCTTATAAGGCATGGTTTTCAGTCAAACATCCCAATTTGCAGACGTTAATTAATGCTTAACGATGCACGCTGTGAGTGTGCATATTTCTAATGAAAGTGCACAAGCCGCGTGTGGCCTGTATTTTTCTGATATACAAAATTTCAGTGAAAAACAATCGAAATTTAGCAATTAAAGTTGTTCAAGAATAGCGTACGTAATTGGCGACATGTGTAATCATTTAGTTTTAGACGTTTCTTCATAAAACACAGGTATTACATTATAAATATGTAAGTTCAAATTGAACACTATATACGTCATGTGTACGTTTTTCACGGATAATATTTTGTTGAAAACACAATAGATTATCAACACATTAGATTGAAAGAGCTATATACATGCCGCGGCCAATGTGTACTTATTTTGCATACAAGATTCATTTTATGCAGTTCGAAATGATGAATATAGCATTGTTGACGAATAGTGTATATCTAGGCACCTCCATATATTCATTTATTTATGATGTTTCGGTTGAATAAAGCTTCAAAATGACCAAAATCTATGACGACAATCAAGGATACAGAGGTTGCGGGTTTCATAGACAATAGTTCGACTAAATGCCTTAATTAATGAACTTATTCGATCAGACTAACTTGTAAACAGCACGCGTCAACTTTGTTTCATATGCTTGTCACACAAACGTCATAATTTATGCATGTTAGTCAATGGTAAACAATGCGATTTTTGACTGTGTTTTTTTCAGATGAATCTGTACAAGCCGCGTGTGGCCTGTTTTTATCTTATATACAAGAATTCATTGAAAAACAATCGAAATTTCAGAATTAATGTTGTTCAACACTCCTATATGTATCGCGCCGCCCGTGTAGTCATTTATTTTTAGACGCTTTTGTTCGAAAAAACGTACTATATTATAAATAGTTGAGGTCAATTTCAATGACATATATGGGTCAAGGGTTCTGTTTACATATTTCACTGAGAGTATGTTTTTGAAAACACACAAAATTATGAATAAATCACATTGAAATGACGAGAAGCAACGCTATGAAGATCGCGGAATTTGTTGACTCTTTTCAGAGACAATAGATTGAGTAAATGTCCTAATTAATGAGCGCGTGTAATGGGAATAACTTGTAAGCGACTTCGCTAATAGGCTTATAAGGAATGGTTTTCAGTCAGACATCCCAATTTGCAGACGTTAATTAATGCTTATCGATGCACGATGTGAGTGTGCATATTTCTAATGAAAGTGCACAAGCCGCGTGTGGCCTGTATTTTTCTTATATACAAAATTGCAGTGAAAAACAATCGAAATTTAGCAATTAAAGTTGTTCAAGAATAGCGTACGTAATGGGCGACATGTGTAATCATTTAGTTTTAGACGTTTCTTCATAATACACAGGTATTATATTATAAATATGTAAGTTCAAATTGAATACTATATACTTCATGTGTACGTTTTTCACGGATAATATTTTGTTGAAAACACAATAGATTATCAACTTTTATTAGATTTCAGAAGCTATATACATGTCGCGGCCAATGTGTACTTATTTTGCATACAATTCATTTTGTGCGGTTCGAAATGATGGAACTAACATTGTTGACGAATAAAAGTGTATATCTAAGGCACTATCCATATATTCATTTATTTATGATGTTTCGGTTGAATAAAGCTTCAAAATGACCAAAATCTATGACGACAATCAAGGATATAGAGGTCGCGGGTTTCATAGACAATAGTTCGACTAAATGCCTTAATTAATGAACTTATTCGATCAGACTAACTTGTAAACAGCACGCGTCAACTTTGTTTCATATGCTTGTCACACAAACGTCATAATTTATGCATGTTAGTCAATGGTAAACAATGCGATTTTTGACTGTGTTTTTTTCAGATGAATCTGTACAAGCCGCGTGTGGCCTGTTTTTATCTTATATACAAGAATTCATTGAAAAACAATCGAAATTTCAGAATTAATGTTGTTCAACACTCCTACATGTATCGCGCCTCCCGTGTAGTCATTTATTTTTAGACGCTTTTGTTCGAAAAAACGTGCTATATTATAAATAGTGAAGGTCAATTTGAATGATATATGGGTCAAGGGTTCTGTTTACATATTTCACAGAGAGTATGTTTTTGAAAACACACAAAATTATGAATAAATCAGATTGAAATGACGAGAAGCAACGCTATGAGGATCGCGGAATTTGTTGACTCTTTTCAGAGACAATAGATTGAGTAAATGTCCTAATTAATGAGCGCGTGTTATGGGAATAACTTGAAAGCGACTTCGCTAATAGGCTTATAAGGCATGGTTTTCAGTCAGACATCCCAATTTGCAGACGTTAATTAATGCTTAACGATGCACGCTGTGAGTGTGCATATTTCTAATGAAAGTGCACAAGCCGCGTGTGGCCTGTATTTTTCTTATATACAAAATTTCAGTGAAAAACAATCGAAATTTAGCAATTAAAGTTGTTCAAGAAAAGCGTACGTAATGGGCGACATGTGTAATCATTTAGTTTTAGACGTTTCTTCATAAAACACAGGTATTACATTATAAATATGTAAGTTCAAATTGAATACTATATACGTCATGTGTACGTTTTTCACGGATAATATTTTGTTGAAAACACAATAGATTATCAACACATCAGACTGAAAGAGCTATGTACATGTCGCGGCCAATGTTTATTTATTTTGCATACAAGATTCATTTTATACAGTTCGAAATGATAGAACTAACATTGTTGACGAATAGTGTATATCGTGGCCACTCCATATATTCATTTATTTATG
Source organism: Lutraria rhynchaena (assembly GCA_008271625.1). NCBI lineage: Eukaryota > Metazoa > Mollusca > Bivalvia > Venerida > Mactridae > Lutraria > Lutraria rhynchaena. The sequence continues at coordinate 59,047 of VIBL01000531.1, forward strand.
ATGTTTGGTTGAATAAAGCTTCAAAATGGTCAAAATCTATGACGACAATCAAGGGTTCAAAGGTCGCGGATTTCATAGACAATCGTTCGACTAAATGCCTTAATTAATGAACTTATTCGATAAGACTAATTTGT
>VIBL01000283.1:0-489979 GCA_008271625.1 Lutraria rhynchaena
CCATTCCTTTGAACATACTCCTTCAGCATGTTGATGTGACAAAGTCTCTTTTGTTTTCTTCTGCCCTCAGTTCGAACTACATAGTTCAAGTCATTGACTTTGCCAATGACCTCATATGGTCCTTGGAAGCTTGCTTGTAATGGGCTTCCTTGAAGAGGTAACAAAACAAGAACTTTGTCTCCAACTTTGAAATTTCTCTTTCTCGCATTTCTGTCATACCAAACTTTCATACGTTCCTGACTTGTTTCTAAATTGGCTCTTGCCATCTGACAGGCATCACGTAATTTTTCTTTAAAAGAAGTAACGTACTCCAAGAGTGACATATCTTCAGTATCACTCAACCACTTCTCTTTCAACAGTTTCAATGGACCACGTACAGTGTGTCCAAAGACAAGCTCAAATGGACTAAAACCTAATGACTCTTGTACACTTTCTCTAGCTGCAAACAGTAGCATGTGTATACCTTCATCCCAGTCCCTCTCATGCTCGAAGCAATACCGTTTCATCATACCCTTTAGGGTCTGATGGAATCTTTCAAGGGCGCCTTGGGATTCCGGATGGTAAGCACTTGACCTGAATTGATCAATGCCCAACTCATGCATCACCTGTTGAAACAGATGTGACATGAAATTCGACCCTTGGTCAGACTGAATACTCTTAGGTAACCCTACTAGAGTGAAGAACTTTGTCAAAGCTTTCACTATTGTTTTTGCCTTGATATTCCTCAATGGAATAGCCTCTGGGAATCTTGTTGATGCACACATTATGGTCAACAAGTATTCATTCCCAGATTTTGACCTAGGCAAAGGTCCAACACAATCAATCAATACTCTGCTAAAAGGTTCCTCAAAAGCTGGAATTGGTTTGAGAGGTGCCTTTGGGATTTTTTGGTTTGGTTTCCCAACAACTTGGCAAGTGTGACAGGATCGACAATATTCAGATATGTCTTTCCTCATTTTTGGCCAGTAAAAATGAGCTATGGCACGTTCATAGGTTTTGTTCACACCCAAGTGACCTGCTAGGGCAGTATCATGTGCAATATGCATTATCTCACTTTGATAGGCCTTTGGCACCACAATCTGATAGTGAATGGCCCAGTCACAATCAGCATCTACATCTGGCGGTCGCCATTTCCTCATCAGCACTCCATCTTTAATGAAGTAGCCAACTGGAACTGAGGTTATCTCTTCTTCTGAGAATGCCTCATCAAGCAGAACAGGGAAGTCTTTTCTTTGTTCCACGATTAAGCTTCCTCTACTCTCAACGTCAGTGAGCTTAGGAGCTTGTCCATCTTTTGACTTGTCTTCCAGTGTTTTCTCATTGGATTCACTGTTGACAACGTTACCATCTACCCTACTTTCTTCGAGCCGTTTTTGCATGGCTCTAGTCACTGCACATGACGGATACAGTCTAGTATCTTCTTCTTCAGGTTGAATACTCATGTCAACCTTGTTAACAACCACAGGATTGGTTATTAATTTGTCGTCGGCAAGGTCATTGCCTAACAACATAGAAATGCCTTTGATGGGCAATGTTGGTTGTATGCCAACAGTTATTGGCCCAGACAATGTGTCTGAAACAATATGAATTTTGTGGAGGGGTACATTTACTGTCCCGCCTACACCTTGAATCAAGACACTTGATTCTGTTGAAGTTTGCTTAGAAAATGGCAGAACATTTTCAAGCATTAATGACTGCGATGCACCTGTGTCCCGTAGGATTTTCACTGGAACAGGTTTTGCATCCTTTGAAACAGAGACGAACCCGTTTGTTATGTATGGTTCAAACTGTTTCATCACTTGAGAGCTATAATCGGCACTTAAGCGTTCATGCTGTTGACTACGTTTAGTCAACACGCATGCATTGGGGGAGGTCTTTTCATCTCTTTTCTTTATCCAACAGTCCGTGATAATGTGTCCCTTTTTCTTGCAATAGGCACAAGTTGTCACTGTTTTGGATGATCTTTCCACGTCAGTTGACCGTCTTGCCATTTCTTGGACTTTAATATGTTTTTCGTTGTCAGCCTTAATTGGTCCTGATCGGTTTACTCCTCTGTTGTCTGCTCTAGTATCACGCTTGTGTGTTTGTGACATGGATGGCACTTTGTGCGTTAGGGCATAATCGTCTGCCACTGTGGCTGCCTGTTGAATAGTTACAACTTTCTGTTCATCAAGATGAGTCTTGATGTCTGGTCGTAAGCATCGCTTAAATTGTTCCACCAACATCAGCTGTCTCAACTTTTCATATTCCTTATTAACTTCTTTTGAAACCATCCAACGATCAAAAAGCTCCTCTTGGTCCCTGGCAAATTCGACGTGGGTTTGCACTGGTTCCTTGCGAACATTCCTAAACCTTTGTCGATATGCTTCCGGTACCAATTCATAAGCCTTCAGCACAGCTGCCTTCACCTCTGTGTATTCCAAACTTTTTTCTACAGATAGTGAAGAGAATGCATCCCTCGCCTTTCCTACAAAAACACTCTGCAGAAGAACACACCAGGATTCTCTTGGCCATTTCAGACTCGTAGCAACTTTTTCAAAGTGGCTAAAATACTTGTCAACATCTTTTTCATTGAACCTTGGAACTAGACGGATGTGTTTTGTGGCGTCAAAATCTTTCTTTGTGGCTCCTTGTTGCTCACGCAATTCAAGTTCTCTCAATTTTATGTCTTTTTCTATCAGCATTCGTTCTCTTTCCATCTGCATCTTTTCCATCTCCAACTGAAATTTCAATTTTAGTTCTTCCATTTTTAATGTATCTTGGTCATGGGTTCCAGTTGTACTCTCAATAACCTCTTGAGGCAACACTTCTTGTTCCACTAAAGCAGCAAGTATTTTTGCTTTCAACTCCTGCTTACGCATGGATGACCTTACATCAGCGACACTATAATGTTGCGCAACTTGCAACAAATCATCTTTTCTTAACTGGTCAAACTCACCCGTGGATGGACTGGCTACGAACTCTTCCAAATTGAAACTCATTCTAGGCTGATTGACACCAAATATTGGATAGCAATGGAAAATAATTTGTGTGGATAAAAGAGTAAAAAGGAATTACTAACTACTATTTCCTAAAAAGAAATAATTACTTTTGTTACAAATTACTATACTTTTAAAAATTATCTTAAATGACCACTTGTCTCAGCACAAACCTTAGCGCCTGCGCTCTATCAAACGAATTGTCATGTAACTATTTATTTTCAAATTGGTTTGATCCCGGACGAGCCCCCAATTGTTCTGTTACGGACTAAGCCTTTTGAATAACAGAACAAGATTTAAAGTTTCAGAAATCTATTTACAAAAATACTCAAAAAAGTTAATATATATGATTATACAAAAAAATGAAGATAAAAAAAACGATTATACCAAAAATATGATAATAAAATTTAAAGGACTTTCAAACCAACATGGAAAAGATAAAAATGCAAACAAAGTATAGAAATCATTGATAAAGTGTCCTATGTTTTACAATCACTGTATCTTGAAGAATTTACTAAAGGCGCCTGCTGATTGGATGAATGTTCATTCATAAATTATTCCATTAACACTAATGGAGAAATCTTAATTTGGTGTCTTGACTTTTCTTCTTGAAAATAGATTTGATGGTCTTCCAAAGTAGAGATACAATTTTTCACGTATATTTGTGTAAGGAAAAAACCTCCCCTCTTGGGATCTAAAAGATTATATGAAACTTGTATAACAGCTGTACATTACTAGTACTAAGATATCAGACATTAGAACTATTTAACATATACAATATTTAACAATAATTAAGAACATTTAAAATTGCCTGAAAGTCCATTAAAATAATAGTCAATAATTAAAATAGTTATTCCTGACGATGAACATAGTAGATTACTTACTATAATGATATCACACTTATAACAAAAATAAGACAATTAAATATTACCTTGATTTCTGTAATCAAAAATCCCTTTTCTAAATCTATCCAATTATTTTTGCTATTTAGCAATGTTATATTAATTTTAAATCTTATTTAGATTTAACTATTGGAAATGTCCTGAATAAACCACTTGAAAAATAATTTCGTAATTTCACGTTTCTTTGTCTAGTTAATTTTTATGGTGTTATCTGGCTGGCCTAAAACTTGCTCTGAAACAATGGTCATCTGCAACCTGCTAAATATCATATTGTTCCCGCGAAACCCTGAGAAACCTGAGCTTATCAGAGTTTGGGGAATGGGGAGTTGATAAATGTTAGTGCCAGAACACCAACAGATAGATTTATAGTCTGCCGAAAGATAATCTGGGTAAAGGTGACAGAACTAAACAAGTATATTAATTAGGTTATTTACAAGGTTCAAGGGGTCGTAGGAATATAACACATATTATATAGCAAACTAATAAGATACAATGGTACATATCAAAAAAGGTCAATTTTGTTTGAATTTTTATTTGGTATCTCTGGACATACCCACTAAATATGCCTTAATTGACGGTTTATAGGTCAAAAGATGGCAAAAAAAGAGGATGCATCTTAGCCTAAACTGAAATGTCCTTATTTATGTTGTATTTATCAAATTCCATACAGTTAAATCATGTTCTTTTATGTCCTTGTGATTGCTGATTGCATTTGGTTAAATACCATTCAATGAAATGTATGTTTAGTCATGGAAGGCAGGCTATGTACCCTACTAGTTCTCAGGCATTGACTGCAAGTAATATATTGTCCATCTTTTATTTCATGAGTAACTGCCATCTTTTTCAATTAATGTGCAAATTACAGGAGTGAAGCAATTGACTTAATTGCAACATCTTTAGAAAAAAAATTGTTTGTAGAAAAATGTGCCTCTCATGAATCACAATCAGACAATCTCTCCATTATCAGACCTAGCAGTCGTATTTGAAGTAAATAATGTCCTTAACTGTATATAGAGCTAAAATGAGGTTAGAATGTTTATCACTGGAACAAGAAGAGGAAAGAATGAAGATTGAGATCACAAAGAAACTGGAGGCTGTCAGCATCCAGTCAGTCTCTGAGTCTGATCATGGACTTGATGTTTCCAAGGTTCTTTTGTCAGTCATATTGAATTTGACATCTAATTTGGATATTTTTAGTAAAATAACCCATAAGATTTTAACCACTTTCTACAGCTGTTTCATAAAAACTGTTGTGTTACTCAACATGTTGACTTTTCTACATAGGGTATTTTTAATGTCTTGAACACAATTAATTTCCTCGTCACTGTGATTGAGCCAAATGTATTACTTAAGGCCATGTTGATTATTTGTTTTTGCAAATTTCATATTCTAAGTACTTTGGTTATAGTCAATGCATCTTAAAACTAGTTCATTTTACTATATTTACAATTTTGTATAAGTTAGTCCCTTGTGCATAATAAAAGGATTAATTGAACTTCAGTTCTCAGACTTGAATCTGCAAAGTACAGATAGCATTACAACTGAAACCAACGCTATGGAAGAATCTACTTCCATCACAACTGAAGAAACCTTGAATGATGCATCTCCAGATAAAGGGAAGTAAGACAATAAAATATTGTTTGTTTGACAAACTGAAAGCGGTCTTTTAATGGAACAGTCTCTTAAAAACAGTCAGAATCTTACATTTTAATTTACGTCATTAACTCAATTGGCTTTCAACTTCTGTTGATTGATTATTAATTGGATATGTTAAATTCGAACACAATGTTATTCCTCTTAAAAAATAGTTAACGCAGACTGTGATCAATAATTCCCAGTATAGTGAAAAAGAAATTAAATCATATTAAAACTTGTCATTCAGTTAAAATAAATATTGATACATTCACAAACACATTGTTTATTGAAATCTCAAGTACACATATACATTTGTCCATAGTCTACAGGTTTCACCTCTTTGATATAGTTCAAAAATGACGCATTGACAAACTTTCAAAAATGTAAAACATAAAAATTAGTTTTAAATGTCCTGGAATTACTCAAATTGTGCAATTTTTTGTTTTGATAAAGCAGTTAATGCATTTAACCATGTCCATTAGGAATCAATTTCACTTGTCCATGCGAGGCTTGTCTGTCTGTTTCTCATGGATATCATTGGGACTATACCCAACTATACCAAACTATATGCTTCCATGTTAAGCTGCTAACCGAAAATTTACCCATATATCATTTTAGGGGTGTAGATTATGCACCAAGAGATATGAATTTTTTTCATTTGTGTAACCTACACTTAAGTACCCTATGTTTTATTCAGGATTATTTCATCTTCTTCAAATAATGTATTAGAGTCACAAACTCCAAGTACCAATTCTGAACAGATCAACAACATTAAAGGTAACTGCATTCTTCATTCTAATGGTACATTTACATTGCCGTCTTAAATGTTACATACAGAGAGAATATGCAAATACAATTGCTTAGCAAGAAATACTGTCAATGCAATTCATTTCTTTTTCACAGGCTTTCATTGCACAAAGTATCTAGAATTCTCTTATTAGGTTTATTTGTATACTTTTGAGAAACATTGTTTACTTATCTGCATTTCTTGAACAAATATAGGAACAGAAGTTATCCAGGTACAGGCAACAGTCATTAGGCCAGAGTCACCTCAGGCATCATTAACTACTGTACAGAATACTAGACCATCTTTGCAGACATCTTCAAGGCATCCCGCTTTTGTTCTTCATCAACCTCCAAAGCAGGGCCCTTTACCTGTTCAGAGGGGACCAGACATTCATCATCGCGCTTTAGTAAAAATGCCATTCTCAGTTCAAAGTCCTGCTGTTCTACAGGGTGTTTCTACAATGCAGAAGCCTTCTTCTACACTACGCTCTCCTGCAGTACAACTTCCTGCTCAAATTAAGCGTCCTGCTTCAATTCAATCTCCTTCTCCACGACTTGAACGACCCCTACAAATTGAGCGACCTGTGCCAATTCAGCGCCCTGCCTTAATACAACGTCCCGTGGCAATACAACGCTCTACAACAAAAGTACATCCTGAGACAAAACAGCGCCCAGTTTCAATGCCACAGTGTGCCAGGATTCAATATTCTCAGCCTGTTTCTTGTAGACATGAATTAGCTTCAACAACACAACCACCAGCTCACAAGCTACAGAATGTCACCCAGCATGAAGGAAACAATGATACTGCATCACCAGTCAATATGTACGTTGCAACAGATTTTTCACATCTTTGTAAAGGGATAACTATGTTTTTATATATTTAACATATTTCAAATTTGCTTTATGAATCTTATGCCATATGCACAAGAGTAAAAGTTGAGTGCATGTACTCGTGTATGAATGTTTTCAAGAATTATGGAGTAAGAATGATGATAAGTCGTCAGAGCACTTTGCATAATATGAAACTGTTGTATGTTGGTTCATTGTGATTGTAGAGACTTTCAGCAAGAATTGATTTAAGCACACAATATCTAAACCAGGTCTTGTTTTTTATCATAACTCTGAATCAACAACTTCATTTTATCAATTTTTATCAAGCGCATTTGTTAATGATTGTTTTGCATAATAAAATTGAGATATATTAATTGCCAGAATCGAAACACCATGTGTACCTGAGTGCAGTGAACCTTTTAAACAGAATGGTGCAGATACAGTTATTGTTTCGAGAGTCAATGAATGTGGTACAAAAGAAGCAGAATCATCCGCTGAGGTAAGATTTTATCAATAAATACACCATTGTCTAGGAAATCAAGAATAAAATGCTTCAAGAACTGAACATTTTTACATTCATTTTAATATAAAGAATTGTTTTATTTTATATAATTTTGATGTTATGTGAAAGTGGCCACCTAGATCATAAGCAAAGAATTTTCTTCTAAAAGGTTCAAATACCACATTTGTGTGATTGTCCTGTAAGACTTATGTTAGAACCCTGGTTCCATATTTTTTAATCTGTAAAATTACATTTCAGAAGAATGATATTGTACCTACAGATGTTGTGTCTACTGCTAAAGACCAACTTGGGAAGAAAGTTTTTCATCCAGATGGAAGCATATCATGTAAGTGATTCAATATTTTGTACTTTTACATGTCAACTTATAAACATTCTTCGTTTCTATTTGTGTGTATGAGGTTTTAATGGCAATAGAGTCACCAAAGTTTAATAACATGTGAAGGTAAATACTTGATTTGGAATCCAACATTTCCCTCCGATATCAATTATTAGTGCTGGGAATATCTTGATATGGATGATATATTTAATGTCTCAATTGTTCTAATTTTATTTACTGAGAGCCAAGCACTGGTTTACCCATATAATCTTAATCAGTTCTTTTCGACAGTTACTAGGGCTTAAACTTAATATCTCCATGCAGACTCTACATGTTTGCTCGGATATTTGTATTTGCTCGTTTTATGTTTTGACTTGGAATTCAAACAGATTATGTCATAATTTGATCTTCAGTGTGGCGACTATCATTTGATGGTGCAATTTTTGCATCTTCATTCAGGACTTATCATCTCATAATTAGTGAACTTGACTTTTTTCAGACCGTAGACTTGAAATTTCTTTAAATACATGTGCAATGCTTTCATCATATTCTAACTAACATGTTTGTGTAACATACCTCTGCCTAAATAATTATACATAATTGTAAGAATTAAATACCCTTTTGTTTGCTATCTAATCACTTTCTTTTAGATTACTTGCCAATGAAGGGATCACCAACTGCAGAATGTACAGGTGTAGTATAGATTCTAGCAGTTTTTCACTGCTCTTGCTTCTTGCTGAAGTGTTCATTATGATGCAAAGGTTTTGTCATTAACTTTTTTTTGTTTGGCACTTTTATTCACTTAATGGCATTATTGTAGTTTCTCTCTTTGCTTCGAATATACGTTGCATCTCAGTTTTTCAAGAAAGGTCTTTGTTCAATAAAATTTAAAATGACTTAAATGGTTTTAGTTAAACACAAGTAATGAATATTAGGTAGCCTTATCAAATAAGCAATATTTTCAATCCAGTCCTTAATGATTAGTAATGAAAAAGCAAGCCACAGATGATATGTTGTAATTTTACTGCTTGTCATATTTTATTTACTTTTTGCATTTTTTTGTAGTTTCTCTTGTAAAAAGAATGCATTATATCTATCTCAATATTTGAATAGAATCAAGTTCACAAGAGACTGATGAAAAGTGCAAAAGTCCCATAGACATAGAAAAACGTCGTAAGGTTCTTGAAGATCTCATGGCTAAATCCCCTGGAGTACCGGAGAATTATCTTGCACCATTAAAACGACCTTTCACTGAGGTAAATGTACAAATAATTACATATATACACATTTGTTCAATTTCAACTTTCCAAAGTTCACAAAGAGATGTAAATCTAAATCTATTTGTCATTTTAAACACCAAACTAATATTCCCTACATATACAAAAATTTTAATGAGTTTTTAGTTTATTGTTGATGCTCAAATGTTATGATGAACTAATGTTTGCTGTTTTTAGGGTAACTAAGTGTACCAAATCTCACACCTCTAGACAGAGTCTGTGCTATCCATCCTACCTCTTCAATAACTGTGCTATCGCAGCCAGCACCCCACTAAATCATTTTTACTTTAATTCAAGTCACAGCCAATAAATAAAGAATGGAGTTTTTTCAGAATTATGGCCGTTGTTAGTGTTTCGTTATTGTCATGCCATATGTCATATTGCCCTAAATAAGCATATTTGTGTTACTTATAGGTGGATGGAAGTCACCGGAACAAGGGAAATTCTGCTATACCAATGTTTGGAATGGTATTTGATGTATTATAATAATTGATAATTTGTTATTTAAGGAAAAGAAATTAGATCTTTATGATGTTTTTAACTGACCCAATTTAAACATCTGTTTTGAGGTAAGGTTTTTCTTAAGTAGAATATGGCTCATTGTTTACTGCATTAGGATTTGCTTATGTGGAATAAATGCAGAAAAAAATAATTGAATATTTGCCAAATTTCAGAAGATAAGGATTCAAAAATGGAACCAATTCTTTTGAGTTAAAATGGTCTAAACTTCATGTTGTTCTTTTAGTCTCCTTGTAGTTCTACTAAGATATTGAATACAGGAGATGCGGACAGTACAACTTGTCAGAAGGCTAAAGATGATAGCCTCAAAAAGACTGGTAAGATCATATTTAAGAATATTTCTGGAGGTAAAAATGAAATGCCAACAACTATTGTATTCCAAATTGTATCTAATTTTGAAACATCCAGTTAACATTTCATGTTAGATTGTGTGGGAAAATAAGTGTACTATTTCCAGTGCTATTCAAGTTTTTGGTCGGAGGATTGTTTTTTATGATTTCACTGCCTATTTAATGATATAATGAAAAACAAAATGAAAAACAAAAGATTTTCTTACCTTTTTCAAATGATCACTTAAGCTGCAATAAAAGCGACAATCTATATTATATTATTTTCAATGAATTTTTCAGGACAAGATGCAATATCAGCAAAGAGTTATCAAGAGTCTGCATTTAATTTTTTTCCATCTTTTTCTGGTAATCAGTTATTTATTTACATAACCACAGTTGTTAGGTTTTTACAACTTTTTAAATAAACACTTTTCAAGCAGTTGATGGTTGCCCAACCAATATCATATCTTGAAAGTCCAAAAAATATGAAATTATTTGAGGATATGTCTTGTATACTTCATGCTATAAGGTGTCTGTGAAAAAAGTAAAAGTTTTTCAACACAGTTCCTTTGTTCAAGCAACCCTAAAATAGACTATTTGTCTAGTCGTCATTGACGGTTTTCAGTTGATTTCAATGTCACCTCATGTAGACAATTGCATTGATGAGTTCTTAAGCATAGCTCAACCATTTATTGGTTTTAAATTTTGCAGAGTATTATCCATTGAATTCACTATTGAATTATGAGCTAGCTTGATATAATTTTCAACAGTTACTATGGAACACACAGAGAAAGATTATTGTATGTGCCCATTTTTGTAACAAAGCAGTATTGTGGGGTATATGTAGTAATGACTCAGACATTGCTGTAGATTATGTCAACATTGATGTACATGACCTCGGAATTATACAATGTCCTTTATGCTTAATTTTTTTATATTTATTCATTTCATTTCTTATATAAATATAATGTAATTGCTATATTGCAGATAAGCAGGAGGTACAAAATCATGGAAATGTGTTCAATTTCTGTAGCACTGCAGACAGTCCAAAGGGAGATGATATGGCTATTCTTTCAGCTTTCAGTCAAGCAGATAAATCTGGTCCATGTGAAGCATTCTGCTTTAATTTTGGTGACAACAATGGCTCAAAAAATGGTAATTAGTGTTCTAAACTACCATATATTCTAAGAAAACAGTATTTAAATAGTTTATCTTGGAGAAATGAAATTGTTTTGTGTAATTCATTTTGGAAGGTGCATAATTTGTGTAGGAATATTTTACAAACAATTTGAAGACAGTCATGTAGAAAATTTCAATTTGCATAATCTTACTTTTATTTTAGTCAATCAAGAACCCACAAGTAGCTTTGATGACATGTTCAATTTTGGCAGTATGCCACACAGCCCCCCGAGAGAGTCTATGTTCAAATTTCAAATGTTTGATCAAACAAATGATACCGAAGATGGAGGGAATTTTTCATTCCATTTTTGTCAAACTGGAAATGACGAACAAAGTACTGAAGAGACAACAAATGTAATGTCAATGTTTGGAAATGAAACTAATCAAAATGAAGATGATCAAAGTGGATTTTCGTTAAATTTCGGAAAATCTTTGTTTAAATCTCCTCCACATTCTTTTTCATTTTTCAAATGACTTATTTTATATTGCATAAAAACGTTTAAAAAAGAAAATAATATTATGTTATAACCACTGAGGGGAAAAATACATTGTAGATATTGTGAAGAAAATATGCATAAAGCATTGCTGTGATAAATTTGTAATTTTTGCAGTTTTTGTTATATTGTTGCTATATTCTTGAATTAAAATAACGTTTTAGATATTTACTTCAAACTTCTTCCACATTGAATATATTTTCAACAACTAATTTTTTATTCACTGTTATATGTTAATTCGTTTAGTTTCAAAGAATGCAACATCATTATTAATGAAAAAACTTCGCTGGATATTACACTAGACTGTATGTTATAGATATGATCAATTTTGATGTTTCTAAATTTGTTTGTTGTGTTTTGTTATGTTAAATAAAATATGTGTAGACTGTTGAAGAATTGAAGTGTTCAAATTTGACCTTCCAGGAATCCCCTGGGGGATTCATACAGAATTGTTATGACCATAAACCGTAGCCTTCCAGAAGACAGCAGTGCCAATCAGTCAATGTTGGCTAGGGATTATAACATGTGTTCTATCATCTGTTTAAGTTGATTATGCACTATCTTCATTAATTGTATATTCAAAATGCTTCTACATTAATCCCAGTAAGAAAATATTCATGAAATAGGTTTTTAAGGACTTCTACCGCAAGATGCATTAAATGTTTGATCGTAATGTGGGTCAAGGTATAATGAATGTGTTAATGATTTCCATTCCAGCAGTTTTCTTATAGATCTCAACAACTGAAAATGCTTTTTTGTACTTGCTTTGGATAAACAGATAATTTACTTCCTTCAGAGTACAGTCAAACCTGTGTTTGCGGCCACCTCCAAATAAAGACCACCCTGTGAATAAAGACCATTCTTTGAAATACTATCATTGATTATTTAGATCAAACTGACCTCTGAATAAAGGGCACTTGTCAATAAAGGTCACATTTTGTTATTCCCAAGGGTGGCCTTTGTTCACAGGTTTGACTGTATGTTGTTTTTCCATAGCTTTTACCAATCTTCCAGATGAACTAACTTTCTTATGCATCATGTGTGAAATTTTCACATATTGTATAAGCCAGCTATAAAAACAGTACTATGAATGAATTCCTATGAGATTACTATAAACTAGTCTATCCATACTATCGCTTGAATGGCAATGGTAGTACTGTCACCCACAATAACACATTTATGACAAAAGGCCATCCATGGGGAATTATCAATGTAATAACTTAAGCGCTTCTTCAACATTCACTAGCAGATTGTCTTAAAAATATTCGTTCATATTCTGTACCCAAAGACAATTTCACATACTAATGCAAGATTTACTGCCTGTCATAGATTGTATTGGCCAATAAGTCCAAACAACACAATTGAATACATTAAAATAGATCTAAATCTGATGTATGAACACCATAATCTACAGGCAATACAGCTTTTGCTTGCTATAAGCAACATTTATTCATTAAAGTATTTGAGAAGAGGAACAACTCAAATATCTTTTTTTGGGAATGTGAATAGTAAGCTCCCTTAGTTGTTATCAACAATTTACACATTCAAAATTATCAAATATAACTGTATGTTTATTGATAGGATTTCTTCCTTTGGGACAGTGTAGAAATAGAACTTCGATCAAAAACTCTCACATTACATTGTACTGAAACGTAATAATTAAAAAATAATGAATCATAAAAGCTACTATTTATACTATTTCATTCATGCAATTTATCAAAAAAGCTTCCGGGTAAAATAAATTTTATGTCGCTAAAAATTAACAAGTATTACGAACCACGAAAATGTCTCGATGTTTGCTGGATGTTTTGTAGAATGATTACACATTTGTATTATTTCGTGATTGCTCAAAATCACGACCACGTTTTGGGTGCGGTCAAATTAAATTTTGTTACTGTTTCATTATTATTTTATAGAATGACATTTATGTATTGCACATTTGTCTTACTTCGTGAGGCTGAGGCTGACACCTTATATTGTAGTCATGATATACTAGTTATAATAGAATGAATACCCTCTTTATGTACTATACAAAATCTGTGGTGTAAAAGACAGTCTTGAGACTAGATACTCCTTTTGTAAGCTGCAGTCATTCACAATACGACCATTTAATACAGAGACAACACAAAACAAAACACTCGACAAAGTAATAGAAAATAAACACAATAATAGTTATGCTTGGTACACGACACGATGTCTGTATTTCTATATAACCGTCAATACAAAAGCAAGTGGGAATTAATAAGTCAATAAATGCTTACGGATGAGTTCAAGAATGTTATTGGTCATTTTATTCAATGTACACGTTTGGCGCTTGCATAAATACCTACGAAAAAGCGAGGCAACCGATCTGTGCCAACTAGAAAACAAAGACCCGTATAGTGTAGGTCTTTGCAGAAAACTAAAAAAATGCAAAAAGGATTTTTAACTAAATTTTACTAACATCAAACTAATTCCGCTTTTAATTCGTTCGCCCTCAAAAGAAACATATTATTATACTGCTAGATCCCTAAATTGGAAGCCTTTGGCTCTGTACAGAGACTAAATCGGTAACGTTCCATGTTACATTGCAGGTACGGTATAATTTACTGGAACTCTGATGGTCAATTCGTTTGAGCTATGTTATCGGCTGTTCGTGAAACACCGGAGATTTCCGTACTACTGTTTAATGTATACGAAGATGTAACCAATGCCTGAATACCTTAGGTGAAAATTTGCACCATTTGTTTAAAGTAAAAAATAGTGGACGCTAGAAGTTACAACGAGGAGGGAATTTATTACAGAAACAAAGAGATGATCATTATGTAATCATTGTACACTCTTTCTGTTGTAACAAAAAAGAATATATCTTAAATATCAAAGTGCGCAATTTATTTTTAGAATTGCATATACATTGCATAAATTGATCAATCTAATTGGTATGATTTTCTATAAAATATTCACCTCATGGCTTTTCCTCCTGTTTTTGTTTTTCATATAATAAATCAGTATTTTAAATTTCATTTTAAGATGATATATATTACTTACATTTCTTTTGTTTACACCAATGACCGATACAAGTACGGTGGTATAGGCCTTTGTTCACGCCATGGTAATTTTCTTTCGGGTTTGCAAAAACATATGCGCATGCAGCAACTAAGTCCTGATTATTTTGGCTCATCCCTCGAACTAAAAATATTTTACACGGCGGCATAAAAGTAAAGTATGTGTACATGACTCCACAAAATCTGTTTTTCGTGCCAAGACGTTCATTCCTCGCTAGCTACCGGCGTCTATTATTTCGGTAAAAATATTTAAGATACTATTCAAATTTGCGTTACGATGTATTTCTTTCAATTTTTTTCATCATGTTTTAAGCTATACTTTTTTGAGCTATGATTAGAACTCCACAACTCTAGGGTTTCATTTCTTTATTTCAATACATTCTTACCATCTTTACATTATGTTAAAGTTATAGCTCTTATTTGTCAGAATCTGTGAACATTATACATGTATGTTTTTCAGTTCTGCAAACTTGGAAACAGACTCAAATTTCCGAACATATTTTTATGTTGGGACTTTAAGGTCATAAGGATTTAATTCTCAATGCATTCTTATTACTTTAAAACCAAATCAAAGTAAAAGCTTTCAGTTTTCTGATTCAGTCGCGTCTCTTTATAGGACAGAAAATTTGAACTCGCGGAAAAAAATAGAATGAATATTAAAAGATTAAGAAATGCATAAAATTTGCCCCAATATGTGATCGCTCGAGATAATTGTACCATCTGGTTATATTTTGTTTACATATTGAGCATCTGAAGGCTTTCCATCTTGTTTGAAGTTCCTTGGCTTGTTTTTTGTTTATTAATGATGTCAGAGGCATCCTAATTGACTTGTTACTGATCGGATTAAAGTTGATTACACGATGCTTCTTCCCCATAATCAAATCGTTGCTAATTAGACGCGAGCAAAAATACAGTAATGTTAATAAGTTCTCAGTGGACACTGTCCTCTGTTTGTAATTAATGCATACTGTCCTCTGACAGCCCACTCAATATCATTTGGTCGCGTAGTAGCTTCCATTCCGTCGCGCCATTAACTTCTTGGCTTCTACTCGACTCGATCTCTTAAACGTTTAGGGGAGACAAAGGTTAACCAAGTCGCTTTCTAGCTTTTTTCAGAAGCTAATCTTATATTTATATTTTATATTACTTGTACACTTAGCTGGCTCTAATATAATAGCTCAATGATTTAATTCATAGACCTCTAGCCGATCTAATTAATCACTTTATGTTGGTTTACTTAAATCGAATATTCGACTGACTGAATTGAAGTTGAAGTATGCACCACAGTAAACTGGAACACTCATGCGCAGCCAAATGCCAACAGCCACCCACAATAACGGATCACTTCAATTGCGTAGTTATTTTCCTGGTTAAATACTCAGGAGACAATGAATTATAATTACTGACTTTTTTTGGTTCAAACAGGCGCTTATGCCTCAGGCAACTTCGGTCTACATCCGGATTTAGCAGTTGAAGGATGCTAATGAAATTTTAGTCAAACATAACAAAAAATGGCTAACTTCAACGTACTATCTTAAAACCGACGATTTTCAATGTATCGGACTGATTATAAAGACAGTGTAACAGATCACAGCCGAGGAAATCATTGTCCATGTCTTCTTTTCCTGCCAAAAATGCGAAATAAGATATGGTTAACATATACTCGGACTGTTCGGCATGTTCCGGTACACAGTCCAATATACCTCAGAATGGTTCATGCTTGTGATAATGACGTCAAGTCATTATAAAAAATTTGTAGATTAATTTTAGGTTGAAATTTAGCATTTTGGCGCTGGGTCCTGCATTGATATTACACTCATTTCATCATTTCCAACGATTACTATTTCAGCTGTCGAGATTTTTAAAAGTAAACTAAATCTGTATCCATGATTTTATGCAGCTTCTGTTTACATAAGACGCTATACTGGTGTTGTTGTGCCTGCGTGTAGGAAGATAATTATATAGTGTTGATGAAGAGGTAAACTGCACCGTGATAAAGTTTAAAGCTAACGCTATTCTGTTGTTACGTTCATCAAATCCAACTACAATACCAGTAACATTCGTAAGTACTAGTCTACTATCTTCTTTTATGTCATTATCAATGTATTTCTGACGTCATTTTGGGAGTTGAATCCCTTTACTGACCTCTTTCAAAAATCACCTTTTATTATTCTAACTGTTTGGATCTGTCAGTCGCCTACTGTCTATGGAAGGATTATAGAGTTGTCTTCTGGGGTTTAACGCCGTATATCAACAGTAATTTCATAAATTTATCTGACCTGTGCCTTGGTGCACTTACCTGTTTTCCCGTCTATGCGTAAACACCATTGTTATGACAATTAGATGGACTGGATTTTGAATAAAATAACTTCAGCAAACTCATCATAGACGGAAATTCATATCAAACCCACGACAGCTCTATCAGCGGTCAAATGAACTAGCGAGACGGCCATTGGTTCATGGATGCACCATTTATCGTGGTACATATTTCAGTGTCATTTTTAATTTAATATGTTTTCTCGACTTGGTACGGATATACAAGTGTATCTAATGGTTTCATATAATTTCCCTCAGATTTTAAAAGAACCAGCTAATAGGATTCAAGTAGAATTATTTTCTTGTATCGTTTTGGATTTAACGACTATGTACAGTTATATACCGGTAGTCAATTAAGCTGAACTGTTTACATGGAATCTCTACCAGTACCAACCTTATTTTCCGCGGGCGACTTCGATTCGGATTGAAGAAAGTAATCGTGTAACAACAATAATGTGAGTACAGTTATCTGTACTTCAACAAATGCAAAAAAATAAACTAATATTAGCTGAGACGTTTAGAACTATTTTGGCAGCAACGTAAATTCTCATTAAGTATATATTTAGACAACTTCTATTAACAAAACTTTTATTTGCACCATCTGTTTCTGATGATTCATTATTTGCTAGACAGAAAACAACACAAAGTGTGAAACCATTTGTATTGTTCAATCTCTAATGTGTGACTTGGTTTGTGAGGGAAACAATTATCACAAACTAACTGCACCAATGGACTTTATTCATGTATTATTCAGACACTCTTCACCACATCACACATATCTGCTGGTGATACAATTCGGTACACCAAGAGACATGACATTGGGCGTTTGAATCATCATAAATTCCATGATTATTCCAAACTTTTTATTAGACTAT
Source organism: Lutraria rhynchaena (assembly GCA_008271625.1). Taxonomy (NCBI): domain Eukaryota; kingdom Metazoa; phylum Mollusca; class Bivalvia; order Venerida; family Mactridae; genus Lutraria; species Lutraria rhynchaena. The sequence goes on from VIBL01000283.1 coordinate 18,005, forward strand.
TGTTGCCGAATTTGGTACGGAGAGAAAATGTGGGTAATTGAGAAACATGATTGGACCTTGTAAATGTTTGTTTAAGTGCAAAATAGTAGATTACAAACATGGTGTTGTTTTTTGACGAAAATTATGTAACGAATTTTACCCTTTTTTCTCATGTTTTTTTACATTCATCGAAGTAGATTTTCGGTCCAAAACATAGATTTCTAACTAAACAGTTACTATCTACGTGGAACCAATATAGTCGTTGATTAAAAAAGACGTTTTCGCGCCTTTCATTTCAATAAACACCTACTAATTCCTCATCTGGTCGGATTTTTTTCGCGCCGAACTCCGAAGTCGATATTTATTTAATTAATGACTATGATGTAAACATGTCAATGTCCGAGCTCGCAGTTATTAAACTGGTACAAATGCATATTCAATTTGTGTGCATATGTTTGTAAAATTGTGTTTATTTGTGTGTCTTACGAAAATATTGCGTGTAATGTAAAAATGAATGCATCGAAAGTATAAATGCCTTGTTCCGTCCCTATCTCGTACACAAAATCATACGATTTAATGATTAGGCCTAAAAAAGAAATGGTTTGTTTCCGTTTACCCGACTGACCCAATATCTAACCTGCCGACTCATAAGTTTTACGGTATCCAAATTGCAATGTTATATTGTAATATTCACAACTCATTTATATTACGGCGCACATATTCTCTTAAAGTGTTGCCGATATATGTAAAAAAATAAAATAACGGAAAATTCCTGCCTACCTACCCACAGGGAGCTAGCACGTTGAAGGGATGGAGTATAATTAGACTTTGAGGAGCTAATATGGCCTGCTCCCCCCCTAGGGGCAATTTTGTAGACTATGATTTTCTAAAAGAGAAATCAAAATGCTACAAAATAAAAATTGTTTGCACTCTGAGGGTTGGCAATTTTTTGAGTAACGGACCTTTAAAATACGTTACCATGTCATTTCTTCATAAATACACATTATGATAATATTTCTAAATTAAAATGCCAAAACATGCGTCAAAACGTTTTGATTGGTTATCTGTAAGAAACTGATAGATTGTTATCAACGTGTATGTAAAAAACATGGATTATTTTTAAAATATGAAGCGTAATTTACGTTACTTTTGTTATGGTTTATGAAAAACAACTATATAATTTGTGTTTAAGTGTTTATTTTAAACAAATACTATCATTAAAAATGTATTATTACCATTTAACGCATATCTTTATTATAGGTAAACATATTTGTGTATAATATATGTATCGGTTTTATTGCAGTTGTGTCATATTTTTGTTCGTAATCTACGTTACTACGTATATATGATATGTAAGTAAAATAAAATTGTATATATTGTATTATTTATTTATAATGAAATGAACATCTAATGTTATTTTCAGTATGTTAAGCATCAGTTAACTTAAAATGTATCTAAAATGGTAGTATATTTTACGTTACCCTAAATCCGTTACCAAATTACAGAAAAAATAAATACTATCCCCTTGGTCCAGTTCCTTGGTCCTTGGCTACAGCGGACGGCATGCCTGCCAAAACGGATAAAGCTAAGCTACTGCATTACCTTGAGTCCACCATTGAACCAACCCCTGCCCTCCCACAAGATGAAGTGGCTTACGTATTAGATGGTAATGCAATCCTGCAAAGTCTTGTTACAGTGCCCGATACTTTTGAAGAGCTAGCTGAGTCTGTCTTCAACATGATGCCCAAGCGAGGGCGTGTTGATTTCATCACGGACACTTATGATCCAGATTCAATTAAGTCATTCGAACGCAAGCGAAGAGGCTCTTCGACAAAATTCTTGATATCTGGGCCAAGAACAAGAACACCGAAGGACTGGAAGACCTTCATGGCGAATGCCGAGAACAAGACATCACTGATACGTCTTATCTTCGAGCAGTGGAAATGTGACAAATATGCAGGAGTGCTCCGTGACCGAAATATTTACTTTGTTATTGGTGAAAAGTGTTACCATCTTACAAGTCGAAACGGGGTCACTGTTGATGCTATTCCTGAAGAGGCATTGTTCTCCTGCCAAGAGGAAGCCGACACTAGGATCGTCCTACATTGTCTACACATAAGGGACAATGAATCTGAAGCAGTCAACATAAGTGTAAGATCTCCAGACACTGATGTCCTTGTGTTGCTGGTAAATTACTCCAGTAAAATTGGCCGAACAGTCCTCTTTGACACTGGCGTTGGTAACAAATGGCGATTGCTTAACGTCAATGACATTGCTTCCAATAAGGGGAAAGATATATGTTCAGTATTACCAGCTATCCATAGCTTTACAGGCTCTGATACCACGAGTGCTTTCGTAAGAAAGGGTAAAATTGCTCCACTTAAACTGGTTGAAAAGAGTAAAGACCACATTGCTACCCTGTCAAAATTAGGTCATGACCTGGAATGTACTGAAGACCTACTTGAAGGCATGGAACAGTTTGTTTGCTGCATGTATGGCAATTCAAAGTATACACAAGTAAACAAATTTAGATTTGATACTTTCTGCAAAAAGAATCATAGCCGGGGTAATGTGCTTGACTCATATAATAGTATTGACATGAGCTTACTTCCTCCATGTAGGGCATCCCTGGAGATGCATGTCCGTAGGGTAAACTACCAAGTTTATGTTTGGCTTCACTCCCACCAGAATTACCCGAAACTTCCTGATTTGGAAAGAAGTGGTTGGAAAGTTGGACCAGATGGGATCGACTACGATTGGACAAGTGGAGAGATCGTGCCACAAGAACTTGTTGACATTCTGTGTGCTGTTGCAGATACAAGTGACACAGATGATTCAGAAGACAATGATGATGATGAGGTAGAACTTGAAAATATGATTGACATTGTATTAGAAGATGATCCTGATGAAGATTAGACTGTGAATATACACACATGTATGAAGCGGACATGTTAAAATCAGTAATATTAAGCGAAGGTGCAAAGGCGTTATTCTGTTTGCTCGTTTCAAGTATGTAATTATTGGGTATTGTGATAGAAAATCAAACGTTTTGCTAATTGAACCAATACATGTAATAATTGTGTCATTAAGTTCATGTACAAATAGATAAGAATAATTTGAGATTAACATCATGTTATTATAGATGTTGATGCAAGTCATGTTTAAATGATATAACATCTTTATAATGGATCACATCCGTGAGTAGTTACATGTATGTGATCATAAGTACAAATGTAGATTATTTTCATCAATGACACGTATATAACCAAATGAAAGGCCTTGAAATGGGTATGCTTTTAATGCTATTGATGAATACTTACATTTTGAAAAAAAAAATATTTGTTATTTTTGGAAGATAAACATATGTTTAAAGAAGTATCCATCATTTAATTTTTGAAATGTAAGGTAACGTAAATTACTTAACTATGAAACATCTGCAAACATGCTTAGGTGACTGAAAACATGTTAGCTGCATTCTTGACACTTCATTAAATAAAAATAATTACAAATTTTAATGTTTTATTGTCCTTTTATTGGTGCAATTTTCAGTCAAAAAAAGGAAAATATATCTTGAAGCAATAGGGTAACGGACCTTACAAGGCTGTAGTTTAAAAAATTGCCAATGTATAAAGTGCAAACATGTCTTAAAATGTTCGTAAGATGTTGGGCTATCAAAAAAATATGGTCTACAAAATTGCCCCTGGGGGGGGAGCAAAACGGTTTCTATGCTGTAGTCTAAATGGCGTATTACCAAAATGCAACACCAAAATGTTCAGAATTACCATACTAAAGACAACTTAAAACAACAGGTACAGTAATGACAGATTAAATATCTGCTTCATTGTTTTGAATTGGACAAAGTGCTTACTGGTTATGTGTAGTATAATGTATTAGCTATCTGTAGACACCAGTTATTGGAAATTTGAGCAATTGCTTAAAAAGTTACGTAGTTTTAAACAAACATTTTGGAAGTTATAACCCTTGTATGTGTATATATGTGATATACGTGTTTTTGGTCCATGTGGCCATTTTAGGCCTAATACGCCATTATACTCCATCCCTTCAACGTGTTAGCCCCCCGTGTACCTACCCATATTTTTGGGGGCATGTAACCGGAAACAAACCTTTTCTTTTTAGGCCATATTACAACACATCGACGATCACTCTAAAATGTAAACACCCTCACTAAATTTCTCTGATAATTTATACATCTCTAAAAAATATACAAATTTATTTACATCAAACAATTTTGCGGAATCCAATGAACTTCGATATGAAGCGTTTCGACTGTATCTATTCAATAATAATATATTAGCAGGATGATTGTGTAGATTGTAAAATTTAGACACTTCAATAGCAACCTCTTGAAAACAGAACCTACGCATCTCTGATAATGTATAACAAAACTGCAATTAACCATGTAGTATTAGATCACAATCACCGAAGCCCTACAAGAAACTTCAACTAATACATGTATATGTATACTTTTCTCAAGAACTCAATATCACATGAACCCCTTCTTTCATAGGGATCCCGATCGCGGCAAGTCATACCTATGAAAATTTTACAAAAATGTAGATTTTCCTCCATACATGGAGAAGTTGCCGGTTCCTTGTGGAAGGGTAAGTTAGTACTGGTTAGTGTACAGTCCAGGAAAACTAGTTAGGTGAACCGGTCGCCTTATTTAACTGAAAAATTGTTGAACAACAGCGTTAAACCCCAGTGACAATAAGTCACATATAAACAAACAAAACAAACAATTAAGTTCAGTCAAGGCTTTCGAAACTTAACCAATAGCCTGAACTTCTACTATTACTACATACTATTTTAATTTTAACAACTGCTATGTAATTATACACAATTGTATCAGTACATGTGAGACAACGTCTTGGTTTTAATCTTTCAGCACATGTCTCCGACCTCCCAGCTATAGCCAGAGATTGATTGTGGGTAGTAACCGTGTTGACGTAAAATATTCGTGACGTTCATTTCATTTTGCTATAAGCATGGAACATTCGTGTTTGGTCCTACCATGTCACTCGGCATTTGTATGCACCATGCGAATATTCAAAGTTGATAACCTTAATGACGCGTTATGATGTCACAAGAGAATGTTAAACAATACTAGTAAAATGTGACATATGTCATGACAAGTGTTATGAAGATGCAAAGTAGGAGGTCAGACGTTCGATTACCAAAAGAAGAAGGTTTTTCTGTTTGTCTTCCTTGTTCCTCGGTTTTGCATGAGCGTTAAACATAACACTCGCGGCATTTATCAAGAACCGTTACCTTTAAATAACAGTTTTTGTTTTGCAACTAATGTTAAATCATCCAGTTGAAATGAGATACTGTTGAAAACCGGTAACGTGACAGAAATGTCCTGACGAGAGGAAACTATGCTCTGGTCGTTATAAACTGACATTCTCGAAAGCGGAACAAATTGAAGTGATTCGAAGCACGCTACGATATCAGGATGAGATCTTAAGACACATGATAAAGACATCAGCCTATGTTATTAAAGGCTTTTATTTAGTCATTTACCGGTAGCAACCTGTGATTGTACCTTACAATTCCGCTAAAACGGAACAGTGAATTTTATTTCTCAACAAACAAGATGTGGTAAGATACTTTAGTTTAAAAATCCTTTTATACAAAAATATGAAACGATATTAAGATTCGTATCAGGATTGATGCTCTCTGCAAGGCAATCATTTATAGAATAGAAAGATGTTTAGAGTTTTAATCATGTAATGTCATTTAAACATTAAAAGACTGTTGACGCACGCAAACATATTTTTTGATACATTTTTATCGATCTAGCTATGCGATATGTCATTATTGATGTGGATTTCGCGATTTTCGCGGGTCTGGTTATAGCTTTAGTCACAACAAGTCACAATAAACTTAATTGAATTACTGCGGTGACGTCATTCCTTTGTTTTAACAGGATTGTATTTTAATACAGTACAGATTACATCAGACGGGCGTCCAATATCAATGTATCAGTCCAATATTAATGTGTCAGTCCAATAATAATGTGTCAGTCCAATATCAATGTGTCAGTCCAATATCAATGTGTCAGTCCAATATTAATGTGTCAGTCCAATAGTAATGTGTCAGTCCAATATTAATGTGTCAGCCCAATATTAATGTGTCAGTCCAATATCAATGTGTCAGTCCAATATTAATGTGTCAGTCCAATATCAATGTGTCAGTCCAATATTAATGTGTCAGCCCAATATTAATGTGTCAGTCCAATATCAATGTGTCAGTCCAATATTAATGTATCAGTCCAATATCAATGTGTCAGTCCAATATTAATGTGTCAGTCCAACATCAATGTGTCAGTCCAATATCAATGTGTCAGTCCAATATCAATGTGTCAGTCCAATAGTAAGCGTGTATGTTTTAAAAAGGCATTACCACGGCCATTTTGCAAAACCTACAACACAGCACAAGAAACTCATGCTCTGGACATCGCTTCATTCAAGAGACTACACATAGGGTCTGGTATGAATGAATCTATTGTAATTTAATCCTTTAATTTGATATATCTTCTATCACCAATTTACTATTTTCCTGACACTTGAATAATTAACAAAAAACTTTAATTCCGAAAGCAGAAATTCAAATTCAAGCTTACAGCTATCCAAAATGTAAACTACTGACTTCCATTCGGAGCTACCCACACCATGCAATCCAATACATGTACATATTGGTCAGTTTGGGGCTCGTACCTATTACTTACGCAGAGAGGTCTAGTAATGCTGAGTAAGTATGTAGTATGTAGTCAAAACAAATAAGCCATTTCGTTGTTATTTCACCTTTTCCATTTGTTTGTCGAATGTTCTATATTATGACTCTGCTCCATCTTTTTATACCCGTTTCTTTCCCAGTCTCTATTTGGTAAAGCGCCACTATTTCTTCGTGTCAATCACATTAAGTTTTATTTTGACATACAAGCAGGGTTTCTTTGATCTCGTGATTTGTGTATGCAAGTTTCTAAGATACCTCGTCCATCCCATGGGCAGTTTAATATGATTGTCGAAGATCAATATGACCCTAGCCGTTTGAATTGTTTACTTGGGACGGATACTTTGTTTTTCTCAGATCGATGGTGATACTGCTAATGTTCATTCAAATGAAATAACAACAAAATGGATAAACGAAAATATTAGAGATTCTTAAATGGCATACGTTGCTTGTTTACCATTACCACACACAGAGTTATTAATTAACACAATATCCAATGACAGTTGCTAAATGAATGATTTTGCAACGCTGACTCTCGCTGGTAGAAGGTAGATGAAATGCCATGTAAGAAAATTATTTCCTATCAATGACACGGCTTTGTTGTTTTCATCATTCGTTTTATTTTTTTTTTTTTTTGGTAATTATTCTCTGAAAGTGAACTCACTCGTTCGCTTTGGAGCAATTTGCTTTTAGACCAATACACGGTCTTCTTAACGCCATTTAAGGTACATAACGGTATACTCGAGAAATTTCTTTTATCATCGTTATGGATACACTTTGTAAGATTGCACGTCTCATGTCAACAATGCTTAGATAAGTATAATGGCCATGTGTCCAAGTCTCTTTTTCGCATGCCGAGTATGCTTTAATCTATTCATTAAGTACAATTGGCTAGTTTCCACATGAAATGTAAACTAGGCGGGGTGACAAGCTTTCGTGTTCTTCAAACTGAGAACAAATGCAAATGTCTAGATCGAGAGTTGAACATCTCTATCTACAGACTTATATTTTATGACCAAGCAAACCAGACATACTGCATTTCGTGTAATTTCTTCAATCCTGTTAGTCTGCCAAACGCAGAGTCATGAACATTGCGTGTGATCTCAGCAAAACTTTACCTACCATGTAAGCTCCCTCAGCCACGTTATCGCTTAAAATTAGAGACCCAACCCAGTCAGTTAATATGTGTGGTGTACATTTCTAATCTATCAATATTTGAGTTAGTTATGTCTCATTCGTGGCTTCTAGATCAGTGGTCACGTGCTTTGACGACAGAATAAGTAGGTGAATAGATGTTTGTGATACGTTATAGTGAGTGAAACAATCATGTAATCATTCCTTTATTAGAATGAATGTCAGATATGCTTCAAACGCACTCTACTGTAAGTTGTCACATGCTGACAAAGCATCGTCGTTGTACAATATGACGACCATAAATAGCTACACGTGTTACCATGGATACGACGTAATTGTCAATCAATTTATACGTGGCAAAGGAGTGGAGCTTGATTAGCCGCTTTTAATTAGCATGAAGCCTCTGAAATTACTGCATGCGTATTCTACTTTAACTCGGTTAAAAATGAATACGTCTTAAACATGACATTTAATAACTTCCGAATGATTGGAGCAAAAACAAAACCAGAAACTAAACACGCGAGGATGATTAAAGAAAACAAAACGTAACAGGAAAAAGACGTTAGCAATGTGTAGTCATTGTCCAGTTTCTTGTGATTAAAATGATGAATGATTACCGGAATACGTAAACATTCAAGCAAATCGACAATACTATGTTTTAGGCATTTTATATGAATCTAAATCAGTAATATGATCTACGAATAGAGATTTTTTCACTGTTTTTTTTCCAGTTATATACGGCGGGCGATTCACCTAACCAGTTTTTGGACTGTATTCTAACAAGTACTAACTTCCAAAAGCAGATGACCATTTCTCCTCATATGGAGAAAAATCGACATTTATGTCAACTTTTCATAGAAGGGTATGATCTGCCGCGACCTGGATTTGAACCCGGATGGCTGTGTTACAAGTCCAGTGCATTAACAACTGGACCACGCTCCCGAGAAGGATATGTGTTTTATATTATTATCTAATCACAACAATGCATGTTATATTTCGTGAAATTTTTGACGAGCCTGAAAACCAGTAACATTTGATAAAATGTTAATATTTGTGTTATCTAAGTATTATGTTTAACTATCGCTCGTTTTGTCAAAATACTTCACGTAATTAAAGTATTCACATAAAAGTGTCATGATTACCTCATCACAATTATTTCAAAAATAGACAATCACTGAAACAATAAGACATATTTCTTCTGGAGTCTTACCAAAATCATGAACAGAACGGATCGCAATATTCCTTTTTGTTCCGCTAAAAAATTGCCACCATTATCAATTATTTCGTAGAATTATCTTTTACTAGATTATCTTTGTTCTACACTTTCTTGACTTTGTCTGTCATGTCATCGATTCTTCAAATACTGTCCTCTACTGTCCTTAAATAATTAAGCAATACAAGACCACAAATCAGTCATTGTGAGGTGTCTCCTGACAGTCATTATCAAATTCTTCCCACGGGGTCCTTTCCTTTATCAACACCAAATGTGGGTGGTTTTAATTACGTGGACAAAAATACGATGGTTTGTTAAAAGACCACTCGTACCAATTGAATAATTAAAAAACTAATTACAACTATACACTGCGTCAAGTAGAACAAGCCGTAGTAATGCCAATACTAATTGTAGAACTCCGTTACTACCCAGAATTTATTTCAATTCATTTAAATGTTCTTTACGCTGTACTGCGACATATATACGTACTAAATATCAATTATACATTAAAATGATCAACTGATGACGACATATATACGTACTAAATATCAATTATACATTAAAATGATCAACTGATGACATTGTAAGCATCTTAAACTTGTGGCTCAAGCGTCATCTCACTGTGAGTCTCCGTGTATTTTAAGCGTTACTTTTTTGGCTCGGAATACGCGTTGTTCTACAATTTGTCAGTGTCCAAATCCTTTTGTTTCTATTTTTAGAATGAGATTACTCCGAGCGTACGTCACGCGAAATGTTTACAAAGTATTTCATGATTTCACTAATGTCACTCAAGAAAACAATGTCTGTAAAGCGGCGGCTTTGTCCGATGTCAATGAAGATTTTTTTAAAAGAGGAGAAAATCTAAACTGATCATATAGGCTTGTAGCGATGCAACGAATGTTAAGTGCTTGCATTATTCATAGTTTACTGTTAATTGGGGGAGAACTGACATTAAGGCGAATTACCAATAATTAGCAACTAAGCTAGCTGCTACTCAAAAGTATTGTCAGTTGGATCGATTGAATGAAATCTAGACTAAAGAAGGGATCGAGGAATCTGTAGATCGTATATATGAGTGATAAGAGGCTATTGTTGTTCAGCTGTTGTATTGTTATGATTGGAAGTTGACATTGTCTGAAGTGTTGGATGGTATCGTTGTATATAACAGTTATCAGACTAAAATCACAGTCCGGACGACGATAGTGATTCACAATAAGACTGAATTTACTTTTATCAATGACTGAAAATATATGTATTTATTAATGATTTATTGACAAGTTTCCGCGAGGACGTTTTATTTTTATCTCGTGTGAGTTATTTGATGTTTATGTACGAGACGTAATAGATATTTATATATTTGGTGAATATCGGAAAACTGTGATCCGAATACCACATTTACTGAACGATAAATTGTTTCATATCGCAGACTAGTGTTCACTCATTTATCATCTATGATGATACAACAATTTTGGGGATACTATTCCTAGGTAATGATCTTATCTAGTATTTTGTATTGTTTTATTGTCGTTAATATTTTAAATGTTGTTACGTATGTATTCCCTGAATTTTGTCCTGAATTGTGGAATATGTCATTAGAAAAAATGAATATTTATCCTGAATTGTGGAATATGTCATTAGAAAAAATGAATATTTATCATTTTTTAGTAAATCGGCGTTCGTTTGATTAACAAAACATCAATCAAAATCATTGATATGGACGTGGAGTTTGGTCTCGCCTTAATTCAAATCTCATGAAAAATGAAATGTCATGATTTTAAAGACTTTGGGCTTTTCGGGTATCATGACAATACAATGTACTACGATTTATGTAGAAAATTCTTCCTTTACCTAAGATAGATATGCTAGCATCATATTGTACTGTAAGATATTAACGAGAAAAACTGAAGCGCCCTTAAGCATGGGCCCATGGATAATATACGGACATACATTGTTTTCTTTAGCCAAAGGGATTTGGGGTTAACGGATAATTAATAAAATGACAAAAATATCTGATGTCCGAAAATTATCATTTTACGAGCCCCTAAAGTGACATCTACATTTTATTTTAACTGTATCATTTTACGGAGTCCCAAAAGTGACATCTGCATTTTATTTTAACTGTATCATTTTACGGAGTCCCTAAAGTGACATCTACAGTTTATTTTGACTGTATCATTTTACGGAGCCCCTAAAGTGACATCTACATTTTATTTCAACTGTAGCATTCTTTTTTATTTCGCCTTTACGAAATATTTTCTTGTAGTTACGAAATAATAATTCGTATTTACAAAAATATATATTCGTGTAAACGAAATAATTATTATAAATCACTAATTGTTATTAAAAAAACGAAATAAAAAAGAATGCAAAGTTAAAATAAAAGTGAAAATTGTCCCTTTTAGGGCTCCGTACAATTTATGGTGTTACTGAATTTCAACCCCGGCTTTATGAGAATACCTAATTTTTTTAAATGACATAATCGTAAGATCGCGATGAGACAAATCTTTTAACTAAAATCCCTAATTATATTAATGCGTATCTTGATAATGTATAAGTACACTTAAAAATACGTTTCTAATTTGTCTTTTTTACATTATCACATTTCAAAAATCAAAACTTTATGATTATTAAGTTGAATCGTGAAATGATCCATGTACGGTGTTCTTTTGGACACAAAACTAAACCGAACCCACAAGCGTATCTGTCCGTTGCATAAAAAAGACATAGGTGTATTACATATTTACGCTTCTTAAGATTTAAGCTTTGTTCAGCAAGTAACCGATTACAGTCAAACCTGTATTTGCGGCCACATCCGAATAAAGACCACCCTGTGAATAAAGGTCATTCTTTGAAACACCGTCATTGATTATTTAGAACAAATTGAATAAATGCCACCTTTCAATAAAGGTCACAATTTGTCTTATCCATTGATGGCCTGTATTCACATTTTTGACAGTATATAACAAATGATGATCATCTCTGTGTTAACAGTGAAATGGGTGTCCGTTAGATAATTTTGTTAAACAACTATATGTCAAGCTAACATTTTCGGCTACTTTCTTATGTTTTCTTAAGTTACGAATTTTAAAATCATTGATAGTAAGCGATCATTCATTGAATATCATTCACATTTCTATTTCATCATCACACTGTTTTATGAGAGGGCTCGGCGAATATTTATCAGTAAAAATGCAGCGGTAGATATTTCAGTGATTCGTTGGAATATTGATAATATAAACTGTCTAGTGTGTATAGCTGAAATACTGATGATGAAGCGCATTAGGCCGAATACAATAAATCAAACACATGATTGATTTCATCAAGGGACCATTTTTGAAACCAATTCAATAAGCGACCGTTTGATAAACTTTTGTTTTCAATCGCTCCTGCATCTAGTCACAGAAAAATGCATTATTAAATATACCCGCATGGAAAACGAATTAATTTAATGCATATATTTTGAAGTTTACTGCAATGTTAATTGTCTGTGTATTAGTGAACGAGTGGATGTTTTTGCCCTTTCTAGTTCGTTTATAGTTCAAATATTCCAGTTTCTTTGCCTATATTAACTGATACGTTCTGTTTTAATTGGTTTCCTTCAGACTTTCTGTCCTTTGATCAATGCTTATTTTCAAACATAACATGCTTTGTAAATTTTATGTTTGACATATGTCGCTAACTTACATTTTATTTCCGTACAACAACGGTTGTAATATACATGTATGTAAGGATGTATATGAAGATGTCAAAGCATTAATATCGACATAGCATAATACGCAATATATGTGTAAGCGTGTATGGGATATCTTAACAGATAAATAAACACATACCGTAGACTACAGTAACAGTGAATTCCCATATCTCATTATGCCAATATCTCATTATACCCACATCTCATGATATCCACATCTCATAATACCAATATCTCATTATATCCTTATCTTATGATATCCAAATCTCATCGTATCTATATCCCATTATATCCATATCTTATTATATCCAAACCTCATTCTATCCTCATCTCATAACATCCATATCTCATGATATCCATATCTCGTTATATTCATATCTCATTATAACCAGATCTATGTATATCCATATCTCACAGTACCCATATCTCAATACATCCATATCTCAATACATTCATATCTCATTATATCCTTATCTCATGATACCCATATTTCATTTTATACCTATCTCATTACATCGATATCTCATTATACCCATAATTTATGATATCCATATTTCATGATATCCATATTTATTATATCCATATCTCATGATGCTCATATCTTATTATACCCTTATCTCATGATATCCATAACTCATGATATCCATATCTCATTGTATCCGCATCTCATAATATCCTTATTTCATTATAATCATATATCATGATATCCATATCTCATTATATCCATACCTCATGATGGTCATCTACAATGAAATAAAAAGGGCGTGTTCAAGAGAACTTTAATACATCACTGTACTCGGCTCACGCTATATCAGAGTTCACAATATTCGTGTTTACTGTATAGAATTCATCTGCATATCATTAACACAATTGTAATTAAACTATAAAATCTTGCGTAACTTGATTTCTATTGAATCATGCCGCACAAATAATGCGTGTTTTTAAAACCAATTCCATTTACCTTGTAACATGTGTTTATCGTATAATTGATCAGCTGTAAAATATTGTTTTGTTGTCGTATCAATAAAACAGAAAGTTGCGTTAACTACGAGTTGTCATGGTACAAATGATACAATGCTTAGAGTCAGTACATTAATGGCGATACCTGGAACGGTACATGTGTATTCAATGTCCAAGGTTATAAAACTTTAGGTTGATCTCCCATCTCAAATCTCAGTTTTGTGTTTTCAAAATTCTAAAGTTCATTACAATACGCATTTATCACTTGTCAGGAAATACATTATGTATTCAAGTTGATCGATCAAATAAAACAATACTTACATTTATTACTATATTTGGGTTTGAGACTGAGAAAAAAGAGATTTGAGCTGACAGACCACCCTCAACTTTTCTAACGACGGCCCCAAGCTATGATATTTCATCATAACCATGTTGATCTAATGCCTTGCAGACACAATAAAGTTTCTACATGATTTAAATATTTATACGAATTGCTTTTTTTCAACAAGATAATAATTGTATTTTTTTAAAACAATGCACTTTTGTACAAGATAATATTTGCTTAAAAAATCGCACTTTTTAACAAAATAATATTTGTATGTTTAAAAATGCACTTTTCAACTAGTTAAGATTTGTACATGTATATGAATTTAAAAACAAATGAAGAAAACTCTCAAGGTATTAAATTTGTCAATTTGTCAATAACCTTGTAGAGTGTAAAAGTTAACATTATGTGTTGTTTTCAATAAACCTCAAATGTTATTTAAGAGGCTACAATATTTCCGTTCATTTAATTGATCTTTAATAGCATGAACAAATTCGAATGTGTTTTAACACTTAGTAAATCGTATTACGCATGTTTTCATCATATTTACAAATAATTGGCATTTGCTGTAATATCTCCATACACTATCCGTAATAAACAACCACCACTACCAACCCATTAACCATGTGGGGGTCTCAGTGGTCGAGCGGTTATGATATTTAACTACTAATTATTAGCCATCACCGCTTTGGATTCGAACCCCTCCCGGGTCCAGACAAATTTTACAAGCGACGAAGCTGTCCAGTTAGCTTACGGTACTTCTCAAGTTTACGTTTTGGGTCTTCCTCCGTCGTTGAAGCTGGAAAAGTCGATCCTGTTGATGCGACGTTACACCACAATGAAAAATTAAGTATGTATTTTGATTAAATTTACCACCAGAATCTCTGTTGACCCAATTATAATGCTTATATATATTTCTTATCATGATCTCGGTTTGTATGATTTCACCATTTGTTATACTTGTATTTTTAAAAGATATATAATTATAGAGCTGATAATGGGTCGCCTCATTGTCTGAGCAGATTCAGTTTCGATCTACTCCGAATGGATCCTATGTAACTTGTATGTAACCCCAACAACTATTCATCAAGTATGATTAATATAACCTGTATAAAAAGAGTCTTAATAAATGTATAAAATAAGTGCAAAATAAATACAAGAATCTTTAGGAACCATTATAGTTCAATTGCATTCATACAATATGGACGTTGATCTCCGTGAACGTATATTCGATTTCCCGTATAAAAACATCATAAAATCAAATATTGTCACTTCGTGGGATCATTTGCCATTATGGTAAACTTGTAGCAATATAAAGTATGTGTAAGGTTAAAGCAATTTGTTTCACGCACATATTGTTCAGCACTATCAGTAGCATGACCTGACAAGGTAACAAGGTGTTAGATGGTCACCATCGTGTTGCCCTACATCTATTGTATTGTTACCAAGATCAGGTCAAATACTGCCGTGTTATTTCATACCATAAACAATGCCACTTTGTTCTTTACGAAAGCTTTGTAGAATTACCATGAGACCCAGCATTTATAGTTTAATATTTCGGACGCGTTGTCTTCATGAAACCCATGCCCATTTTAACGAGAATGGGTGATGAGAACAAACACGTGGAGTGTGGTGAAATGACGCAGTTAATGACGTAATCTGTCTTCATGTATTTTTTTAAGATAAACATGAAGATAGAATAAGTCTTAAAACAATTTGTAAATGTTAACTATTAACATCATTCGTTCAAATATAAACAATGATATCATAGGCGGATCCAGGATTTCTAGTTAGGGGGGGCCGGAAACTGAGCTGAGGTAGGCTGTAGGCTGGGGGTCCAGGGGGCCGCCAGGGAGCTCCTTCGTTTTGGTCATTTCTAAGGGATTCAGGCACATTTCCAGAACCTCACCAATCCTTTGCCAGGGTATACAATAAAATGTACAAGAGCTCTTATTTACTGTGTACTTGTATCGAAAATTTTATATATATTTTCATGTAAATATCATATTTCATGATAGAAAAAAAACTTTGCTTGGGCAATTTTAGAGGGGGGGGGGCGTACGCCGGGTCCGCCCCCCCCCACCGGATCCGCTTATGGATATTGATGGTATGAACGCCACACAACAATCAATTGCTAGCAATTGCCAAAAGGACGGCACCGACCCAGTTAATGCCTATCTACCCACATTTTTATCTTAGTTTGGAAGTCGTACTCCTTTTATTACAGATATTTATTATGACAACATCGGAAATGCATATGAAGTTTTGACAGAAATAAATTGGTTTGTTCTATTTCATCACAGACTGATCAATACCGTTAGATGCTATATTGTACAGTTGCATAATCCATGCTAACAAACGCATGTAGGAAATGATTATTTAAATATTAACACCCCTCGTGACCTTATCCTGGTTTTTATATGATTTAGGTCTTATCGTCAAAAGCTTTCAGCTCTAACTTGTCGTATCCGACGTATCTAGACGTAAACTCTTATTTATGAAGAAATCTTCATTTTGTAGAAGAAATCTACATCTTTGGCTCAGCGCCAAATTATTTAACAATATTTAATTGATCAATTTCAGGTACCATGTATCGGCCGCCGACAAAAGGTCTGGTAGGTGGCAATTGGACAATATTCTATTTGAGTACATGCACCCACATTCATTTTTTCCATTGCAAACGTTCCATTTTTTTTCGGTTTTGAACTTAATATTTGGTCTACTATCGAAAAAGCGAAAATTCTTAGAATTCAAAAGAATGGGACTCTTTAGCGAGGACTGTCAGATTGCTGAGTTATCAGAACTTCATATTGACCAGCATGATATTCGTATTGAGCAATTCTCATTCATAAGATGTCAGACGAAGGTTATATTCCAGGTGTTGGGAGAATAATATTGAACCTGCGCTAATGGGTCTGTTTATCTCTATTAAATATTTATTGTCATGTGGCAACAACGCTTCTATATAGTTACCATGCTAACAATACATACGTGCCCGTTTTGCACTGTTCGTAAAGCCTTAGACAAATGTATGTTAATTACGAGGTCAAGGGTTAGAAACGCGGACGAGGGGAACGATTTTTCGTTATAACTTCCGGTAACTTGAAGCAATTTCTGTCGTCTCTGACTCTCATATATTTTTAAAACAGACAAATTAACAATATACAAGGAAGAGGAAGTAACGTACATATTACGTGGCGAACAGTGAAAAAACAACTTTCTAACATACGTAGTAGTATATAAACGAGGTTGTACGTGACACGGGTCACTACCGAACAAATGCACCGTGAATAAGGTTATGGAATTTCAGTAGTCATTAAATAGCACACACTCCCTTTTGACAATTTTTTGATTCCTAATTTTAGTTTTCCGTAGACACTATCTGATTTAGGATTGAAGTAAGACATTTTGGGGAATGTGAATGAACCTATGTCTTTTACCGGTTTATAGAAACTGAAAATGGATTCTTGGAAGAAGCCGACACTATAAGTTCAACATTTTCAAGTAAACTACCATGTCTCTGATTGAATTCATACGGTTCTATCTATGCGTAATGTAATACGTAGTCGTCGGTGAGATTCTAAATTCCTGAGAATTACTTTATGTATGTACCAAAGGGTCGCCCTCAAATCGTACAGCTACACAATGAATAATGTAAATATTTCCCAAACTGGAATAAAATAACTTTGGGTATGATGGATGGTCTCTGGAACAAGATGATATTCACAGCAAGTAAATGGAAGCGCCATGATTGTGTTCAATGAAGGCCAAGTATTTGATAGTGATAAGCCCCAAATGAATTAAGTAACCTAACGAATTCTAGCGGCAAAGGATCATTTCCAATAGATACCAGCTTCCAGAATTAGAAAGATCTAATAAATGTCGCCTTTGGTAAATGTCCATTGTCTAGGGACTCACCTACGCTTATTTCGGATTGTAGTTTGACTCTGGTGGCAAGTTGTTCCTTCCAACACATTTTGCTTCCTCAAGGTCAGGGTTAAAACCTTGTTTTATTGCGCGCTTAAAATAACCTTCACGATAGATTCCATGTCAATCTAGAAACACAGACCTTTGAAAATAAAGCATTGCTTACGCTTACAAATCCCTCCAAAATGACTTAATGTTTTAATAGTCTCATTATATATAATTCATTGATAAGTATTTTCAATATGTCTCGTCTTTGCCATGGTGGTTGTCAAATAAACAGACAAACCTGTGCTTGAGGCCACCCCCCAAATAAAGACCACCCTGTGAATAAAGATCACTCTTTGAAAACCCGTCACTAATTATTTAGAACAAACTAACCTATGAATAAAGGCCATCTGTCAATAAAGGCCAGTTTTAGTCTTTGTCAACGGTGGCCTTTGTTCACAGGTTTGACTGTAATATGAATCTAATGTCAGTCCTAAAAGAAAAAAAGTCACGTTATCTGTCATTTACTTGCGTATAAAGTTGAATTCCAAGCTTTGTGTTTAGGAGAAATATATTTATGTCTGTGTTAGGGATAGTTTTATATTGACTGTAACTTGTTTTAATGTGTAAAATAAGCTAGACAATACCAGTCGTTCTGTCACAGGAAGAACTCTGTCAAGTTAGACGTGATGATTTGTTCTATACTCGAGACACAATCCATTAATGGCTTCTTCGCTTGTACAAATGACAACAAAAATATCTCCGTTAACATTTTGACAGCTAATTTTTGCTCAACACTTTTTTATGTATTAATTTAAAAGCGAATATGTCACAGTTAAAATATCTGGTAAGGCATGATGAAATGGAATTTCCATATAAATGTTAAACATGAAGTAGTGAATAAAACAACCGTTTCCGTGTCTCGGTGTCGAGGACGTCATACTTCTTGTTTACCTACACTTTGCAGTTTAAGTTGAATTAAAAATGGCGTGGCATTTATTAAGTTTGATTTTATATTCCCTCTTCGTTGTAGCATTGAACCTGCAATCTTCTCTATTGATAATTTGTGGCCGCGACCGTGGTCCAGTGGTTAGTGCGGTTGACTTGTAACCCGGGGATCCAGGTTCAAATCCCGGTTGCGGCAGGTCATACCCTTCTATGAAAATGTGACAAAAATGACGATTTTCCTCCATATTTTGAGAAGATGCTGGCTCACTGTGGAAGGATAAGTTAGTACTGGTTAGGTGTACCGGTCGAAGTATATAACTGAAAAATTGTTGAAAAACGGTGTTAAATCCCAGTGACAATAAGTCACATAAAAACAAACAAAGGTCATTTGTGCTTAAAGTTGGTGTATCCGCTCGTTGAATGTATTTCTTTAACATATAAATCTTGGTATTATGTAAACGCGGAGTCAGCAGTGTGAGTGTCATGCTTTCAAATGTAGGCTAAAAAGCAAAGGTTGTTATTTCTGATTCCGCAAGGACAAATTAATCATAAACAAACGCGCACCTGTTCGTTTGATTGACTGATTGCTACAAACAAATTCATGGGGGATTTGATAAAACTATGTGTAGTAATACGCCATTAATAGTAAAAATCAATAGGACCAGACTACCCGGAGTATCATAACCTATTGTTTATTTCCTTTCACTTTCAACGTACAAGTAATGGAACTCTTTGTGTGTGTCCCAAGGCAATAAGACAGACATAAAACGGGCAGGTCAGTTTATCCCTGTAAAAAATTAAAGCAAACACGGTACCGTCGTTATTCGGACATAAAGATACGGTAAGATATCGATAATAAAACTACTATCAGACCCCAAAATGATGCTAACATTGAGACGGTCTAATTAACGAGCTTAAATGCGAAGGATTTATTGAAAATCGGTCCGAAAGAAGTATTCGTTATAATTCGTACCAAGAGAGCTTAGATATTGATTGTATTGTAATACATTAGAAATGGAAGATGAATTTCATTTTATTTGTGTTTTTCCTTGTTATGAATTTATAAGAGGAAAATTTATCAAAAATTATAACCACAGTAAACCATTAGTTTACAAATATTACCAATTGTTACATTTTTGCAATAGAAAGAAAATATCAACTTGTCAAAATTTGCTAAAGAAGCTCTGGGTATTAGAAATGCTCTTATTTCTGAAGAAAGCTGATATGCTCGTCCTCCAATGGTTATGTATGTATTTGGGTTTGAAATTTACACACCTAGTTTGTCACATGTTGCATATATACATATGCGTGTGTATTTGAAGTCGATGTTAAATGTACAAGACTTGAAAAAGATACTGTTCTGTTCTGTTCTATAATGAGCCGGTCTTAAAATTGAAGTGGTCGCTATCAGAGGCTTTACTGCTCCCATGATTTTATTTTTAATTATATGAATAGTAGAATACTTATTGTTGCCTGAAATAAAAAATACATTTGAGTCAAGAAGTTTCGTTTACTGATGAAATTCCAAGAATTTGCATCATTATATTACACTCCTTTAGGTGTATTACTTCCTAAAGAGGTAAAATATCTTTGTAATGTCGCATTGTTTATATACACGAGGTTCGTTTCTTAGCTGAGATAGCAATTTCTATGGTTTAAAATCTCGTTCCCTCTAATTTGAAATAAGAAAATGTGTTTTATCATCAATTGTTGTGGGAAATTTAATGCCAGCTGTAAAAGATACATGACAACGTTTGAAAAGTGTTATCGTAACTACAATCTGTTAAAACGAAATGACACAATGATGGCATACTATGTTTACTATAGACAAAACATTCTAACATTTAGGAGTTATGTCCCTTTGGTAAAAAAAGGATTTCTGCCATCCCTAAAATAGCTGCATGAACGTAAATCTTATCGTATATCACCATCGTCACAGTGCTGTTAGAAATGTTATCTTCGCTCCTTTTTTTTAAAAAAAAAAACGTTATGCGCGCGAGCCTCATTCTGATTTCGTATTACGCTTGCGGTTTTAATTTTGACAATTTTCTTAAGTGTTCTCTTCGGTTATTTTCTACCCCTGTTTCCCCTTTTTGTCAATTCCTTAGTCCTTCATAAAATCCATTTTCTGCGGCGCTTTTATTTCACTTTACTTGCTGCCTTCAGCGTTTCTTTCTGCATGATTTTTATACGATATCTTTATCTATTTATTTATTTTACATGGACAATGACGCGAACAGCTTCGTGATTTGATAAGAAAACTATTTACATCATCAAACAAAATGCGTCTGTTGCTAGCGGACAACAGCTTGAATAAATAATTACCAGAATCAATAGCATAAGGACTACTTTACGACCATCGTGTGAACAATTGAATAAATGTAACAAAAGAAACATCACAATTAATTACCAATCAATACTCGTTTTACAAAATCATCAAACAGTTTTGCTTCATTACAAAGCACTAATATTCACGGGTCAAATGAAATCAACAAAATGCTTGGTTCTAAATTACTTCACGTTCGCTACAAACAAAGTCTGACATTCGTACGCAACACATTTGTCTATTTCGAAGTGCTGTTCTGTAGGATTCCGTTTTACTGTTTCGACCTTTGTGTGTATTCAAAGACAAATGTATAGAACAACTGATTCAGCAAATACGAACAGTTGATGCAACATATTGGAAACGTATAAAACACAATTTTTCTCTAATTAATCCACATCCTTTCTTTATGATATTATCACTTTTTCGAATAAGTGATACTAGGTACACAAAACAAATTGGTAGCAACATTTTTCATATAACGACAAAGTTCATACATATAGAAACTGTCAAGCAAAATTACCAAAGTTATTCCCCGGAATACGGGGTTGTCCTCAACCGTTAAGGGCGGATATCTCGCCAGATAGCCCTGATTTTGGTACGACATTGAACCTAAAAGAAACAAACAAACATAAATAGTACAAATGTACTTCGTAAAAATCCAATTTGCGTGTAAGAATGCATTTGAAAGAATATATTATTGCTTGGCGGATCAAATAGGACCTACAAAGATGATGAAACGGGAAATCTTATTTGAATGACATGAGCAAAATTAACAAGAAATAAATAGAAAAAGGTTTGTGCTGAATCGCATCAGAATGTTATAAACCGCTTATCGCGTAATATATTATGGAATTGAACCAGTCAAATAGGTTTATTGGGTTCATCTAATATAAACACATTTAGAGGGTGGACTAATTCGTCATATATTGAAAAAATAGCATTGAAATGAACCTCTTTCTTTTTTTTTTTGCTGTGGGCAGACAAAAGATAGCTGTGTTCTAATTCAATTACTTTATTTTTGTTATGTATAGCGTGATTTTGTTGTAAAAGTGAGCTCAACTTAATTATTCCACGTATGTTTAACATCTTGATTATAGCTCGCACTTTTATCGGCTTCCAATATTCTATAATCTTCCCCTCTTTTCTTTCTGAAGTTTAGGGGAGGGGGGGGAGTTTTTTCCTCTTTACAGGCAGTTTTATTTTCGTAAAGTTTTATATGTATTTTAAGTTCTCTCTTTATGGTTTGTCTATTTCTTATTCTTCCCCAATTAATTGAATTCAAATCTACCAATGGAAGGTGAGGAGAAACCTGCTCTTAATGAACAGTCATCATTAAGATACAATAAAACCTGTGTTTGTGACCGTCTCTGAATAAAGACAACCCTGTGAATAAAGGTATTTTTCTTTGAAAACCCGTTACTGATTATTTAAAACAAACTAACCTCCGAATAAAGGCCACCTGTCAATAAAGGCTGTGTTTTGTCCTTCCTGAGGGTGGCCTGTAATCACAGGTTTGACTGTATTAATTTAGTTTAATAGTCTATTTTAAGTATCAATTGTTTACTTATAAAAATGGTCGTCATTGAGAAGGCGCAATAGCTCAAATGTTGTTGCGATCATGTAATAGATGGATAAAGCATGTTTTGTGTCTCCAAAAATGTATTTTCGTGTCCCGACATATGGTCCAGGACGTACGCTGTAAACCTTAACCTGGGTGGTTCACATCCTTGTAATTTGAAAATCCCGTATCGCATTCATTTCAAGTGCTATTCGTTTTGAACAGCTGCTGTCTACTCTTAATTTGTCGGTCGTTTTACAAAATATCTCGCATAAATCTGTGAGCCATAATATATAGTTAAAACGCTAGGCCAGTACAGTATACGTCAACATTTGTTCAAATCTTCTGCGATGGTCTAAATTTGGTGTTACAACAATGGTTAAGTTTTCCGCCTCTAGCGATAGAAGCAGGGATGGGATTGTCCTTTCTCCGTGAACTACTAACAGAGGATATTACAAACATAGTCATAGTACGTGGTTTGTTGTTAGTATAAGTGGGTCGACCAGGACATAGATAGACCACCGTCCAGACCCTTACCAGGCTTTTTGTTGGCTTAATTTTAAGGAATCATCGTAAATTAGTCATTTATCAGAATACGATACTGTCAATACCTATAATTTTAATTCTATTTTTTTTAAATTACTATAAGGTTTTGCAAATATCATGATAACTTGTCCATAACTCATGTGTGACGATGTCTATGAATTGGGCCTATACATCATCTGGAAAAAGAACTGAATATAAAGTGCATTCTCTCCATAGCAACACCCTTTGGGAGAAGCAAAATTATGTTGTTGTTGAGAGGTTGCTGCTCTAAGGAGGATAAATAAATAGTTAAATCGTATATTGGGAAAAATCATTCTGTTGTTAAGCGGAAGTTGTTGCTCAAGAGAGGGCCGCTCTCGGGAGGTTGTACTGTACCATCATACATAACTGACAAGATGTTGATAAGTGTTGGAAAAAAGCCACACAACATTAAAATTGTACGAGAAACATGTGCGTTCACTCGAACCAGTCCCTGATAGATTTATTGTGCTTGTCTTATTTATTATGTTAGCCTTATATCATATTCCAACATGGCATATTAATTATCGTTGTAAACATTGTTTTTTCATATCTCATTAGTCAGAAGAAACTTGTGCTTTTTTGTTGCATAAATTTTGTGTTAGATTAATTTTTGCTACAGTTCTGAAATAGTTCTTTGTTACTTTCCTTCTTCGTGAAAAGGCTTAGGATATTATTTCCTTTTTTCCTTTATAGAAGACATAGAATATTTTGAAATATCCTCATTTTTGAACAAATTAAAGTGGTAGTTCATGCAACTTGTCATCCTAGACCGTATAGAATGCATAGGGAAACACGCTGAATTATACGACACCCATACTTACGCGTACATGTCAGTAGTAGATGTCAGTTATTCATCAACTATTTTTACAAGTAGCTATCTCTGCAGGAGTGAAATGTGTTGAAAGAAATTTTCATGAACAAATGCGCTCCCGCATTCACGTCTTGTTCAATGCACGGTGAAAATTTTAAATGCAAACAAATGGAATACGTTTCTCATCTTCCTTACATCCAAATAACTTACCAGAGCTGAGAAAACGGTTAAACCAAATTTTCCAACGATCGTTAAACAGAAATATCGATAGTCCTGGAAAAGCCAATTGTAATAAAAACATGTCTAAGACAAATGTCATCATTTTAAAAGATGCATTAAGGTGTAGTGATGTTTGAAGCCTGTTGCCAGTCATGAAGGTAGATGAAGATTGATGCGAGCCATGTTGGTTTGTGAAGGTTGATATAAAACATGTTGGTTTATGAAGGTTGATATGAACCATGTTGGTTTATATAGGCTGGTGGGAACCATGTTGGTTTATATAGGCTGGTGGGAACCATGTTGGTTTATGTAGGCTGGTGGGAACCATGTTGGTTTATATAGGCTGGAATGAACCATGTTGGTTTATATAGGCTGGTGGGAACCATGTTGGTTCATATAGGCTGGAATGAACCATGTTGGTTTATATAGGCTGGTGGGAACCATGTTGGTTCATATAGGCTGGTGGGAACCATGTTGGTTTATATAGGCTGGAATGAACCATGTTGGTTTATATAGGCTGGTGGGAACCATGTTGGTTCATATAGGCTGGAATGAACCATGTTGGTTTATATAGGCTGGTGGGAACCATGTTGGTTTATATAGGCTGGTGGGAACCATGTTGGTTTATATAGGCTGGAATGAACCATGTTGGTTTATATAGGCTGGTGGGAACCATGTTGGTTTATGAAGGTTGATATGAACCATGTTGGTTTATGAAGATTGATATGAATCATGTTGGTTTGTGGGAAGCTGATAAGTTACCTTGCTGGCTTGTGAAGGCTGGTAAGAGCAATGTTGGTTTGTGAAAGTCGTGAGTCATGTTATTTGGTTAGTGTCTTCGGCGAGATTCTATTCAATCAAATAATTCTTTTTATTAATAAACATAAATCGCATGTAAACTTTCTTTCATTCATAATTTGCATATTACTATAAGAAATGTGTTAATGCGTTACAAATGTTACAAAAACGTTTTTTTCTGATGTATAATGCCGACACATCTCGACGCACACAACAACAACAACTCTTTTGTGTAATCTTTTTTTCTATTGTCTCATTTAAAGGTAAAACGAGGTTCATTAACTTGATTGTATATGCTTGAGCTAAACAAATGCGTCACCATGGTTACATAGAGGGGGTGGAGAACAAGCAAATAGTACTAATTAGTACCAGAACACACAGATTTGTTCCATAATGACAGTGAGTGGTTATCAATAAAACACACAAGTCATAAAAGAAACGCCTGGGAAATAATGGTCAGAAGAAAACCCTCTCATGATGTCAGTGTACGAGTCCCTAGTTGATTATTCTGCGAGTAGTTACGGATAAAAATTGTCTGTGTAGAATTTGTTGCTTAGATTTTTATTACCACGATGACAAGAATGCAAAAATCTAATAATAAACTAATGAATGACCGCGAATAAGACGACGAAAAAACCTCATTTTAGGCATTTATGTATGACAATGATGAGAATAGGATTTGATTAAATTATTGTTAAGTGCGATTACGTTTACAGTGAGCCGTTTACCAATTTCGCTCAAAATAAAGAACGACAGGACTACGGACCTCGGGTCTGAGTGCTTGATCCCCGGGCGCGGTAAATGTTCTCTGTGATTTTCGGGCGGAAGACATTTTGTCTTGGGCTCATGGTACAAACTGGTACATAATCAAGGCCTCCAAACCAAATTTTGGACTGACTTTTCCAAATTCAAAGCAAATATATAATACATCAATATATTTAAGAAAATTGGATTATTTCTCTCTGACAGAGTGGAAAACATTGTGTCAAAAGAAGTCATTACTCATTACAAGCAACGGCTTATTTTGCCGCAATGTTTTCACAAATCGTCTGTTTCAGATGCGGTGAAATGCGGTATTATGAGGCAACGGGATATAACTGCTGCACACAAATGATATACAGTAGGAAACAAGCGTAAAACCCGAAAATAATGTACTTTTATTCTGTTTTAGAATGTCTAAATTGTAAGCTTTTGTAAAATGTGAATTGTATCGGGATTCCAACCGTTGAGCGATTTACAAGGACTAGAACATTCCGTTTGTAAGAAACTGAGAAAAGTACTCTCCAATAAATCAATCCGTGTCTGACTAATGTTAGATTTAATTGAGGTCTATTAAGACGCCCACACTATGTATATAATGTATAGGAAAATGGTGTGAGCTTTTGTACTGTTAAATGTATGTTACTATAATATGTACTATAACAAGTTTCCAATTATACTTGATTAAATTTGATGCATTATAAAACCTCACTTTACAACTCCACAAATATTACCACTTCTCCTTTATACCGACCCTTTTTTCGGACCCATTTTCAATACATACATTTTCCGTAAAATTCAACTTAATATTGAAATCGCTTAAACATGAAATTTATTTTGAACCACGAAAAGTAGTCGCCATATCGAGGGTTTTGTATAATGACCAAGTGTAGTATGGAATAAAAACGAGTTTTACGTTCATTAATCTGTTAAACGAGTGTGCATTTGAGTTGGCTATTTTTAATGTCAGCATCAAAATACAGACCTATTCAGTCCATAGATTGGTTCATCAATATCAAATATCGCATGATGATGGGACATTCTTAGCTTTCTGCTAGGTCTTTATTGTTAGGTTTTTATTTTCGATGGGATTAATATTTCTGATAGAATGTAAGTCGGCGCAGATGAGTTTTGACGCAACAGACGGACAGTTTCAGAAACACAAACTTATTTATTGTCGATAACTTTTTCCTCAGTAGTAACATTAAATAAATGAATAAACAGTTTTGTCGGTCCATGTTCGATAATGTCTGTTAGCGCTTGAATTTGTTATGCATATATTGATGTATATACAATCAAACCTGCGAACAAAGGCGACCCTTGGGAAAGGCAAAATGTTGCCTTTATTGGCAGATGGCCTTTACTCGGAGGTCAATTTGTCCCAAATAATCAGTGACGTTTTTTTAGAGAATGGCCTTTATTCACAGGGTAGTCTTTATTCGGAGGTGGCCTATAACGCATGTTTGACTGTATGTATACATATAGATGTAATTGCTCGTGTATTAGATGATTATAAGAACCAGCCATTCTGTAGAAGATATGGATGTTATTATAGAAGTTTTATTAATACTGTACATGAAATGCTAAGGGGGAATATGTTTGTAGACAATCAGTCATCATGATAAATCAAAAAATTAATTTTGTCCATGATAAATCTGTGATCTAAGTTTACGAGTTTCCCATGCCTCACAGCACCTTCACATGGCCAACAGCATCTAAAAGACATTTATAAATATGTGTTAATAACACTTTAATTATAGATGTGAATTTCATGCTTAAATTATTCATTTATTAAACATCTAGTGCATTATCCTTATCATGACATCATGTCAATCTAACCATCTAAGATGACATTAACCCAAAAAATCGTTCTTACAATCTATTCGATAACACAAGTTTTTAAATATTTATACGATTGGTTAACTAGTGTTTGAGCCGATTTTGTGTTTCAATGACTTAGAACAAATTATGTTTACCTGTCAACACTATCAGCATTAATGAATTACAACACGCTTCTTGATTTCTATCCGTCATTAATCAGAGCGGGTATAATTTTTGTTCTAAAGCTCAGAAAATAGAACGAACATACGGACGGCTGGGCGTACAGACGGACGGACGGATGAATGAATAAACTAACTAAAATAAAGCGATGGGTGGGGAATGAGTGAATAAAGTAAGCAATACTTTATCTGATCTACTCAATGTATTTGAGAGAAGACATACGGACATCTAATTTGGCCAATACAAAATTAATCTTAAATACGTGTTGGAGTGTTGGATAAGGCTCGCACCGAGAAGCCGTATCTCAGCAAGGTCTAACCGGAATATTCAGAAAATGTTTTGATTAGAGTTTCTCATATTGTTATTACATGATAATCTAAGTTTATTGCTTATTTGTGTTGACATAGGCGGTATTTTCCACTTACACGCAATTGAATTTGGCGTTTTGACGTCTGAATATGTCTGCCCAACCCGAACTTTTCTATAGTTGTTTGGAAGTTTGTTTGCGACGATTTGTACTGTGAATTATATTAACTTACTTGTTTGATGGGTGTTTTGACGAATGAATGATAATTTATATTCCCTACGTGGAGCTCATCAAAGAACAATTCCATTGTTTTCTCGTGCTAATGTCGTCGCTACATGAATCAATCAATGAAATATGCATGCACTAAGCATCGTTTCAAACACGTTCAGTCAGCTGAACTTGGTGTTTATCGCAGGTCTGTTGTTTGTGATATTACACCAATACAAGACATACAAAACAGAGGTTTCACTGAAGCTACTGTCATCCAACATCTTCTACTTCACGCACCATGATGGAGATAGGCAGCTGTTTGTGGAAGGTATCAATTCTTTCCTCTAGGCAGAAGAATTGTATACCATACATGGCAATACTGTTCATGGGCGGCTTTGCTAAATCAATACAAAATATAAAAAAATAGTTTCTATTCAGAAAATTTTTGATCGAAAGTGCATCCATTTTCGGCTGATTTTCATTACCCGTTTTCTGCCGTTATTTCTTACAACTACTTTAAGTTTCGCACAAAGGGGGCTAGCACGTCGAAGAAAAAATGGTGTATTAGGCCTAAAATGGCCACACGGACCAAAACACAAGTATCATATATATATATATATATATACATATAAAATGGTTACAACTTCCGAAATGACAGTTTCTGCACCAAATTTGTTTAACACTACGTAACTTTTTTCAGAAATCGCTCAAATTTATAGCAACTGGTGTCTACAGATAGCTAATACATTATACTACACATAACTAATAAACATTCAGTCTAATTCAAAACAATGCAGCAAATATTTCATCTTTTTCATCCGAAAAATCGTCAATTTCGTTTAGTCGAACGTGACCTCACGTTATACATTATCCCTTTAACGCGCTAGCCCCTTATGGTTTCTAAACATTTGAGGCAATGTCACTTATGTTTGTATAAGCAAAATTATAACACATTCTTGCACTGGACGTTTAGGTTTTTATATTTTGAAGTTCAAGAGGAGGTCGTGAATTGTTTTTAGAATGGAAAAAAAGTTGTGCGAACATGTTTCTGACCTGCGGAATTTTAGGCATGGATACCAATAGACTCTTAAAAACTATTTGCACAGTTCTGTATTGAATCTCGTTTGTCAGATGTTGCTGCTGTTACAAGTTTATGGTACTTGAGAGACCAGTACACAAATATCCTCATTTTATTGCTGGAAAAATGGTCTAGTTTCTCAAACATTGATTTAATTGTACCCGATGACAACTGACACGTCTTGCATAATTATATAACAATTATTGCCTTAAATCTGCGTTGTAGCTTTGTTGTCATTTTACACCTTTACTTATCATGTATATATAATACACACGTAGACTGTAATTGATATATTTTTTATTATTCTTAGATATAATACATGTGTTGTTAAAGGGATCTGAGTAGTGTCTATCTAATTCTGCATGCTTACACGCGTGGTTTTAATATGGTGTTACATGAATCGTCCCTTCTGTGAATAAATTACAGGACAAACACTATCTTTCGATGCTATTTTTCACTGTTGTTAAACGTCGCAACAACAGCAACGGTCATTTGACCACTTTTCATTTTTAATGATGGGGAAGACCCTAGGTAGAACCACCAAAACTCCGTAAGTCAGCTGGACAGCTTTCTCACTTCAGAAATTTCGTCTTGAATGGGATTCGAACTCACAGCGGTGAGGGGCCGGTGATTATTAGTGAAATACCATAACCACTTGCCAATCCCTCTCATTGGTGTAATGTCAATAACATAGGGTTTTCCGGGTTTAACACACACCGTGGTACTTGTTTAAATTACAAAACAAATAAAAGCACTATTTAAAGCTCTGATGATAGCACTGTTTTACGGATGCTGTCTCATCATTCCGCGATGTCGCACAATCTCCTGTAAATCTAGAAACAAAGCCGGCAAATTGTGCATGTAAGTCTATGATGCAACGACGTCAAAGTACCGCGGTGCTTTTATCATATTAACAAACTCAGCCGCTGGCGTTTAAACAAAGATGGAAATCAGGCAGAGATGGTTGCAGATGTTTCAATATTCGCTGTCCTAGTTCACAAGAAGCTGTTTTGATATATAACCCTGTATAGAAAATACTATAAATTGTGCAACCCAGCTAAATTTACATTTTTATTAATTTTACAAGCAAAAGTGATGGCTGACTTAAGGAATAGGCAAAGAAAATGAAGACAAAGACTAGTAAAACATGTGATTTTAAGAAAATGACACACGCACAAGAAAAATCTGACTTTCTACAAATTCTACCATAATTCCAAACCACCAACATGACTCAGTACCAGCATTCATCAACCAAACCAGCGTCATTTCATCCCTGTGAGCGGAATTGAGTTTCAAGAACGTTGCAACGCTCGCTTAATTTCTTTTATGACAGCTATAAATCTAATCACCTTTGGTAGGGTGAAAAATAGTTGGTCACGAATTTCCCGTACACCTCGTTTAAAGCAATTTAATCTTGTAGTCACGAATCGTAGACTTCATAAAACAATCGATATTGATGTGAAAACATAGTCCAGTAATTATCCAATCATGTTGTGACGTTAGTTTTAAATTATTTTAAAGCTTTAATAAGGTATTTTAACATGATGGCCAATGGTTTCTTTGATGTAGAAGTGTGATAAATCTAGAAGAGGGCGCACTTTGAAGAATCGCATTTGATTGTTAATCTGGTCCTTTATGTCGTGTAAAATTTAATGTGGATAATGCGGAAGTATATACATGTAGGTAAGAATAGTTGAATGCGTGTGTTGAGTCTTTTTCTTGTTCGTTTTAATGTGAACGTGGATGATTCAAACGATTTGAAATGATATAATTTTATACAAATACGATGTAATATATATATATACACCTGGAAAAAAGTTAAGCACCCCCGGATTTTATAACAGCAGTTTCAACATCAAGTTTTCTCTTGAAATCTTTCATGTCAAAACAATTACAAAAATGATAAAGAACGCAATATCAACACTATTACTAACATAACAAAAGAGAAAGTAGCCATATTCAGGTTAAATGCTGAGGAAACATAACAAGCTTTACCCAAAATAAGTTGCATAAGGATACCGTTTTTTGCGAAAAGCACGGGACGCATGATATTCTCGTCTAGATCTATGAGTAAAGTTATTCTATTGTGTATTAAAGTTTAAATATACACTACGGAGTATATACAGTAATTCGTGTCAACCTCAAACAGACGCATATTTACATGCTTTCCTTTTTCCAGGTGTATTTAGGTATGACAAGTTGTATGTGATATGGCATGCACTGCAGTAAAACACGATTATAACGAACTCAGATATAGCAAGGAACCTGACTCAGTGAAGTTTTATTTTCTCTTCAAACATGCCCTTCTTTATTTCATTTTTATGGATATAGTGGAATACGGATAACATGGAATTCAAGTTCTGTTGTACAATGTTAAAAGCTTGACTTACTCTACGACATGAGGTGCACAATCTGGTGACACTACAAGACCACTTCGGCATCTGATTTAAAAAGCTTTGATATACATGTGAGGATATTGCATATCTATAATTGTGTGCTCTTTCAGCATGTGTTTTGTTGGTGATCTTATGCGTCATCTTTGCATTTCTAAAATTACGTGGAGTTTGCTGTATGAAGGAAAAGACGCGTGGTAGAGCTTTCATGTCATTCATTGTATTGGGTATGTAACCGTTTTAAAAGATAAAATCACACCCGTCCATTCCTCCTGTTCTATGTAGACCTAAATATTTATTTCACCATTTTGCACAACGGATATTTGTCGCCCGTACATTATGATATTATATTTTAATTATTTTAAAGCTTCAACAAGGTATTTCAACATGATAGCTAATGGTTTCTTTGATGTAGAAGTGTAATAAATGCACTTTGAAGAATCGTATTTTACTATTGATAAAAGTGCATGAATTGATGTTGCCTGTATATTCACATGAATATATGCCCTTTTATGTCATAATAAAGAATTCCAGTTTCGACACCCTTGGTCTTCAAGACTCTAATTGCATTTTAAGAGTTTAAATGTTGCTTCATCAAAGTCGGTCGTTCTTCCCAGGTGTAAGCCTGGGGTCTTCCTCTGCCGTTAAAGTTGGAAAGTCGCCAAAGGACCCTGGCTGTTGATGCAACGTTAAACTCCAATAAAGACAAAATGTAAAACTTCCTTCCTCCATTTTTGTCCTTTCTTTGTTTTCGTGCAAGCCATGTATCATGTTTTTGTCCTCAGGACCTCTGTATATAAACATTGAAACACGGGACCTCTGTATGTAAACATTGAAACACCGGACTTCTGTATATAAACATTGTAACACGGGACTTCTGTATATAAACATTGTAACACAGGACTTCTGTATATAAACATTGAAACACGGGACTTCAGTATTTAAACATTGTAACACAGGACTTCTGTATTTAAACATTGTAACACGGGACTTCTGTATATAAACATTGTAACACAGGACTTCTGTATATAAACATTGTAACACGGGACTTCTGTATATAAACATTGAAACACGGGACTTCTGTATTTAAACATTGTAACACGGGACTTCTGTATATAAACATTGTAACATTGTAACACGGGACTTCTGTATATAAGCATTGAAACTTGGGACTTCTGTATATCCGGGACATTTAAATCAGAAAGTGAAGTAGTATTCCCTTAAATGAATTTGTCATTCATGTAAAAACAAGGTAAGAGCTTCGTTGAAAACTTTTTGAGATGGTTTTCCTTTAAAACACGCCATCGGGCATACAGGGTGTTTCAAGCAAATTTATATCTTTTTCTCACTTCAGTTTCTCTTGTTGCACATTTGCACACCTATAGATCCCAAAAGGTTTTGTTCAGGAGACAGACTCTGCTATAATCTTTTGAAGAACTCATATCTTTCTTGACATAACACAGTTACTGACACCATGGCCTCATCGTATATTTGATTAACACTCAACATGGTGCTAGTATCCTTATTTGTGAGTTTATTTTCAGTTGTACATGAACAAACATTACTATTAAAAGAATCACTGTTGGCCTTTTAAACTGTATTTCGGGAATGCAATTCGAGAAATTACTCTGCCAGGGAATCTGTTTCTAAATAGTTTAAGTGGATTGATTCAAACTGTAATTATTTTACTAAGACCATACATATTGACATGTTCCAGTAATGGGAAAGAAAACAATCTATTTTCCAATCAGTTATGAAACAGACTTATTCCATCGGTTATTTAAAACGCACTAATTGGTCTTTTCACTACATAAATTAAACTATTCACAGTAAAATTAGAAATCGTACGTCAATTTCAGTAATTCTGCCTCCAAAGTTTCATTTTCTGTTTGGTTTGAAAAGAACGTAGATCCCTTTTTTCCACAGGGAATGAAGTAACAATGTTAGAATAGTGTGCAGAAATAATCACGTTACAGTCAGGATGTGGTTCGTGTTCTGGAAACAAGATATACTATGTATTGTATATGTTAATACAATTTGTATCGTCAGGACAGCAAATTCTATTAGATTAGTTGAATGTATCTGCTATATTTGGTTCTCATAGTGGGCTTGGAGTTAAATTCACTTATGGAACCTGTGTTGATCTCTGTTACAGGAAGAAACCAGACATACGGTACGTTACGTAAATTAAGTGTTTAAGAAATAACTTCGAAACATATACAATCCACTATCTCATTTGTTCAACATTTTAAAGCATACTCATTTAACATATCCTCATAAAAATATAAATACACACAAATTATATGTGTAAATGCGATGAAAACAAGTTCATTGATGATTTAGAACAGCAGATATATAGTCCTTAGATGGCACAAGTTGAACGTGTGTTAGTAAATCATTAAAACTAACAGTCAATCTAATGGATGCAATAATGTATTTTTGGTTTAAATGTCAAGAATAAGAATGGTAGCTAAAAATAAGATATGAAACTTAATGCAAAATATAGCATGTTCTGATATAGAACGTGCAGGACCGATGGTTGTTGCCTGACCAGACATGTATTTCTGTTTGCTGAATATAGAGCCGAATGTTGTTTCCTGATCGGAGATGTTTCCAGGTTGGAAAGGATTTTGTAATAGAAAGGTTTCGGTAAACTATTTTGCGCTTGCTTAATTCATTCCCAATGCATGAGACAAAGTACGGTGACTCCTTTGTTCTCGGTATCAGTAAACCCGCGTCTAATCTAAATTTCAGATGTGAAAGATTCCTTTTATGGACCGTTAGTATTATTTACCGACTGACAGACTTTCCAAGAAAGGTTTCTGTCTGATTGGGTCCCTTGAAAAGTTCACCACCATTTTACATTTCTCTGTGATGGTAATTGTCTGACATATCTATCTAAAATCCAGACTTTATCAGATTTCCTTACCTTAATATCAACATTATTGGAAGTTACATTCCTTGCATCAACAGAGAGCAGCCCGTCCTTCAACGTTATCCGCCTGTACACGAATCCCTTATTCTAAACGTGAAATAAAATAAGTTAGTGTGGCATTTTCATGTGGCTTGCAATGTATTTTAGTGCATCGCATGTTGAAAACTTTGAACGTGTTAAATGGTCAGCGGAACATAAACTTTGACATATCACTAAAAGGTTGATAGCACAAATGTCCATAAAACCGGCTTTGTTATTGTTAAAAATATACATGTACATTCCTCGTATGAAGTCGGATTTTATTGGATTGTTTGTTGTGTCACGATGCAAGACTGTTAACGAGCGTTCCTAAGATTTCACTGGGAAACAAAATGTAACATAATGTTTATTTGTTTATATTGATTTTAAATTCAGAAAATCTCTTGTTTGATAAACACATGCCACACACTAACAGTGCTATTGATTTGATTCTTGGAAAATTACTTTGACATTTCCAATCAAAGTAATATACTGCAGAATTACTGCATATTTAGTTGTAGGAAATTGCATTTAACAAGCACTTCATACATAGGAAATGGTATCTTCCTAACTCAGTACATCATCGTATGATAGATTGTACATAAAGTAAATTTGCATAATTACCACATTCATAAATGCAGTTTATTTGTATGGAAGCTAGTCTGGTAATTTAATTAAATCTTCAATCATTTGTGGTACGATGTATTTCTATGGGGAATGGCTTATTTTAAAACATAGATTGATTGGTATTCGCAGCTCATACTCCGATAGAAATCTGTCCTTCCTAAAAGGTAAAAGAGAACTTTCAGAATTTTTCCCGAAGATAAATGTCAAATCAAGTACAATCAGGCGCTGTGCAATGCGACACTTTCTCGTGAACAAGACATGTTGGCAAGACATTTAGGCATATAAACTACGTTAAGAAAGCCTGTGGGAAAACACAAATCGCTTGATAAACAATGATTAATCTTGATTGCTAATATAAATGTGAAAATGGTTATACTGAAGATAAGGAAGAGGCGTTTACGTGGAACTCTGCGGTGATGAATTGACCGATATGGTTCAGTCTTAGTAAAATGTTGAGATTGTGAACAGTGGTGATTTCAACATCGTTTTCTTTTCTGTGCATTGAACTATTTGATTAATTAAATGAGATATAGCGTATGTGTACTACACACTTACCTGTAAACACCATTTTCTAACAGATGTTAATTGAAACTTTCAAATTGTAATTTACAGCACGGACGGATTTTAAACAATTAGCAGTTTGTTTTCTTCATTTTGCTCGCGAGAAACACAACCGCTGACACACATAAAAAAATAAATCTCAGACGTGCAAGCTGGTGTGAAACTTTAACGATTTCAGTTTCTCTTCGAAACAAGTGTCTCGTTTCGAAATAACAGTTAACACATTTATATGTATGCGGTGTCCATTAGTTGAAGTGAACACGCATGTCGTTGCACATGGACAACATTTATTAAAGTCATTTTGATGGTTGGATATACATAAGCGCTTTTACAGAGGTTAGTACTTTATGTGATAATAATAAATTAAATAAATGATTTAAAATGTCTCCTATTTGGTGCTGTCAATGCATGGGACCAA
Organism: Lutraria rhynchaena; assembly: GCA_008271625.1. NCBI lineage: Eukaryota > Metazoa > Mollusca > Bivalvia > Venerida > Mactridae > Lutraria > Lutraria rhynchaena. The sequence goes on from VIBL01000283.1 coordinate 54,506, forward strand.
TGTGTGTGTACAGACATTATTTTACTGCTACAAGGTCGAATTTATTCATCTTCATCATCGTGCATTTTTTAGCAATGAGGTTTTCTTACAACATTTATGTAAGGGAAGTTCAAGGTTCTGATATGTTTTTAGAATCTCATCAAGTCAGAGTCCGGAACTTCAAGTAGGCTTCTTAACATTCTAGGACTGTCGTCAGCCATTTTTATGAGAAAGAGCGAATAATGGTCGAAAATCAGTGTTCCCCTAAGGTCCAAACATCTCTTGGTTCTGTTTTTTTTTTAAATGAAGATCATTCTAATTTGTTTTTATTTGCAGACTTGTTAGTCCAATCATCGATCGCTGTTCATTTAACATGCATCTATCGCATTACGTTCACATTTCGCATGTCGTAAATGTAACAAATCTTGCAATAAAATGTACCTCATGACTTGTTTATAACTTAATTGTATTTGTGTTAATGTACATCGTGTAACGTGAACGTGTTGTTAAAATATCGAACCGAATCAATCCTAAGTCATTAGGAAAACAGCTTTCAATAAAATCTGATACTTATTGAATTACAAAAACATACACGTTTTAAATGGTGACCGCATGATGAAGGGGATATTATTACAGTTTGTAATTGATAAGTTATACAAACACGTTTAATACATTCATCATGGCTTTGGTACTCAGCCTTTGATTTGTTTGAATTGAAGAATCTAAATACTCGTTCGGGAAATGTTTGTTAATTACATATAATAACGCTTGAGGCAAATAACGATTGGGTACTCCGTTATGTAAATATCAAAATGCATTATACGTGTGAATGAGAGTTCAATTTAAATTTCTGATAAGGGAGGGGTAAAGGTCTCAAAGAACTGCATTTTTGAAACATTTCTATTCACCAAATTGAATTCGATCCAAGTATATGCCAGTAAACTGCATTACACAGTCATGTTTAATGATAATTTTATTGCAGAAATTACATTTAAGGTTTTATTTTTTGTCTACAAACTCTTGCTAACAAATCATGCGTTAAGTTATTTACTGCTCGCGATAACAGTTGGAACTAGTTTACTGGTAAGTGATATATCAATTGTCAGTTATACACAAGCGATATGCAGTGAACTTCGTTATTATATATATATTAGCATCGATATCACGAGCACCCGACTTATCTCGATGAGTTTTTAAAGTCCCGTCAATTTGTTGGTTATTAGATGTGTATAATTTTCAACTAACAATCAAATTACTTCGTTATTTCGAGTACCATCTTTATCTCGAGTATTTAGTCTGTTCCGATGACCCCTCGAGATAACGAGGTTTTACTGTACATACCCAAAACAATCAAAAAATAAAAAGTAATGCAATGGACCTCAATCCAGGTGTTACGGCAGGATAATAGGATATAATTGTTAACAAATAAGCTTAAATCTATATTCACAATCACTTCATTGTTGTATGTTGTATATATCTCGGTCTTGTAATGTCTGGAGGACATAACTATACAAATGCTGTACATACTGTTCATAAAACGTACAATAAGACATGAATTTGTTAATCAGCCATATATAAAATACGAGTATATTAAATTCTGTATATAATACGTAATTACTAAATGTGGAAAGGAAACAGATGCGGCCCTGTGTATTATGTCCATTTATATGTTTTATGCACGTGTTTTATAGATGAATATTGTTGAGGTGTACTTACACATACAGTCTAACCTATGTTTGCAGCCAGCTTCGAATAAAGGCCGCCCTGTGAATCATTCTTTGAAAAAGCATCAATGATTATTTAGAACAAACTGACCTTCGAAAAAAGGTTACCTGTCAATAAGGGCCACATTTTGTATTTCCTTAAGGTGACCGTTGTTCACAGGTTTGTCTGTATTTAATAATAAAATTGTATTTCTCTGTAATATACCCCATGGCGGATTTAATATATTGACACATGTCTCAATGTCCGTATGCAACATATGTTTTATTGTAGCGATGGTTTATCATTCCATTCACACTTACAAGCTTACAAATCTAATAACATGTCAGCCTTATCGTTTCGTCAGTTAATTCCGGAGTAATGAAAGTAATAGACCAGTGCGTGCACCCTGCTTTTGATGCACCTGCTGACATACGAAGATTAGTATACATGAATGCATTTCAGTGGGAGTCCATTTTTAGCTCGTCTGTTTCGATCGCTGTGGCGTCGTCCTCGTTGTCGCGCAAAGACTTTAATGTAGCCCATTAGTAAAACACTTATCAAACGGATGTCAACACGACAATTGGAATACTTGATTATCATAACAAGGCACAGGTATGGGGCATCATTCTGAAAACTATAGTTTTGGAGTTATGCTCCTTTTTTACTTAGAATTATGGTCAAAATTATACCTTATCGTGTTCAAACTCGAAATCTCAAATATGGCCCCCGTTGCCAACATGTATAACAGACGAGTTTTGGTGCCACTCTGATTACAATTGCTACCCTTTTCACGAATGGTTCTTATTCGTGAAGAATTCAAAATGAGGCTGTTTGTATGTATGCTCTAGATAATAGTCCAAATCGTCTTTACTGTATTTTTAAATATTAAGATCGCATCCTCTCAGTTGTCATTAAATTCGTTAAATTATTAATATTTCCAAATAAGGATTGTTTCATTTAATGTGTAAGATACTAATATGAGATACGCTCCTTAAAATGCTTAATTTACTAAAGTATAATTGTTACAACTCACGGCGAAACGGTAATACTTTTATAATACTATTATAATAATGATGTATTTATCTAATTGATGACTTAAGCATAAAGGGCATCTATAAAGAATCCTTTGTCATTAATTACATTATAAAATAGATTATCCTGATATTCCAGACACACATAAGTCTGATAACCAACTAGTCAACATTAATGATGACGTTTCTATGACAATATGGCGAGTCACATTGATAATTACTTTTCTCTGATATTAAGCGAAATACGAAGTAAATATCTTTTTTGCAATATAAAATAAAAGTAACGACAGAGACATAGTGATTATTGTTACGAAAGCGAAATCTTTTTGTGAAACAAATTTGTAGGACTTGGAATTAATCAGAATTAAATAAAAAATGAATTCGACATACTTTATCATCGTTCTACTTCTGTCAGGATAATGGTGTACGTTCTTGTTAACAAGTAGTATGAATTAGTTCGTCTATGCATTCAGCGTTATCTTTAATGAATAAGAATGGATATACTGTCTTACGATAATAAATTTAGCACAATATATTTAACGTATTCAAACCCGCTCTAACTAACCTCAGACGTGACGTCAGTTCAGGAAATTAGGGTTATACATCTTGGCCAATTGACACAATTATCATTCGCTCGTAAAACGAGATAACAAGACAAGACAAGTTCTTGTTTCTTTATGATAAAGCCTAAATGTGTAAAGTTTTTTTTCTAATTATGTGATTCCCTTATTTGACTAAAATTTAAGATAAAAAACACGCTTACGTGTACATTGTTGTGAATTAACTAACCGAGATATCAACTATTGCACAAAACAGAACATCACAGGAAAGTGAATTACATAAAACCATTCATAAAGATAGCACACCAATACAAATAAAACTTATCATCTAAACACTTTCACAGCATACAGAACGTGGAAACCCCGCACGGTAGGCCTTGTTCTCAGTCAACAGCAAATGCGTGTAAATTATGCAATTAAATCTCCGGTACAGAAAAGGTTACAGAACAACATAAAGAATACAAAAAAATATCCATGGAACACCTCGATAAAAAGGACTTGAGCATCAAGCAATAATTTCTTTCTTTCATTCTGTTGAGTGCTGTTCCTTTGTTTTGTTTGTGCCTTTGCGGATCTTACACCCCTGATTCTGCAAATTTGCGTAGAACCCGACCACCACACACAGGAAAGATTATTCGTCTGAAATACTTGTAGACGCTGTGATATACAATAATGTGTCTAAAACATTTAATCAAAAATACAAAAAAATAAAAACAAATGTGGCATGACTCAAATATTTCAATTGTGGCGTGCATATATAAAATCAATGAAGCTCACTTCAGAATGCATGTGACATAACATACCATGTTTACACAATTACTCTTTGTAAATGAAAAGCGAGACCACACTTAAAGTATTACTTAATTTTCGCTGTTTTCATGTAACGTTCGGTGTTTGTTTTGGCAACGAAAGTCCTCCTCTTCTGGGATTTTAAAAGTTATCGGTTTATATATTTGTGACCATCTTGACCGTATTGTACAGATCTAAGATGGTTTTATTATTATTGCACAGCTGAAGGTTCATATTGACATTGGTTGGTGACGTTAACGAAGATTTACCGGGCACCTGTTAGCATCAACTGCTTGTGCCTTATTTTATGTTGATAAGAAGCTCGGCGTGGATATAAATACAAAATGTCTCTTTACATAGTTTACCCGCCAGCCTGAATTTGGCACAAATCAAAATAAAATATCGTATATTTATAGATAATTTTACTTATGTCCAGTTTTGTTATAATGACGTATGCAATGCGTTTGGTGTAACAGAATCCGTTGTAACTTTCTATTTTAGTTTTCTGAATTTCAAAATGATCTTCTTCATGCAGATTGTTAGCGACTGAATGCGTTCTTTTTGAGATTCCATTAAATTCCAAGAATTACGCTTAGCACGATTTGGAAGGATGTAATGCGAGTAACTAAATTTTTCTTTTATTTGAATTTGTTACTAATTCGTCCGCAGGGTTAATTTCTTTATCGAAGTGGAATAATTCTATCCGTGTTTGTTATGTCAATAATGATCTTCTATTTCGCCCGCACTTAAATAATAAATTATCGTATTCTCAAATCAAATAACATCAGTTAGCCTTCACAGATAGGCACCAAAAGCCAGTTATAACGGACGAAGCCGTAAGATACCCTTTAGGTATGACTTAATTACCGATTCGCACGTTCCCATTGCTGTTCCGGAATTACATTTAAATCAGATATTAATCCCGTGAAGCTAAAGGTTTCATCCCGGCTGTAATTGTGAACAACACGAGCGAATATCAATGAGATAGTAAAATAAGCTCAAATCAGACTTAGTTACAACAAAATCTTCATTCTAATCAACTGATATAAATGTGTTAGATTAAAGCGAACCCTGGTATACTGATTAATTGTATTAATTCCCAGTACAGTTCTTGTATTGCGTGTTGTTTTAATTATTTCCAGAACCTTTTATATAGTTTTAATCATTTCCATTAAGTTTCCTGTCACGTTTAAGTGGTTTTAGATATGATATCTTTTGACATGTTTTCAAACCCTTAACTTCGCTTTTTTCCTGTGTAGTTTCAAATTTCAAGGATGGTTTAAATTGTTTTAAAAGCGTATTCCATGAAATGCTACGACCGCCACGTGATGAAGTCTCCAGTCTGAGTACAGAACTAGGTCATAAAACTGATTTTTAGAACTTTTTTTGTAGTATGATAATCACAGAGCAATATCTTTTTACGGACAATCAGTTGCTGAAACAATATTATCTTTGTTCAAAATGATGATGTTATTTATATAACTTATATAAGTTTTAAAATGTGTAAAGTTTGTTGAACGATTTTGTTGCTATTTTACTTAATTCCTAAAGTACAATTCGTGTATCCAATCCTTATGGCTTAGTAAAATAAAGTCTTCAGCGTGCAATTGTTGAGTAAGTTAGTATGTTTTATTCATGTGTTATCAAACAATACCTATTATTATTTTTTGTGACCTGTTTGTTAATATCAAAGGAGTATCTAAGCAACGCAATGTAAGGCTAATACAGAAATATATCACATTACTTCCGAGAATATTCTACTGTTCCTATGATGTATGCTCTTTTGAAAGAACAAATTATGTACTCCAGTTTAGTGTGAACTAATTATCACAAGGATCATTTTACAGAATGCAGCTATATATAAAGTAATGTTTTAGTGTATTACAAAGGAGTTTCATCAAATTTACTGGATGTATTGGACACGTCGTCTTTTTTAGTATTCATGCCTGCCAAAACACGCTTACTGCTGCTTGAGAGACACTGTGTTTTGCTTATATGTGTTTCTTTTGCTGATCTGAGTTAGTATCAAGAAAACGAATTTCAACAGAAAGTAAAATCAGATTTACTGGACTTTGCACATGCAACCACTACCACACATACATTGACCATCACGTCAACTACACATACAAAAATACCCACACATACCTTATAGCCATTAATTTACCATCACGTCAACTACACATACACAAATACACACATTACTCATAGCCACTAATTTACCAAGACGTCAACTACACACACAAGTGCACACACATACCTGATAGCCATTAATTTACCATCACGTCAACTACACACACAAATACTCACATACCTCATAGCCACTAGTTGACCATCATGTCACCTACTCATTATCACGACTCCTTATATTCTGCGTAATGAACTTATGTTGAACTTGTTCAAACTAAAACAACGAATAGCAACAGTTATCTGTCATAGCATTAAGGTTAAAATCAGATACAGCTGGTATCTTTATGAGCTACTGCTCTTAAAGCCAGTTGGTATCAATTATTTAAAACTTATTTAATTTTCCAATCAAATTGACAATAAAATACGTTTCGATCCAATAATATAATCACTGTTAAATGTCATGATCAGTTTGATTGCTTAATATTTATAGAATATGTTCCTGTGGATGCTAAAATAATTATTGCAAAACCAATCACTGATTGATGGTGTCTTTTTTGTTGCTATGGTAATGCTGAATTACTTGTGTCTGAAAGTGGAAATACAATTGTTACATGTATAGTTACTACAATTGAATTTGATTTCTAACTGGTGGAAGATAGGCATTTTAAAAAGAGAAATACGACAGAAGTGCAAAAGGGAGATTAAGGGGTTATGAAGGGAACAAAACAATTTTTATGCAACATGTTCAGTCTGTTTACTTGACATTCAAATCACCACGCGTTTCCACAGCTATCTGTATAACATGTAGTTACTATTTCTTTGTCTGTCTTCAATAATTAAGACACGTCTCTAAGCAACGTAATAATGATACAATGTATTAAATGATAATGTCAATGTCGTATTGTTCACTGGGTGTTTTTATGCAGTTATTAGTTATGAGAAATTACTATCATTATCTGTAAGGCAAGAACTAACATGCTAGTTAAAGTAAAACTCGCATATTTTGATACTGAGGAGGTATTCAAACGAGACGAGTTTGGAAATAATCAATCAAAATTTGTACATATAATGAATCAATGACAATACGATATTTTATATGGTGTTTTGAATGCGTATAAGAAAGCCATCATTATTGTATATTCTTACAAATGCTAGTTTAGATTTACTTTTGTAATTTAGAAACTCCTCGAGTTTCATGGAAATTACAATACTAAGAGAAAGCAATGAGTGTCTAAGATTTGTATGCTGTGTTTGTTTCATGACATATACTGAGCCCAGATATATGAATAAATAGATAAATAAATCAAGCTTTACGACACCAAATCAGTTACTAATGCATACCGGTCGCAAATCCCGGTCGCAGCAGGTCATACCCTTTTATGAAAATTAGACAAAAAATGTCGATTTTCCTCCATAGATGGAGAAATTGCCGGCTTCTTATGGAAGGGTAAGTTAGTACTGGTTAATATACAATTCATAAAAACTGGTAAGTGAACCGGTAGCCTTATATAACTGAAAAATTGTTAAAAAACGGCGTTAACCCTCAGTGACAATAAGTCACATAAAAAAACAAGAAAACTAATGTATACCGGCGGTCAGGTAATCAAAGCAGTGTTACCCTGCTGGGCCGTACCACTAATAAACCCATTCTCTGCAAATATCTGCCAACTTCTTCACTTGGATAATTGATGGAGGACGAATGACCTGATATACCATGTCCTCACCCAAGTCTCCTCGAAGACTTGCGGCGCCCTTGCCGCAAATTCTCAAACACGATTTAGTAAAAAGGGTCGGACATTCAGGTGAATATAAAACATCACTAGCTGTAGATATCAGAATGCTATTATTGAGTACTTTCTATATTAATTTTGATTTTTCTTAGTTCTTCGATATCAACTCTGTTAACATTTAAGAATGACATATGACTCATTAAGTGGTTTTGTAAGATTTCATAAACAAAATTTTCTGACGACAGTGCGTGGTTGAGTCATTTTTATATTCCTGCATCAATTGTGCGCTGAATAATCACCCAACCCCCACATATATCTTTTGTCAATGCAGACTTGCATCAAATGACAATGTATTGCAATTATGAACCTTCACTACTTTAATTGATGGCAATGTTTTTATACACCGTTTAGTGCAGGAAATTACTTTGGAAGGATAGGAGAGCTAGAACTTGATATATCTGCGATTTTATGATTTTGAAATCATCATCTCTATTACGATCGGAAATGCCAAATCAAGCATACAAATTACTATACAATTAACAAAACAGAGTCTATTTTTATTCTTTGATTGTAATCCAATTAAGAACAGTTAAATCTTTTATTGAAGATCAGGTAGGTCTGTTTTGTATTTGGATTTTTATTTACGAGGTTCACATGGTACGAACATAAAATTCTTGAGTCATCTCCAAACTAATTAAAATCGATCTAATTTTGAAATTGGTACAACATGTCTGCTAGTTGTAGAGGTGTATTCCAGGGGATAAAACGATGATTTATGAATAAAAATACGCTCAATTTTTTGTGTTGAAGTGTGATTTCTGTGGCTATTTTCATGTTTATATTCATCCAGATTCTCGGTTAACATCGGTTAAATCAAACCCCGGGATTAAATTGAAGTTCGGTTTAGAGGTTAGCCAAAAGTTAACCAGAAACAAGATGTCTGCCTCTGTTTTAACTAATGCTTGAGGACCTCAACAAAGCGGATGAGTAAACAAACAGAGGATCCTGATGACTTCTTTACCAGTGACAGACACTTGGATGAAATATTATCAGAAATTATCCCCGGTAAAAAAAATATACCAAACTTTTAAACAATTTCGTTACAAAAAATAAACCAAGAATTTAACCTAACTACAAACTTAACCCACTTTTTAAAGTTTGACTAATGTTTATACAATGAAGTACTGGTTAAATCAGTTGATGGATTGTTGATCCGACATGTTGCTGGCTCTCGACCTGGAAGATGCATTGCTATCTCAGTAGCAATTTGACTAAGAACATTTGAAGTGAAGTCATTGCTTTCTTTTCCAGAATAAGACAGACGGACGGACGGTCGGACGTACTTACAAGAGTTATAGTATGGGGTTATTTCCATTGATTTCCCATACTGTGTTTTAACCTCAAAAGAGAGATTTTCTAACCCCGCAAGTAAAAATTAACCCCACAATAGCCGTTTGTACGGAAAGAACCTCATGTTAATTTGTACGCTTACCCTAACACACGGATAAGTACATGAAAAAAAGAAGGGAAAATACAGAGGCTTTAAAACTCGACTCTTGAGTCTCACTGTCATGTTATTGTCATAGTGTATAATTATGTCTATATTTTATACGTCTCATTTCTTCATAATGATCGTAGACGTCTAGATGTTCTTAATTATTTGCAGCACGCCATAATTATATTATAATATACTTTTTTGTTCATGAACGGATATTCAACCCAGTTCAATGTTCTCAAAGTTACCATCGTTTAACTGATCCTATGTTATCATTGTAATGATTTCAATAACTATATGATATGACCAATCAGTGTCTATTTACAATAAAGTCCGGGAGGGAAATGTTTTAAGGCCAATACTCTTCGTTTTTCTGCTGATTTAGCATTCATGTTTTGAAATATGAAAAAAATACTATCGAGGATTTTAAGACTACGGTCTTTATGTTAAAATTTATAATGAATTGCTTTAATTCTTGCTTGACGATCTAAATAGAATTTAGTACTTGACATTGACTATGGACAATTGAAGAAGGATTTTTCAAAATGTTCATAGACGTTCTATGGCTTGTTAATCAATATCGTACGTTTGATTTTAGCGAAACAAGATAAGTAACTCTATCAAGTTTTCATAAATAGCACTGACTGTATTATCTCTCTTACATCGTCAAAATATTTGCGTTATCAGTTATACGGACTTACAGTGGATTTATTCATTCTACAAGTTTGTGTTGCAAACTACACAGACTTACAGCAGATTTATACTATACCCTACATCTTTTATTGAAATGCAGTTTCATTGTTTTTGTCTTATTCATTATTATTTCATTAAAAAAAAACTAAGAAAAATGACGTCGAAATAAAATCATTCAATAAGCTTATGAACGGTTTACTTCTTCCATTTCCTGATGAGGGAGAAGTTAAATGCACACAATAATAGACGTTAATTTACTTTGAATCACAATACGTTAGATATAATCATTTACTCATGTCCGTGCATCAAATAGATTGTTTCGTGTTGCGACGCACAAAGTTTGGCATGCCGATGGATTGTTAGCACCATGAAAAAAATACGATCGCTTTTTATTGTAATTAAACGGTTTGTTGTCAGCAACACTGGATGTCCATATCGAGGGGAGCAGCTTTCAGCTCAGATAGAAAATGTAACACGCGTAATTAACACTCATTTAGTTGACTGTTTTCCGGTTTGAAAAATGTTAATTTTAAGTTCAGTTTTGAGCCCTTTTAAATCTGATGTTTACAGATATCATCTTGTCAACATTAAGTGTTAATCCCTGACTTGAATCTCCCCTTGTATTAAAACATAATTAATGGACGAACTCTGAGAGCTTTCGAATTGTCAGACTGGCCGCCCTCGAAGAATGATTGTGACGAAACGCATTTTGTTGCTCCGGAATTACATTATCGGGGTTTAGATGAACTCATAAACCGCTGTACATAACAAGTCGATGAGCCGGCTGATTTCCAGACTGTAAAGTTGTCTAATATAAATAACACAGTCGTTAAAATCTACAGACAGCTTACACCGGTCTGTAAATGTCGGTTATGTTAATGTACAGCGCGGAGTATATTTGTGTAATTTCAAATCTTATTCTTTTGTTTCAAAATTGTCCGTTCTAAGCCACATTAGTGGACTAAAACGACTTATGTTATAATTATGTAGAAGCAAGATAATGTATTATATTCACCGTGTAAATATCGCCTTTGATCGATCATTCGTCGGGTTATTTCTACAAACCAGTATGTCATTTTTTACCATTTTGAGAAAATCGCATTCGAAGTTTTGAACTGCAATAACCTAAGCGAGATACGGGTTTGTGGAATTGGGATGAACCCTATTTAGGATAGATCTACAAGCAGGTAAGTATGATTATTGCAAAGGGCTCATCGAGACGAAAGAAATTCCATAATCTCAATTATGCCAAAAAAATGAGTTGCGGTATCGGTATTGTAGAAATAAGCCGACGGATGCATTGCCAAACAAACAGGGTCCAAGGTAATAGAACTTGAGACCGGTCTCCGAGCTCAAATATCATATTTGTCTTTTAATGTTCAAAGTTAATTACGATTAAAATAATGATATTATTGATACACTATTCTGACAGTATAACCAACCTGAATATGTATTTAAACATTAACCGTTTTCATCTTTTCAAACATAATACTTTGAGAATGGAATTGAGATTTGAGCTCAGAGACTGTTCTCAAGATTTATAACCAGTAGTTACTTAATGAATAGTGAGTTCACTGTTAAATAACACATTGACAACCATCAGATGGAAATCTTGAATGGTGATTTAACATCTTATAATAAACCATGGAATTTATATATTTGTTCCTTTACATGTAAATCCTGTAGGCTTTAATAGTCCGTTGGATAGTGACAAATACATGTTTACAAGGATACGGACAAACAAACATAAAGAAAACACAAAGTGCTAGAGAAAGGTACTTATTTATTTCTTCACTGGGTTTAACGCCGTTTCTCAACAATTTTTCAGTTACATAGTTATTACATATTACAGAAAAAATAAATATGGCTTTGTTAACATAATGGTTTGGCCATGCAATGGTATAAATTATATATTAATAATAAATTATACCAAAATTAATGAAGCCGCGACCGTGGTCCAGTGGTTAGCGCGCTGGACTTGTAACCCGGGTAAATTGCAATTACCCCAGCCTTTATAATTTTAGGTTTTTTGTATTGGTATTGATCTTTGATGTATGTTTTCCCGTCATTTATTATGTACTAAATAAATGACATTTACACATAATCTGAGCTTATTGTTGTGTTTTTAATGTTTTAAGTAAATTTCCAATTACATAAAGAACTAGCAAAGGAAAAACACAATTGAATCATGAATAGTTGTGGATATAAATATAATTACCCCGTTTCTAATAAATCATATTTAGAATGTAATACTTAAATGTGTGCAAATATAAAAAAAACGAAGTACCAAGCATATTAATTAGAGCACGTTTGCGACAGTAGCACAAGCTCATTAAATGGTAAACCCTCTCTTAAATCATACGGGTCAAATATGGGTCAACTGACCCTTGTGTTCCCCGGGTAGGATATGTATCCAGGAACCAAGGTTGGGGTAATTCCTAGAAAAAAACAGGGATTTGAAGAAAGAGGTTCTGGTGTCATTAGCAGTATTCTCTTAACTAACCACAGCACCGTGGACCGCGTCATAACCGACAAACAGACAGGCAGGCAGGCAGGCAGAGTGGGGGTGGGGAAGAGAGAGAGAGGGAGGAGAGAGGGAGGAGAGAGAGAGAGGAGAGAGAGAGGAGAGAGAGAGAGGGATGAGAGAGAGGAAAGAGAGAGGGAGGAGAGAGAGGAGAGAGGAGAGAGGAGAGAGAGGAGAGAAGAGAGAGGAGAGAGAGGAGAGAGAGAGAGAGGAGAGAGAGAGGGAGGGAGGAGAGAGGGAGGAGAGAGAGAGAGGAGAGAGAGAGGAGAGAGAGAGAGGGATGAGAGAGAGGAAAGAGAGAGGGAGGAGAGAGAGGAGAGAGGAGAGAGGAGAGAGAGGAGAGAAGAGAGAGGAGAGAGAGGAGAGAGAGAGAGAGGAGAGAGAGAGATCTAAAATCTATTTAAGAATTAAGTGTATTTAATGGTTACTATTACTATACATCATTCATGCGATTCAATTTAATACATTTCCTCTAGAAATTGGAACATGAACTACTTTGCCGTATCATTTAAGCCCATGGATATTACTTAACCCAGTTTTAAAAGTGCTATCAATTAAACCTGCGTGTAATTATTTTTTGTTATTAACTTATTCTTTATGCGGCATCCGGGACAAACTGTTTCCTATTCAGACTATTTACAACTTTTCTGAAAGCGCTGTCATTTAAATTAAAGTATTAAACAAATGACTTTAATACATTTAGTGTTCTTTAAATTACGTTTCCAGAGGAAAACTTGATTAGAAGTGAGAAACCCGCCTTTTAAGCTGCTACATCGTTGGTTCTTATCGTGTTAACGTCACTAAAATAACACATAATAGGAAACAATTATATCAACTAATTTCCAACGACCACACTTCCAACATTAACGGGGAATAAACAATCGTATTAAGGTCATGTTGGCACTTGTTGGGAACCCAGACTCACTTACTTAGCCAAACGTCTTCCTACTGAACATAATTGAAATATTGTCAAAAAAGTATTCGAACGCATGTTTATTAATTTGTTTAACCGAATCTAATAATTATATCATGCAAAAGAATCACAACTGACAAATTGCTGCTCTCTAGAACATTTCTACACGATTTTGACCCTGGTATTTCTTTCTTCTATATCGTAAACACTTGAGCTCCAAATTCAATACAAATCACTGTAAATACATTCTGAAACAGAACAAAGTTCTTCATAATTTGACCGCACTCTTCAGCTCTAAGCATACATCGTGTAGCTACGTCATCAATAATAAAATATTTCTTTTAATTTGAGGGAAAAACAATTCAGACACATTATACAAAAACTTAGGTTGTATTCATATATACTTATTGGTAGCATGTATACAAAAATAATATTTTTGATTATCCGAATTTTAGATACATTTTTGTAGTCGACCTGTCTTCAAAGAAGTGCAACCTGAACTAGAAAAGTTATGCTTTATCATATGACATAATGAGACCCGAACTTCATTTTACACCGTATTAAAAACACCAGTAAAATGGAAGTTGTAAATAATAGTGCGTGAAAATGTTCTTTAATTATGGCCCTTTTAGTACGTCGACTTCAAAAGCAGGATTCATTTCGCATATTGAATTTTATGAAATTGAAGCAACAAATGTGTTTTAATGCTCAACTGTGTCAAATTTCTGGACAAGCCTCAAATGACCTTTTATAAATTTTTTCAGTATTTATAATATTCTATTCCATAACATCGTTGACTTCCTGTTTATTAAGCGATGTTTCGCGTTATTAACATTAAATTATACTACATTTATCAAACCTGATTTAGCGAACAATACTGTGCACTATGGGAATTCGTGTAAAATTTACGTGTAAGTAACTGTTAGCAACGATGAATATATGATTAATTATTTGCAACATGAAGCCATAGGCACGTGGAACACGAGCTATTGGGTGTGATCAAGATGTCTCAAAATAAGTGTTGATTACGTCAATGAGGTGGTCAATATCTGTTGCGCCTGTTGCGTCAACATACGACAATCCTACACAAAGCTATGTAGAATTGTGTTGCATTGTTATACTACAGTGCTCCCTCCTGTAACGTTACCCCTAAAGACCGATTCCCTCCAAGGAACGACAGTAAAAGGCACGCATACAAATAATAAAAACACCTTTCGCGAATGTATCAATTTTCTTCGAACAATAACGCCCTCCAAAGAACAACACTTTTGTTGCTCCTCGGAGGGAGCGCTGTAAACAAATCGTACTGACTGTTGACTCTTTTTTTAATCTCCATTGTTTTATATGTATTAATAGTTTTATATCTAGTGTACTTATTACTTTCAGATAAATTCATAATGCAGCAAATGACAGAATGCAATCATTTTGTTGGACCAACACTCGTCAATTTGATATTTATTGTGGCTTACAGGTAGAGTACAAACAATTTATTCAGCCTTCACAAGTCAATGTATGGAATTTATTATTTCATGTACGTATTAATTTTTCCTGCTAAAATAAGTAAAAGTCGGAGATACTTTTCATTTATTTGGTTCGCCCAGATTTAATAAAAGAAATTTTCAAATTTCGGATAAATCTTTATATACCATAAACATAGACCTTTTAAAATGTTGACTATCTGTATTTAATTTATAAAGCATAAAAAGCTCATGGTTTCCGCTTACCCGACTGGCCTTGTTTGCGCCGACCCCGGATCACTTTTGTCATTTTCCTGGAGACTATCTCCGAACCAAAAAAATGTATTTGGAAAAAAAGCTCTGGTAACATATCAACAATTTTGGGGTATCTGAGCTGAACTGGGTACTTTGGGCTGACAGAAATCTCTGAGTTATTCGAATATATTTGAACTAAATATCTTTATATACGTATTACTCTGAAAGAAGCTCAACATTTAGCGAAAAAGTATAATAGCTTTTTCTGTAATATTAGTTGCCGGGAAGAGCTATAAAAGATGTTTTACGAGAGGTGATAATGACAAAAGTTACTTTTAAGTCTATTAATGTGTTTTTTTTTCTAAAAGTGTTTTGTTATCGCTCTTACGGTGTTTGCACCCTCGGGAAAACACACGATATACATGTATACAATAAGGATGAGAATGAATGCGTCATCTGTGAAAATTATCAGATATAAAACATGCATTATGTGCATATTTTAACTGCTCCTTTGATTGCAGATGTTATAAATTTCTAATCGATGAACAAATATAATGAATTATTATTAATTGCGCGACGTACACAAAAAGTAGGATGTTTGAACTCCTCATAAATACACTGTAATACTGCAGCCCAAGGAAAATAATCATTTGACAATAACAATTTTTTCATGTTATCAGCTTTAATTTTGATTACAATAACGATGACACACGGTATAGCATACTTTTTGCGCTGTTTAATTTTATGATAGTGAATCAAACGTATCATAAATTTATATATTTCTTTAAGCGATATTGTTTGAAACGTTATAAAGATTGGAAAAAAAAAGACTGAAGGGAGGGTCTGTTCATTGAGAAATATCATGGCGCACAAATGTATTCGTGCAATACTAATAAACTAGCAGCTGTTACATGCAAATTTATGATGTACACTAAAATTATTTATTTGACAACACTCGCTCTTTTAAGATTAAATATTCAATGAAAATCCAAATAATATTGTTCTATACGCAGAAGAAAAATATTCCATATTGCTAACTTAGGCATATAGTTCAGTGTATATAACTGATAGGAGAACAACACTACATTCGTATTCGGGTTTAACGCCGTTTTTCAACAGTTTTTCAGTTATGTACGGCGGATTGTATACTAACCAGTACTAACTTACCCTTCCACAGGGAGCCGACAACTTCTCCCGGAGGGCACCATAAACAAACACATCTTTTTTCAGAATCGTAAGTACAGTAAAACCTAGCTTAAGCGACCTCTCAATGGTGAACGAAAATATGGTCTCTGAAGACTAGTTGTCTCTTAACTAAGGATTGGAGTTGCATACTAAGAAACGATGCAAAACTGTGTAGAATTGTTTGTCATGCAACCTGTCGAAAACAAAACCCTTTGGGAAACGCAAAATTATCTTTTTGTTGAGAGGTTGTTGCTTTAGAGAGGTTAAATCAATCGTTAAATCGTGCAGTGAGAAAACATTATGCTGTTGTTGAAGAGAGGTTGATGCTCAAGAGAGGGCCGCTCTGGAGGGGTTGTACTATATATTTAATTAGGCAATTGTGTCAGAGCCGTTCTGATAAAACTTAAGAAGTCAAATAACACGCAAGCTAAAAGAATACACGTCTTGTAAATATGTAATCTGTAATTATGCATGTCTAAATTATCAGTTTGGATTAAAAAAGATTTCGTTGCATGTAAATATTATGGTGATCATCCATGTTAATACGTCATCCGTGAATTATATATTTAAACAAAAAAAATATTATCGGCTGCTGTGTTCGAATAATGAACTGACCAGTTTATATGATTTCATGAAAAAAGATTCATTAACAAGGATTAACTGTGGCAACACTGCCAATGACTTCCTTTTCGTTCAATTGTCTTCGACAAAAAAGCAATAAATTTCCGCGAAAATGTATGATAATGTTGCAGACGACAAAACATACTTAGGCATTGCCAAACATGTTTGTTACCTATAACATTGTGAAACATGCCAACGGATTGACGTACATGTCTCGAATGTGTATTCCAACCACTTGACAAATGTCGGTCCCATGCAGTATCCATGGGAACTAGTATTCATGTAGACATTTCAAGTTGGGTGACGGATTTGTCTAAAGTAAATTTCACTCTATCTAATTATATATAGACTTATCTCAACAGCAAAACCACAAGAGAATTGTAATTGGTAAATTTCTGCGCAGTTCCGATACGATAAATCCTAGCAACTATAAAAGTTCCTGCGGAGGTCATGTAGGGTTAATGCGCGAGAAAACACATACGCTACCATTTCTTGTAGGGCTGTTATATATTTTGTATTTTAAGTACGTGTCTGGTGGTTTTGATATGAGTATAAATCCAAACACGCTGCAATTAACATCACATCATAACCCGCATGTTCCACTACAGCATATGCTGCAGTCATATGGTTTTCATTAATAACCCGATTGTTTATTTATATATTTTACTAAATATTGCTAAAATGCTGCTGTAATTGCGCATTCAAATGAGTCACTGGCTTAGGTATATTTTTCCATATCTGTTTTCTTTAATAAATACCGTTTGCTTCTGCGATAAATTTGTACGAACTACAGACGTCCTGAAGGTGGTCTCATTATCGAGGTTTTACTGTACTGCGAAAATTTTTGAAAATGTCCAGAATTTATTAATTTTCAAAAACACTTACAGTTGTTTATACTGGGATAGTATTATGTACGTTTAATTCTGATGGTGCTTAGGGTCAATGAAATTAAGACCACAGAAAGAGAAAATATATACAAATAACAATTCGTGCAATAAAGTGTTAAGCCAAAGTTAATTTTTCATTGTTGGAACAGTGTTGCAAACCCTACCACAATGTTACTACTGCCTACGTTTACACATCATCAACTTTCGTTCTTCACTTTAAACGACTAAACAATGTTGTTTATAAATCATATATTTCTTTAAAAAGTATCATTTCTAACAGTTATCAATACACACATCATTTAATATAAATGATTCTATTTATACTGTAACCTGTTTGAAGTCTGCTTTGTTGGATATTTTCTGGCCCTTTATTGTGATTGCCTCTTGCAGAATATGGCTTTGTTCTTAGAGATAGTTTTCGTTGTGTTTAATGCATTTTTTCAATATTTTTCCAGTTATGTACGGCGGTCGGTTCCCCTAACCAGTTTTTCTGGACTGTATACTAACCAGTGCTAACTTACCTTCCACAAAGTGCTGACAACTTCTCCACATATGGAGGAGAATCAACATTTTTGTCTCATAGAAGGGCATGGCTTGCCGCGACCGGGATTTGAACCCGGATCGCCGGGTTATAACTAGGGATATAATGCCGTTACATGTACATTATTGATATATATCCAACCATTATTCTGAATAAACCAAAGGTTAGTAACTCTTATGTAATGATGCAATTTAATCCGCGATTATATTCTGTCAACTACTTTTTTAAACACGGTTACAATGTATTTTAATCCATTGTTTTTTTTTTCGCCAAATATTCTTACAGTGCGAAAAGATGGTTTGTAAAAACAAATAGAAAATGGCTTTGGAAATTGCTTACCTTAGGTAATAATCTAGTGTAGGGACAACTAAACATCAATAACAAGAAGCTAATAAACAAAACATAAACCTGAGCAAAAACTAATTAATGGAATGTTTACTATCCTACAGTGAGTTGGTCACAACTGGAAACGCATAAAGACGAGCGGGTAATCTGTAAAAATGAGATACCAGAATAAACGGGTATTAACGAACACTACACTCTACTCAGTTGAATTTTCAGTCCATCTACATAAGACAGCAGGAGATTTGCTTTGCCCAGTTCACATGGGAAATATATGTTTGTATATTTCAACCTTGACCCTTTTCTCAAGTCACACAAATGTTATTTATATGGATAATTGATTTCGAGGTCGGTCATTATTGTTTATTGGGATAAAAGCAGTGGAAAGCACCATCAATGATTATAAGTCTGCCGTTTAATATTAACAATACTGGCAGTATATACCAAACTGGTTGCCGTAGTGACACGGCGTAGAAATCAATATTTATTTTATTCACAGACCTAACAGACCTGATACAACGCACTGTTACTTTTATTCCACACCTAGTTGAGATTGTTAATGAGTATTTAGATAAATACATGCTCAGGGAAATACGTAGATTGTGCTTCGATAACACAGATGTTTACTGAGCAACCACAGAATCAAATATAATACATGAAACAGCTCGACAGATGGTCCGTATTATTTTTTCAGTTAGTTTTATATTGCTTTCTGTTGAACTGCATATACATCCTTCAAATAAAATTCTGTCTATATGGTTCGGTTTAAAAAAAAACATACTATCAGACAGCGTTATCTGACAGACAAGAAGAATGCTTTGAAATCACCTTCCATTTAAAACAAACAAACGTTAAAGAACAGTAGCGCTTATTATTAAAGTAATGGCTACTACCGTATTTAGACAATCTTCTTGATAAACATTTTTACATAATATGGACGCAATGCTTGAGAAAAAAACTTCAGTTTGCTTCAATTATATATTGTTCTCATCAAAATAATGTATCATGATTCCAGACTGGGCGTACATTACACTTGACATTTCATCATGACAAACCCACGGATTTTAAAGAACAAAACGCTTTGTTTAATTCAAGCAAATTCAGCTGGGAAAACAGCAATCAGAATGCAATATAGATTATGATATTTAAAACTCTTCAAGTAAGAAGTCTACTCACGGGTTTTGTTCAGTTATGTTCATATTTATTCAGCTAATTATTGGTTACATCAAGTCTCGTATTATATTTTTAATTAAAACTACTAATCATTACAATGACTGGTGTGCTCTTTTATTGAACGATAGTACAGGTAGTCAATTTGTTCATAATTCGCAGTTGTGAATGATTGCATTTTTGAACAAAACTTTACTTGGCGTTTACAAATGAACTTTTAATAATTATTGATATTAACCCTTTGCCTCATAATACCACATTTCCCCACATCTGAAGCAGATAACTTTTGAAAATATTGTGGCAAAAGAAGCCACTGCACCGCAAATGTTCTTCACTCTGTCAGGGAGAAATAACCCAAATTTCTTAAATAAATTGATGTTTTGTATATTTGCTTTGAATTTGAAAGAGTACAAAATATGCTTAGGAGGTAAAGGGTTAAAGGAAGGACGAATGGCGTTTAGTCTTTAATGTTTTTTTTTTGTTTCACTGGGGTTTAACGCCGTTTTTCAACAATTGTTCAGTTATATACGGCGACCGTTTCGCCTAACCAGTTTTCCTGGACTATATACCAACCAGTAATAACTTACCCTTCCACAAGGAGCCGGCAACTTCTCCACATGTGGAGGAATATCGACATTTTTGTCAAATTTTCATGGAAGGGTATGACCTGCCGCGGCCGGGATTCGAAAGTCCAGCGCACTAACCATTGGACCACGGCCGCGGCTAGTCTTTAATGTAATTGTGAATGTAACATTAACATCAAAAAGTAACCTGATATGGTGATTCTTGTATGATCACAGTCATGAACGGATTAAAGAACAGTGCATATCGGCTGTTGCTTAGGTGGCATCTGAGTGTTTGGAATCAATTCGTCTTGGTACCTTTGTTACTTGCTCATGTGTCACTTATAAGATTATAATAATACAGGTAATGCATACCTGCATTTATCAATAAATTAATAAATTCATCAACATACTGACATTGACTTGTAAGAGGGTTGTTCAATTTGGTTGTAGCTTATTTCTGTTCTCGGAGTGGAGAGTTTTGCTTTGATTTATTTAAAAAAGTTTTGAAGGGAGCAGAAAAAAATACAAAATTAATTCGCTATTCCAGGTCTTTAAAAATAACAACTGGGGGCTGTCAGTAAACATTTTAACCTCTATCTGATTTATAATTCAGTGTTATTTCTGAATATGCTGAGGGACGAGTAAATGCCAAGATTGTCAGTGCGTCAGGGGATGATTAATAAAACAGAGACACGAAAAGAGGCAAATGTTAATGCATTGCCAAAATAACAGCATGCAAAAGGGTATTTTATGCAATTTTGTCACAACACTCCAAGTCATCTTAAAAGGGCCGATGCTATAAAAAGTGCATTGCACTCCATTTAAAAGTGCGAGCATGCATTTAAGAAAATTAAGGCAAAATGATACTGGATGCCTAATTTAACCACTTGGGTTTCAATTACAATATTCATAATGACATGAAATTATTTTGTCAACACCAGTTTTATGATTCTTCGACATAACTATATCGATAATGAGACAATATGGCTTCCTTCTTTTACTTCATTGACTGTTCCCATCATTGACAAAGTTTAGGCCGTGACCCCGGGTCCAGTGGTTAGTGCACTGGACTTGTAACCTGGTTAGAACTGGTAAGTATACAGTCCAGGAAAGCTGGTTAAGTGGACCGGCCGCCGTATATGACTGTAAAATTGTTAAAAAGCGGCGTTAAACCCAGTGACAATATTCGTTTGGTCAGGATTTTTGATATCTCGTATAACAGCAGAATCATGATGAATCATTATCCCATCCCGCGAGACACCCTTATCATCTAGATCAGTTCCCCGATAAGAATATTATTAGGCACATCTCCTCATTTAATCATTTTACTGAATAACCTTTCTAAAACATAGCTGAAATATTTAAGAAATCAGACAACTGTTGAATATAGCTTACATTAAATGAATTCAGCGGTACATAATTATTATATTCAGCTCATTTAAATCTGCTGATAGTGCTGTATCTACTTGTAAGAGGAATAAATTGAGAATTTCTGTGCTAGATCCAGGGCCAAATATTTCGTTTGAACAAGATAAATGTAATTAAATAAATAAGTAAACAAATAAATAAATAATGCATTGACCATCATTCAGGAAACAAGGTTGATCAATGTAGGTCAAGGGCTGCATCAATGAGAACTTGTTTTATTGTAGACATCTGGTATCTGGCGAGTCCAATGTTAATTTATCTTAATGTGATATTGTCTTGCCCCATCTCGTCAACAATGCAACTGGGGAATAGCATTTGGTAAGGTTCGGCTTAGCTTCGATCTGATAATAACTATGATAGGTCATAATTAATAAAAGAAAACACTGTTTCTTAAAAAACCCTCCCCATCTTTGTATCATAATAGGAGCTGCCCTTAAAAACTGAAAATGTCACTTAGAGAAAACTCACCATTAGACAACACATGCCTTTAAGTATTAGTTTTATGAGTGTTTGTATGTTATAGCTGTTTATTTGTCATGGTTATATTAAAATATTTAAAATATTTCTCTGGATATACTTTGACGGGATATCTCAAGTGTTTTTCACGTTTTTTTTTCTAATCTTAGGATCTTATAAATGTGATCTAATGAGGCCGTATCCTCTACTTCATACCGTTATGAAACATTTAAAGTAGATAAACGTAGATGTTGCGATAGCCTCAGGGTCGTAGTTCTTATCTACATTACATTGATTTGTAACACATTATATACATATTTTCACTGTTTTGTGCCTATCCATTTGTCGAATCAAAATTTAAATTAGTATCGATATGGTGGCATATTTCTGCATATATTTAGCGAGGTATTTTTCGCGAAAGCTTTCAGAGTTTTATTTTCTTGAAAATGTTTTATCGTCCACTTAATATGTGCATTTACTAGCTATAGAAGAAATCCTATCATTAAAAAGTATTGGATTTTGGTGAAAATGTCTGTGTCTTTTTTCATGAAAATCTGATAGATTTTTCGAGGCAATTTTCTGATTATCTTATGCAGAAATATGCCAATATATCGATAATAAGAGATTATTTTTCTTCAATGGTAACGTCATTACGTTGCAGATGCGTCAATTGAAATTATCTAATGGTTAAAAGTACGTCCCTCTTTATTGTTGGAATATATTTTGCAGATTTCTGAGGAATCTGTTGCAATTAACATCGTTTCTAATTAGTCGAGAGAAGATGATATAACAATATCTACCCAAGATAAACTTCTAATTATGTTACAGAATTTCAATACTTCAAACACAAGGTAATTATTAAAATTAGATATACGTGACTAATAATATAGAACAACAGAATGTAGGCCTATACCTGTGTTCGTATTGCTTTTAATTGATCACTTTTAAGGATCTAAGCGACATAATTATCTTTTCAGGGTCTTATTCATTATTCACTGATTATGTTTAATTCAATCGATTTTCCTGGGTATTTATCACGGGAAGAGATTGCTGTACTTGAAATCCATGAAACATCATTATGCGCTCGTAAAATCTTAATATGGAAATGATTTCTGATAATTTTACTTACAGATAGATGTAAACAAAATATTCATGCGTGTTTTAAGGACAAACATTAACTCAATTAATTAACGTTATTGTTTGGGCAGAACCTTGAATGGTTTCAGCCAGTACAGGATTTGGGCTTAAGATTATTGCCAGGTTATATCGACGTGTTGATTTTTGTGCTATTCCTTTGTTTAACTATAAAACTAGAATAAAGCATAAATAAATTAAAATCAAAATCAATGGATATATAAAAATGTAGAGTATTTTGAATCATAAATAAACATGCCATTATTTGATGATATAGTGATAAACAGAAATAAAAGATGTCCGGGTACTTGATATGACAAAGGTCACGGATGAAACATACAGTCAAAGTCTTGATAACATATAAACACCATAAAATGTAGTATGCAGTCGAAAAAAAGTAAAGACATATGTTTGTTTTCTGTAACCCGACCGACAGTCTTTTTTTCTGCAGATCGCATTTTTTCGGCCAAATTTTTAGTTGTGTGTAACCTGTGGACGACGACGTTAATTTAGTCATGTTTGATCTCGTTGCTCAGTAGACAACAGGTGTTTTTCCGATCATGGCGAAAAGTCTACTTGCGGTGACTTTAAAATGTGATAAAATTTGTCAAACTTAAAGTGTTGGTTTTCATTTTTTGACTGGAATTATCAGTCAAACTGAGGTTACTTATACCGAATACTGTTACGATGCCTCGACACTTAAAAAACAAACAAATATAAAAAATAGAACCCTGCCTGCTGACCCATCTTTTCTCAGCATGTTACAGGAAACATACCCGTTTTAGGCCTGATACAAAAACAAAGAATCGTTTTTTCCTACGGGTCACACGTGACAAAAATAATGAAAATGAATACAGACACACAAGAAACCAAATAATACAATCATTAAACAAATGTTTAATTTAAAATTCAAAACAATATTGACGTTACGTCGGGAGCAATGTTTGAAATATTGACTCGGTATGTTTAAATAAACATCTAATTGTTTACAGTCTGATTAGACTTTGATTCAGCACAGTGTGTTTGTTAAATTACATTGTTTGATATATTTTTCTGCGTCATTGTATGCAAATATGCTAATAAACTTAACTTATTAGCGCCCACGTGTATATGAATTCGCGCGCGTGCGTGCGTGCGTGCGTGCGTGCACGTGTTTGCATCTACGTGACCTTTATCATTATTTGGTTCTCCGTATCTCCGTGCGTGTATTTTATAGTACTGCCCTTAAATGTTACAGTCCTAACGGGGTTTCGTTTAAGTTAATTGCCCGAGAAAATAGTGAGATGGCCTCACTATCAAGTTGAGTTATACGGGATTTATGGAAAGCCTGAAATAAGTAGTCGTTATAATAAGATGGTCGTAATATTAAGTTGGTCGCTATATGAGGTTTTACTGCACTTTGTATTTATACGTTTTGCGTATTTATTTCGCGTCATTAACTTCTGTTCACTAATAAAATATGGACAATAAACACCTATATGTCGTTATCAATTATACAAATCTGGATTTGTTGAACGTATTGATTGAAACTTGGCTTTTTACAATAATACACAACACAACCAGAAACACAATGCTTTTGAGCGCAGGTATCACTTAGACAGGAAATATCTGATATTTGCCTTCGGGAGAAATGTACTTATTATGCATTGTTTTAACTTCATACAATATCGGTTCTCGGAGATATAACATTAACGGACAATAAATGTCAATGAAGTGTCAAAATGTTTAAAATAAAAAAAAAACTCTCAATTTTGATAGTATAACTCGGACAGTTTTATTACTGCCACCGTTTGGATAAATATTGATCATTTCCAAAGTCCGCGGAGTGTAAAATACTATGCGGACCGCGACCGTGTCCGAGTGGTTAGTGCGCTGGGCTTGTAATCCAGCGATCCGGGTTCAAATCACAGTCGAGACTGGTCATACCTTCTATGAAAATTTGACAAAAAATATCGATTTTCCTCTCTATGTAGAGAATTTGCCGGCTCCTTGTGGAAGGGTTAGTTGGTTCTGGTTAGTATACAATCCTGGAAAACCGGTTATGTGAACCGGCCGCCGTACATAACTGAAAAATTGTTGAAGAACGGCTTTAAACCCGAATACGAATGTAGTGTTGTTCCTCCATCAGTTATATACACTGAACTATAGGCCTAAGTTAGCAATATGGAATATTTTTCTTCTAGATATAAAAAATGGATAAATATTCTAGTTGATCACACTCTTGCGATATTCTGAAGATTAGTCGTTCAACAAACGACGCAATAGTACGATACAGCACCGGGCAGGCCATTCCATTGAGTGATGTTTAATGTCAGTATTTATACAAATAAGTGCTTTTTTGATAGTTTATTATCTTCAAGCTCTAGCCGAGAGTCAGCCATGATTACACGTCTGTCATTTAATATCAACAATGCACGCTGTTTATATCAAATAGGTTGCCGTAGTGACAAGAAACAGAAATCAATATTTATTTTATTCATATACTTCTCAGATCTGATATAGCCTCATTGTTAACATACATTTTATGTCTGGTGAAGCCGTCAGTGATGATACAAATAGACGAAGGACACAACTGTTTAATAACTAGATATTAGACACAATAAGCTATATTTAAATACGTTTGTATATACTTATTTTTATCGTTGCAATCAGTATACATTAAAATTGTTCTGTACAGTATTACTCGTACTTTATTTATCACTGAGCATTTTTTATTAGACCGATAAAACGCCTCTTGTATTATTATTTGAAAAACTTTGAGTTTTATGGAACCATATTGCATTATGTTCTCATTCTTGCAAACACATCCGGCAACATAGTATATAATAATGATATCTAAAAATACGTATAAATCTTTCTAAACTAATAAATACAGTGCAACCTTTCTAAAGCAACACCCTTTGGGAGAAACAAAAACATGTTGTCGATCAGAGTGTATTCTAGAGAGATTAAATCAATTGTTAAATCGCGCTGTGGGAAAAATCATGCTGTTGTTTTTGAGAGGTTGTTGTAAGAACTTCGAGTTGAAAGCATACAAAATAATGTGTAAATAAAATAAATACAATATAACCTCACACGACGACTACCTCAATATTACGAGCACCTTGTTATAACGACCTCTTATTTTCGTACCGGCATTCAATATTTCGCATATCATTCAACTTGATAATGAGACCATTCTAGTATTACGACCGGTTTTTTGGAAGGCGGTCACATCATCGAGGTTTTACTGTAGATTAAAATGATTGGTAACTCAAAAGTAATGTTTCCTTTAGCTGTCTGTCATACATAGCTGGATATTTATAACCCTCTTCAAACAAACGAAACTCGTCGTAAAATAAGATTGGAAGACATACAACTTAACGCGGATGAATTCGAAATTTCACGGAGGTCGATAAAATTTGCATTTCCGTGACGTCTTTTCATTTCGTCTACAAGGTATTCAAATTAATTGCTCAGATTCCACTGTCTACCAAATCTTATTGATATTCATTTTATGATCGAGTATAAATCTAACGAGATTTGCAAAGTTTAGCAAGGATTAACTTACGTTACTTTGATTTGTTTAAGAGCGCTCGTTGTACAGTCAAACCTGTGAACAAAGGCCACCCGTACGAAAGACAAAATGTGGTCTTTATAGACAGACGGCCGTTATTCGGAGGTCCGTTGTTCTAAATGATTAAGAACGACCTTTATTCATACGGTGGTCTTTATTCGGAGGCGACCTCAAACACATGTTTGACTCTATTATCAGTTTATTACCCTGATATTATAATGTAAGTTGATGTGATCGTGTTTTATACGCAATAATGATGTTACATTAATTAATCAGTAATCATGACGTCGTGCATATAATGTTGTTCTAAATAATCGGCCCGTAAGCTCAAGAGATAGAGCATTCGGTTTGCAGATTTTGTATTTTTGAGTTCGAACCCTAGACGGTGTCTCGTGATTTTTTTTAATTTTGTGAAATACATTTTGTATGTGTAATTATTTATGTCATAAGTCATTCGTACTTCATTGCCGATCTGAGTTTTGCATGCGTAAAACTTTGTAGTTTCTTGCAAAGAACAAGGTTAGTATTCTAGGAACTCTGGCTACGTTAACTGTTCACCGGCATAAAACAGAAACACTGTTGAAAACAGGCGTAAAATCTGAAATAAAATAGGAACCATTTCGTTTAAAATGTAAATAATTACAATAAGATTTTTTGGAGGATGATTCAAACATTTTCCATTTCAATAAAAATCGCAGCCTCGTGTAATGTAGGTAAACAAGTTCTCACGAACACAATGGTATAAATTTATACAAGCAACAAACACAAACTTAATTATAAACTACCCGTGAAATGTAAACAGGAACCTAGATCAGTATGCATCATTATTTCAATGCGTTTATTGTGCGGATGTTTTGTTTTTTATGACATTGCCACTGGGTTTAATGCCAGTTTTCAACAATTTTCCAGTTATGTACGGCGGCCGGTTCACCTAACCAGTTTACGTTTTCCAGGTTACAAGTCCAGCGCACTAACCACTGGACCACGGACCTGGCCTTATTACGCAGAATATATTGTACAGTTAAACCGCTCTAACTCGACCTTGTTCGGATAAGAGGAATTTTCGGATTAGATAGATTATCCGTTTTTTCAGCCTTGTAAAATAAAAAATACATGTAAACTTTTTTTTTATTTTAATACAAACAAATCCAAAAGTCTACCATACCACACAGAATACGTAGCAACAAATACACCACCACGTTAAACATGGCCTATACCCACTCCGCTTTAATCCTAATTATCACCGCAGAACAATAGACACGCCTTATTGAATATCTATCTCCTGCACCTGGTATCATTGAAATAGTTGTTGTCTCCACCCCTCCCCCGCCCCCCCCCCAAAAAAAACAGGACTGTTGTCGTGAAAAATAAAGACTAAACTTTAAAACACGACTTATTGAATATTTACCTCGTGTTCTTTGGCCCCTCTCCTGGTATCATGAAGTAGTTGTAGTTTAAAAAAAACGTTATTGTTGTCGTGAAAAACAAAGATTTTACGTTCAAACGTTTAGTTTTTGGACTGCTATGTGCTTCAAAATAACATTTATCAAAATATATTATGGTTTTGACGTAGAATTTATTTCTCTTGCTCACAACTGCTTTTGCAATTATTTACACAGGATGTCACAAGCAGTATTCTGCATCATCACAGTTTAGTAAATAAATCCGTTATAATTAAATAAATATTGATTTCTGTTATCTGTCGCTATGGCAACTAGATGGGTATACAACTGTATATTGCCCGGATAGACATCATTTAAATAGCATGTATACGTATAGTCATTCATAACTGCTGATATATTGATGAATCAATTAAAGACAACTATTTGTGTAAATAAAAAAATAAGCGCTTAAATTAAAAGTCGGGGTTATACAAACACTTAAAGGAATAAGTTCAATAATGCCACGTGTTTAATTCTAAAATGATTCGAATCAAATACTAGCAGCTTCACAATGTTAGCCAAAACCGACTTGAATATTGCGGGAAATGCACTTTGTCAAAACAAAGTCATTCCAAAACATACCTGAGGGATGTTAACAAATGCATGAAACAATCCCGAAAAAGGCAGCACAAACAATAAATTAAAATTATGGTTTGTTTTGGCGAAGCTGAGTATTTCCCAGGAGCAAACCAGCACGACACAAAACTAATTTCTTATTTTCTCCTACAACAAAAAACACGCCATTTTAGAAGTATAATCCGTGTGTTTATCTCCGCATTACGGCACTTGCAGACAAAGTTTTTTCAGCTAAATACATACCTCAGGGGTACGAACTCTTATAATGTTATGTCGCTATTGTCGCTTTTAATAATGTAATGATGTTAAATGATTCATGTTATATGAAATGATAGTACAGTCGGTGAATTTATTAGTTGCGTAAACATCACAATGTTTACTTAGTGCATTTATTTCCAGTGTGTTTTCTATGATTCATGAACTCTATGCCATGTTGAAATCAATGTGTTTATATGTACTTGTATTTATATCGGATAAATGTATGTAGGTTCATTTGTATGATAATTGATAACTGTATGTAGGTTCATTTGTATGATAACTGTATGTAGGTTCATTTGTATGATAATTGATAGCTGTATGTAAGTTTATTTGTGTGATAACTGATAACTGTACGTAGGTTCATTTGCGTGATAACTGATAGCTGTACGTAGGTTTATTTGTGCGATAACGGATAACTGTATATCAGTTTATTTGTATGATAACTGATAGCTATATGTAAGTTGTTTTGTATGATAATTGCTAAATGTATGTAGGTTCATTTGTATGATAACTGATAAATGTATGTAGGTTCATTTGTATGATAATTGATAACGGTATGTAGGTTTAATTGCATGATAACTGATAGCTGTATGTAGGTTCATTTGTGTGATAACTGATAACTCGTCATATTAGAAACATAAGGGCTCATCTGCAAAAATCAAAATTTGGAGAAAAAGCTGCTTAAAGGTTTGGAGATGTACCAAAATTCAAATATTCAAGATACAACCAACAAACTTTGTACATTTAATAAGATGATAAATATCTTTTAAAATACAGCATGTTTGTATAAAATGCTTGATGTACTGGCCAAATATGGTCATATTTGCAGATGAGCCCCTATGGTTCTGCGAAATTTTAAATTTTTTTTACAAACATAAGGACTCATCTGCATCTAAGAGCTCCATTCTTATTGAAACATATGAAATCAGAGTGTTACATTTTTTAAGAAATATCAAACAAGTGTTCCAACATTCATAGTTTTATCTAATAATCTCATCTAATCACTGTCAGTGTCATCTTCACGACTGTCTGGTACAGGTAACCGGTCCTGTACAGACTTATTCGTCTTTAGAGCAGCGTAGAACTTATGGTAGCATGCTGGAATTATTAGCGACTCGCACAGTGACATTAAATCCTTCTTTTTTGTTTCAGATATTGGCAATTTTGCAGAGTATTTCTGTTTCAGTGCTGCAGACGGACGACCTCGTACTGATCGACGTAACTTTATGACTCTGAATTCCTGTTGAGAAAAGTTTTCTTTCACAAAGATCTCGTCTGGCTCATTCTTGGTCACTCTTATTATCTTTACTTTTAACCAGTTCACTCGATTCCCCATTGTATCAGTCTTAAGTGTTGGAGATGTTTCCTTAGTGTAGTTCTTTAAATTGAAAAAATTGTCGAAACGCATGGGTACAACAGTGTATGGATTTTTTCTGCGAGCAAAATGAATAACCATATCCCAGTGGTCTGGAATGAAAATTGAAGTTCCCTTTTTGGCTGTCTCTATTGCAGAATGCATGGAATCGCATTCCATTTGCGTATGGCCTGACTCCAAAAATTTTTGTTCTATTATTTCAACTGTTGGGTGATTAGTTACTAAATGTAATAAACCAGTGGTAATGTACTGATTTCTGTTTTGACCAGAACAACAGTCTGAATACAGAATCACATGCTTTATAGAAGATGGAAGACCATTTATGTGTGATATTAAGCAACTTCCAATTTCATCAGATCCTCTGTTTCCATGGCTTTCATCCCATATATAACAGAATCCCTTCTTATCTGACAGAGAAAATAAAGACAAGTTGTAGCAATTCAGCTTTCTTTTATAGAACATTTTGCTCACTGTAGAACATGGGGTGTACAGTACAGATTGCAAATCGAAAGTCATCACATATATTGACTCATCTGACTTCGATCTTTCTTTATCCTTTTCCTTTTCCTGCCTTGCAAGATCTTTTCTTTTAATGTGAACCTGAAAGGCCTCTTCTAGTGCTTCCGTTACCTCATTCATTTTTTTCTTTTCGGCATATGTATTGCAATATTCACAAGTGTCTTTCTTTGGCCGGTGAAATGAGAGGTTATATTCACAGCAAAATATTGTTCTGTACATTGAACAGGTAACAGGGGTTTCATCATCTTCTCTGCATTTCTCAGTGTACAGTTCATACATCTTTTGAATATTAAGATTCTCTCCTAAATACTTGCGTTTTGTTCCTTGCCTCTGGTAATGTGAATCGATTACAGGAAATGACTCGATATGTCTCTTAACATACTGTCTTCGATTATCTGCAAGTTTATTTCCAGGAGAATGACTGCCCCTTTTGTCCATACCCGTATATGATCCCAATGCTCTCTTTTCCAGTGTGTACCTCACCAACTTGTCGCTTATATCAAGTGTTTTTAAAAAGAATTGCTTGCAAACACGCACATTATTTCCATCTGGAATCGGTAATGTGTATTTTCTCGAAACATTTTTGTATGTCTTTTTGTTTCGCTTAGCGACTACTTTGACAATAACATGGTGTGAAATGAAATCTCTTTTACGTGCATAACTCATGTCTGAGCTATAGTACTTCATGAAAATTTGGTTCCTATCCTGATCAGTGACTTTGTCAGAACATTTGTACTTGCATCTGCTGCAGTCAACAGATTTCAGTGATTTTCCTCCTACTAATCGCTTAGATGCAGGGGAAACATAACTTTTCCCACATAGAATGTTTCTTTTTCTGATGTTTTGTTTCCATTCTGATTTCTTAACACATCTTTTGCGTGACAGTCTTTTTTTCTCTGGGGATTTATAATCAGCCTTTTTTCTTGGTGTCACCTTCCCTTTATCACAAGAGGGCATTTTCTTTGGTGTCTTCACTTTAGGTATATTATTACTAGTTTTGTCTAAATTATTAAATTTATTGTCACCCACTTGCTGGTTTATTTGTTTTGGGTCTGATTTCTTTGCTAGAACAACTTTGGTGCATGCATCATAATGTTCATAGCCTGGAACTGCTATATATGCTAAAGAAAATGCCTCTGCACTTTTCTGACATCTGTCACCATAAAGATCTGGTTCAATTTGGATCAAAGGGCAGTTCAGTCTACTTGAATAAATCTGTATTCTTCTCTGCAAGAGATTAGCTGTTGCAAGTGGGATAAGGTCACACAACGACACATTCCATATTCCATCATGCTGGAGTTCGTTGATATTTTCATCATACATCTGTGATAATTCTTCTTTTGGCTTATTGAACTGATCCATGAAGCCAATATAGTGATCCTTTTGTTTCTTTAAATGATCACACACTGACTGTCGTAGAGAAGAAACATCACTGTCACTTGTGTTTAATTGACATGTTATTGCATTGAAAAAGCAATTGCCATCTTCAGCTATTTTTGTTCTTTCCAAGTTATTGCTTATTAGTATATTGTTAAGCCTGCATTCATGATGTTTCTTCAATACTTTGTTTGCCTGAAACATTCTGTGGCTAGCCGTTATTGCCTTTTCCATGTTAGTTGTTTCTGTCTTCTGGTGGTCTATAGTAGGTTTCTTTCCTTGGTTTCCCCTTTCTGTTTTCATAGTGTTCCTTTGCATAGGTCTGGTTCTCTTTCTCCACCACTTCCGATGTTTGTTAGCAATGCGTATAACAGGTATGTTTATCTTCTCATTATGGCTTGTATCACTATTAGAACTTTGTACAGGATTGTATGTTTTGTCTGCATCACTGTCATCATTTTCGGAGGATGTAAAAAGTATTTTGCGTTTCAAAGTTGCCTTCCTGTTCGGTTGTTTTCTTGTACAGTTTTCAATAGCATGATCTCTTTTCATTCTTTTCAGTTCAGCTTGCATTTTACACAATGGTATGTTTTCATCTGAAGAGCTTTGTAATCCACTTTCCATTTTACTCTTAGAGCCAGTCAGCATGCTTGACAATGGTAAATCTTCACCTGAAGAGGACTTTGCCCCTTTTTCTGTCTCCATTTCATTTATGGGTTCCCTTTTATCTGATGATTTATTTCCATCTATAGACAAGTGTGTTTGCTTGTTGATTGGATGTGTTAAATTAACATCAGTATTTAAATCACCTTTGGGTGATAAAACTTGCTCAGTCTGGTTTTGTTTGGTGGTACTATCAAGATTTCTGTCAGATATTTCCTTAATAATATCAAGAAAGACTTCTTCATCTGACCAGTCAGCTAATGCAGTGCTATATTCTTTCTTTTCCATGATGATCTGTAATTTTAATTATAACATATGCTTGTAGTTATATATTATAGCAGTTAGTTTGTAAGATAAATTAAAAGACATGTAGTTGGATTTATACACGAATAAGAACCACTCAAGTATATACACTGATTTCTTTATATAAATGCATGTTTAATATATTCAAACACAAATTTTGCCACACTGCTCCTCAAAAATATTGATTTTAAATAAATATCAAAGTATTAAATACTAGCTGCTTATATTTTATGGAATGTACTATTGTGCATCTTTACGTTGTTACTGCCCATGAACAAAATCAATCAAACTTGGGCTTTTGACAGATTCACTTCTGCCAGAATTTGCATTTATTTTAGTGTAATTACAAAAGAAAGAAAAAACAAATATTAATTTCATAGGTGTTGAACAATGTAAAATTTACAGTATTAAAATAATATGTATTTCAAAAGCTTTAGGATTAAATAAGGTTATTCTTACCTGATTTAATAACAGACTGATAGAACCAACACCCTGTTTAAATAAGAACACCACGCTTTTGTCTTTTAATGAACTTACTTCCATACACTCCCATATAAAATGAGAAAATTCCCAAACAGTTCTTCTGGAAAATGTACAATGGTACATCATATAATTTATTATCATTAACCCTTAATCCGTGGTCAGCCTAACAGCTTATCAGCTACATTGCCACATTGAAAGTTTGCAAAAGTAAACAAGTACCAGATGTAGAACACTTAGTGTATTGGAAATAGTCATTAGCAGATTGATTACCTGATAAGATAAAAATATATAATATATACATCTTAAGAAAGAGGAATAAACACACTTTATCATGATATAATATTTTACAACATTCACTGCACTCACACATATTTAATAGCTATATGCTAGTTTCTAAACCCTTCCAAACGTTGCAGATGAGCCCTTATGTTTCTGAAAGATAAGTAGATGAGCCCTTATGTTTCTAAGTAATTGACGATAATGCAGATGAGCCCTTTTCATAATATTAATTTTTCACTTTATTTTCAAGAAAATGAAAGTAATATTTTTTCAACAGAAAGATAACAATAAAACATCATTATTTTTTATCAAAAGTCATTTTCGCCCAAAAGTGCAGATGAGCCCTTATGGTTCTAATGTGACGAACTGTATGCGAGTCTATTTGTATGATAACTGATAGCTGTATGTATGTTTATTTGTATGATAACTGATAAATGTATGTAGGTTTATTTGTATGATAATTGATAAATGTATGTAGATTTATTTGTATGATAGCTGATAAATGTATGTAGGTTTATTTGTATGATACTTGATAACTGTATGAATGTTCATTTGTGTGATAACTGATAAATGTATGTAGGTTCATTTGTGTCATGTTAGTAAAATTGTCATTTGAATATGAAAATAAAAAGAGGTATATTATGCGCAATAAATTTACTGTCCTTACCATAAGAGTGTTTCAAGAATGTATATTATCTGGTTTATTTTGTTCTTGTGTGACACCGTCACTGGGTTTAACGGTTTGCAACAAATTTTCAGTTATATACGACGGCCGATTCACCCAACCAGTTTTCCTGGGATTTGAACCCGGGTTACAAGCCCAGTGCATTAACCACTGGACCACGGTCGCAGTCATTTTTGAATAATGAGTTATCAATTGGAAATGAAGGAACAAAAGTATATTTTCCTTAAGCTGGGAGCTACATAATGATCACGAATCACTGGAATGATCCCTAGTATGTTTGCTTAATGTAGTAATGGTCTCTACCCAGTTATCACTAAACCCTCGCAGTTGTGAGTTCGAACAGGGACAATGATAATTCCACAGTATTGGAAAGTTGTCCAGCTATCTTACGGAATGTCAGTGGTCTCCAAGCTGGAAAGCCGTCAATTGACCCTGGCTGCTGTTGGTTCGACGTTAAACCCCAGTGAAAAGAAATTATACGTCGGAAAATACGAGCCTATACATCCAGATAAAATAACTTTTTTATGAGGTGTTCTGGACCATTTATATCTTCCCTACAAATGATCCGCGTGGAACGAAGCAAAATTTCACCAATTATAAATCCCTCAAGGTTTTGTTGTTGAGACAAAATTATATATAATTGGATTAAACGAAGGTTACTGTGAACGAATTCGTCAACCATTGTTAGATATCTGTAAGAATGCTAGTTCCCATGGATACTGACGTTTGTAAACTGATTAGATTGCACACGCTGGACTAAGCATGTATTCATTACATGATAACTATAAAAGCAATTCTATATTCTCGACATGTACCAGTTTTACTTAATATATTGTAGGATTTTCATTTCTTGTGGTAATCACTCTGATTACTATATATCTGTATTTTGATATTCTACTTACAACATCGGTATACTTTATAAGTATGGAAATCTAGGTATGTCGACCCCTTATGTACACAATCTATTAGAGCACATATACTGAAATGAACTATACACAGCAATTGAGGATGATTTTGATCGAATCTACATGAAGCCTAAATATTTGTTTAAATTAGTATTAGTTATTAATAGACAGGTGACACATTTGGTTTGGGGTTGGGTTGGGTATGGGTCGGTCGGTCGGTCGGTCGGTCGGTCGGTCGGTCGGTCGGTTGATTGATTGATTGGTTGGTTGGTTGGTTCTAAGGTAAGTTAGTAAGTATGTATGTAAGTCAGTCCGTCGGTAAGTAGGCACGTATATTGTTCATTGCAGTGATATGTGCATGAACATCAGTATATATACATATTAATCATGAAATAAATAAGTAAGCTTCGGCTCAATGGGCCTATAAGTCACCTGTATATGTAGGTATTCAATATCATATCCAAGCAATGCGTTTGTTTATTATTTCTTATGCAATCAGGCATGCAGTGTAAATAATCAATACACAGTGTTATTTGTTCCATCAGTACCATATTGCATTTAATTTTACGTGATATCTTGTTACAAATGTGTGTATGGTCATTTAAAGTGTGACAGACATCTACTAATACTATTTTCTTACTAAGGTGTACTTGTCAGGGTGCGCGCAGTAAGACTGTAGAATTTCATATCATATATCATCAGATTATGTGGTCAGTTTTACTGCTCATAAATTATACACTCTGGATGTAATATCAAATTTACAGCGTGTATTTACTCGCGAGGTGAACACTATACATAGGTAATCACTTTTTATGCATTCACCTTTACTTAATCTCTTTGTAGTTTATAATCGTATAATTATCTAGGAAATGTATCCAACGTATTTGAATCTAGAGAAAACGTTAAAACGTGTCATATTTTGTTGCATTGCAATATGAATCGGTTAAATATTTCAAAGACGATTACGAATCCCGGTCGCGGCAGGTCATACCCTTCTATAAAATTTGACAAAAATGTCGATTTTCCTCCAAATGTGGAGAAGTTGCCAGCTCCTTGGGAAGGGTAAGTTAGTACTGGTTAGTATACAGTCCAGGAAAACTGGTTAGGTGAACCGGTCGCCGTACATAACTGAAAAATTGTTGAAAAACGGCGTTAAACCCCAGTGACAATAAGTCACATAAAAACAAATCAAAAGCGATTAGTTTTGTAAAGCATACTTCATCAGTTCACAAGGTGTTGTTTACCACAAAGAGTTTTGTGATAAAAAAACGGGAATTTCTTTTAAATGCATAATATATGGCTAATTCTGCTAACGAGATTTTATGTATAAAAATTGACTGGATTGAGTTATTACCTCGAACATATTGCATATTTTATATTTACGACCATAAATTAACCCTACCCCAGATCACCATTGACTCCCTGGAGAACCCCGTTTACCTCGTGTCCCTATCTTAAATATTAAATGGGGTAATATTTAGCAAAGTGTGATTGCTTTGCTGTCATCGATCTCAATCACCTAATTGATTCACAATACGATCTCCTAATGTATTTCTGGTGATGGAATTATTTATCATAACACCTAATTGGCACATGAAACGAACACGTGATTTCAACAACCAACCCTTAAAGAATTACGTCAGAAAATAATATCTGGAAAATATATCCGGCGGGTACGAGAGATGCAAGTGAAAATCGTCGAGAAATCATTAACAAATTATTAATCTGGTAAATTAAGCTTAGCAGATTGTTGGAATGATATTGTTGATGTGAGTGTATTGTACGTATATACAATCAAGGAGAAATTAGGCGGCTAAGTAAAACATTTACTTACTTTGTAATAAAGGTATCGCCAAGGACGCTTTGTTTACTTTGCATAAAACATTAAAATCGGTGATTACTTAAACTAGACCCGTGTTCACGGAGAAGTAAAGTCTTTGTTTATTATTGTTTAAAAGGATCATGAATATTTTACAATAGTACTTCTCCAACATGCAATATTAATATAAAATTCATACTTAAGATAAGTTAAATACATTTCTTTACCGTTTTATCTAAAGTGCATCACTTATTTCGGGTTTACATGAGCACTAAACTGGCCTAGCAGTTAGAGACAATAACCAATCGGCAAGCAGGAACAAAAACAAAAAGATAGGTTTGGACCTTCTGCGCATGTTCGTCGCGCATGCGTCATCAGCGGACAATATTGTTGAACACTCTGATATAGGAACCAGTGCAGTAAAATTGAACGTAATGCAATAAAAAATTGTAGACACCCCCAAAATCCCGAGTTATTATAAGTCGTTAACTCATGGATTAATGTTGATTTTAGTTGTATTATAAGGTAAAATTACTAGCATCAATGTCCATATTTTCCAATTAAAACGTCATTGGCACAATGATTGGTATGATCAAATATTGACTTAATAGATATTATGACAGTCGAATGTTACATCCCTATATGGTAGTAAATGGCGCAATTCATATTAAATTCAATGAAATATAAACTCTTCATAAAAAAGCTTTTTGTGGTAAAAGTATTAACACAATATATTTATATTATTTAAAAGATGTATAATTTCGCTGAATAAACATCACAAAAATAATGCTTCACGTGAAGAAAATACTTCAAAGAAAGGATTTGGTATTGTCATGACAACTGTTATTAGCATTCTCACTTAACTGACAGTTACATTTTTTTTATTTTGATAAAAAATATTTACTAGTATTATTTTTGCACATAATGTTCCGCTACATGTTGAAAAAGTTTTTAATAAACCATATGCCAGTATTAAACAGCTGTTCCGTGTATTTCAGCTCTCAAGTGTAAATATTGATTGTTAAGGGGAATCGCGTCGCTGTTCCGATCCACTATGTCAGTAGTCAGCGTTCGTCAAGCATTTGAGAGCAAGCGTATTGATTCTACGGAGAAAACTGTGAATTCTCGAAACAAAAGAAGCAGAAAATCATTTCAAAATGAAGCGAAAACAACAGATGGACTCTCACAATCGAAAAATGAAGAAATGGACTCAAATGGGAAAAATATTCCAAAAATAGTGACTGGAAATAATAATAAAACAGGAGCAGGGAATAGCGCGGTAAAAGACGGACGTATAAATCGCGCGTATACTTCACCGGATATAGAACTTAAAAGTTTTCACGGTAGTGATAATGTTCTTGATGCTAGTAAATTAGAAAAAGATATGTCTAGTTACCCAACAATCAATGACGGGGGCTCAATGCAAGCATTAAGCTGCCCAAGAATGGCCGTTGAAACGCGATCACCTGGAGTTATATCTACGACAGTAATACACACTCAAATGAGTTCGGATGATGAAAATGATTTTAGAATTCATTCGGCAGATGAGCCGGATGAAATGAAAGATAATGCAAGGAAAAATCCTAATCCACTTTCAGACATTGGTGCCGAGTACATGCGATTTAATGGTGCGATAGGTTCGTTCAAACAATTGCAGAAGCCGACGTCCATGCAATCATTGCCGACGTCATCAAAAATGAGCTACACATCAGAGGATGCCGGTATGGCGCTTGTCTCTGGTGGGGATTTTCCTTCTGAAAGAAACGCTAAACATATGAGACAAAAACCGAATGTCGGGTATAGGCTTGGGAGGCGGAAACAGTTATACGAGAAACGTAAAAAGGTTTCTGATTACTGTCTTGTATTCGGCATGTTTGGAATTACTGCCATGGTTTTAGAGACGGAATTAACAATGGCTGCCATCTACAGTAAGGTAAGCTATTTACGCCACCATTCAATGTGTGCATATTGCTATGAATATTGATACAATATGTGTGTTGTATACGTGTTAGAACCATTATACCTCATTACCTGCTCTTACCTAATCCTCAATGTATTGAATATATCGCTCGTGAGTTTCATGTATGTATGTGTTTCACTGTATGTGGTTTAGATAATGATTTCATCTTCTATATTTTGACACAGCTTGCATAAACGTTCACCAGATAATCCGCTTAAGTCTATTGTGAAATTAGTTGACTCTTTCGTAATAGCGCACAAATCGTTCAACTGGGGTGACGAGCTAAAGTAATGTACAGGTAAACTCCATTCCTGCGAATGAATATGTTGCTGTATAAAAGTCAGATAGGTTTCAAGGAGTGTTCGGACAGGAATAATGATATTCCTACCTATCTTGATTAGATCATGTTCCCCATGTCAACATATCAAACATATAATTCTAAAGAAATCCACTACATTACCAGTTATACTCTAACATACCTCTCTCGTACTACGTCGGAACCCAATAAGTTACAATGCTTCTCTCGCGAATATGATAAAGATAATTGTTTATTTATCAAGCCAATAAAGAGTATTAGTTCGATATACAAATACATGTTAAAGTTAATGGATGATTATCGTGATGTGTTACTGAACTGATTAATTTCACACAAATATGTTACTGGTAATTTACTATCAGTGTCTGAAAATATGTTTTCTTGTCAGTGTTGTATATTTGATAATTAATTTAGTATGAGTATGTTTAGTATCTGCTTTGTAACTTATTAATATGTTGTTATAAATCATGTATCTACATCAAACTCGGTTGACGAGTATGTTCCACGATGTTAATTAACGGTAATTGGAAATTTGATTCCCTAAGATATTTTGATCAAATGAGCGATATCTCTTCAAGATACTGAGGTAAAGAAAGTAAAACTAAACACGCTATAGGTCTATCTGAAGAAAATACAGCAACCGCATATTTAATGAATACCGCCTGTTTGAGCTCTAAATACACCGTACTTCGTAGAATACAAGTCGTTGATATTGCCAAGTACTTGTACACGTTAAATACCGTACGCATGCTGCCTGCCACTTGGTATAATGAATTATTGTAAGCAGTGATATTACCGATAAAAACAACCGTTGAAAGGAAATATTACTAACGGAAGATATCAAGCGAAAAGTGATATTTTTATATTAACATCAAATTAGACTGTGTCTGAATACAATAATGTTTAGCAAAGGCAATTAAGTAATCACATATGCCCGACTGAAGTTTTATGGCCACAGGCGGTCATAGATTTACGTGAGAATTGTACTCCTCGGATGCAAAAACTACAATATCTGTATCATAGCATGGAATTAGGAAATGTTGATCAAATTCTAGTTTTCAATGCTTCACCTGAATCAAGTATTTATTATTTATACAACGTAAAGAAAATATGATTTGTACATAAATGTAGTCGTTAAGGAAAAGAGATTTCTCAGTAGAAAATATGCTCATTAATATATATTTTTGATTATTTTGAAATTTTGATTGTAAAGCTTCCAAATATGTACTTTGATATAACTTATATAACGATGCAACATTGTCCTGATGATATATTGATCATCTTTGCACAGAGCGTTCCACTCTTTACTTGACGCTTTTATTTCATTGCTTAATATATCTTCATTTCATTCTTATCTCCCTATGAATTCATCTATTTGCTTCTACAATTTAACTTCATGTATTAATTATAACCACAATCATTCACATGTATAAGTACAAAGAGCGACTCTAACAGATATAGAGTACCGGTGCTATTTTTCATGTTCATGTCTATTGTGCTGTGGGATATTTCTTCTTTGTTTTTTAATCACAATACAACATTGTTCCGGAATCCTAATCTATTATCAGATTTTGTATAATTATCACATTGTTAAAAGCTAGTCCACTATATTGTTATTACGAGAAACATTTATTTATTCATACAGTTTATCGATTTGTCCTGTAACTTCATACCATTCACTGTTTTGTGGTCGCTAAACACGACCATGGTGGTTAGGTAGATAATTGATGAAACCATAAATGAATTTTTCGATTGTTGTTTGTGAGCCCGATATATGAACCTTGTTATGACAAGAGCGGTGTCAGGTTTTAGTACACATATATCGACATAGACTTGCTGTTAAGTTTATTATATATATTTTGCACCGACGAGTGGAGCGTATAGGTGAAACATTTCTTAACGCTGAACCAAAAATAATTATGCTTTGACATGTGTGTAATGAGTAATTTGAAGATATGATTATTTCCAATCATTGTAGCCCAGTCCTTGGTAGTGAAACGTGATTGCGTTTTTTAGAAAATGGACAGAAACGCTGTTTTGTTTTTCTGAATAAAAAGAACCTTTGTATTGGCATAATTCTAACCATAAATCGAAAACGATGTTCACACGAATAAAAATGTCATTGTAAGCTATTATTCTCATTTAGCAATATTTCTCAGTAACGATTTAATTGAAGATTAAACTGGATTTACTGCCTCTGGTTCACGCCATGCTTAACTTAAATACTTCAGTAAATGATGTCAAACCCAATTCAGAAAAATTAAATCATCAGACAGACAGCCATTATTTTGTCAACAATTATGCATGCCCATCAAATTGTGTAAATCAATAGGTTTGGTTGACATCTAAGAAGTGAATTACTTTATTGTCGTATCATATCGTTATTCATGTCACTATTCAGTTCTGCTTGATCAACACTAACTAACTCTCCTGTGCAGTGCCTAGCTATATTGATCGTCTAAATCTAACAGATTGTATAATAAAGGAAAAATCTAATATGTTAAATTGATATTGAGAACCCAGTGGAATTCAGATCAACTCCGATCTGTACTATTTATCCGACAATGCATTCCATTATGGTCAGAAAATAATACTCGTCCTATTGCTAAATGCAATATCAAGGTCTTTTACCACTCCTGTGATATTGAATGATTGCCTAGTATCCAATGTACTCGTATGTGTGTCTTTTCTTGTAAAGTGTCCGTTTCACGATCATTTTACAAGCGCTGGGTTCAGACCCACACATGCTTGGGTAGTGATGCTTTGATTTAGAATCACCAACTTTCTTATGCTGGCCATTTCACCTTTCGACGATTATTTTATGAAAGAGGTTTAAAATATGTGGACGTATTTGTTTTCCGTTCTATAGACTTTAAACTCTCTCTGTAGGTCTGGGTTACTGACTGCAACATAAGACTAAATGTTGTCGCACTGGAATATTCAAACAAACATAGTACGCGTATAAATAATTTAGGGTCAAGATATTGGCTTATTCATTTTTTTTAAAATACAACGAATTTACTTTAGACTCTGACGTAAAACAAACAATTTTAAAACCATTAAGTTTTTTTTCCAAAGCACTCCAAACACTATTATTTGTCTTAAGTATAAGAGAAAAATCAATGTTAAAGTTGTACGTCTGATTAGTCTATGGATTATCTGGAAACAGTTGTTTGATGTTATTTAGCAGACTAACTGTTCGAATTATAGTTCATGAAAGTTCACAACGTAACA
The DNA here is from genome assembly GCA_008271625.1 of Lutraria rhynchaena. NCBI lineage: Eukaryota > Metazoa > Mollusca > Bivalvia > Venerida > Mactridae > Lutraria > Lutraria rhynchaena. Next base: position 97,843 of record VIBL01000283.1, read on the forward strand.
AACGTTTATCTTGTAAGAAGAAAAGACAAATGTCTGCAGGAGATTTTAAAGCATGGCCGCATTAAAACCACATGAACTATGCATGCACCTGTTTACATGAAAATAGTGCTTGCATTTTCGTGCAAAGTTTTATTAACAGTATGGCTAGGTTGTATTTTGTCCCGCGTCACAGAAAGCTTGAATATCGACGAGCCCGAGGTATCCCAAGAGACAGATATGCTTATTGACCGTGGTTTTACAAACTTCAATGCACGATGTGAAATAGTATGTTCCTTTCCTTTGTCTATTTAACATGCTACAAAGTGAATGCTACAGAAGCATTATACAGCTATGAAGATAAACATCGTTTTTACGGTTTAACTTTTACGAAGGAGATTACTGCATGTGTGAGTGTGGTAAATATAACGACCGGAGGTTCATTTGCTATTAACATAGTTAAGTATAACACAAATTGAATAAATATTAAGACACAGCCGTGGTCCAGTGGTTAGTGCGCTGTAACTTGTAACCCGGAGATCTGGGTTCGAATCCCAGTCGCAGCAGGTCATACCCTTCTATGAAAATTTGACAGAAATATCGATTTTCCTCCATGTGCGGAGAAGTTGCCGATTCTTTGTGGAAGAGAAAGTTAGTACTGGTTAGTATACAGTCCAGGAAAACTGGTTAGGTGAACCGGTTGCTGTATATAACTGAAAAAATGTTGAAAAACAACGTTAAATCCCAGTGACAATAAATCACATAGAAACAAAAAAGTAAATATCAATTGAATAAACGTACATCCAACAAGTACTATTTAAGGGAAATTAACATTTCAACACGAGCACTTTATTTGGTCATTCGACGAGTATAACATTATTAATTTGTCCATTAGTCTGGACCAGTCTGCCTGCTTCATCTTCACATTGTTAAAACACATCAAGAGGGACTCTATTTCTGACGTAATGTACACAGATACGAAAGATAAGACGGATATTAACGACGAATGGAAACAAGCAGACTAACGAGCAGCTATATGGACACTATCGAAAGATATCCTTGCTTTATTTTATGTAAATACGCCTTAGAATTCTCCATCCTATCATTGATTAAACATTGTGGACTTTGCGACTGATTGCATTACAACCATCAAGTGGGTTTGTCAATAGCGCAATGGAATATTAAGCACTGGGAATATTGCATTTGAATTATGAGATACGCGTAAATGGGACTTTTTGACGGTATTCATTACATGTTCTTTATTGAACATTGAGTGTGACAATCTTATCATTAATTTTAGCTTATATAAAACGGATAAAACCGACCGCTCTCTTGTTACAATTAAGACGTTGATGTTCAGTTCAATTAATGCATCGGTCTAAAGTTACATATGGCTTTGATCCTATCGCTCTGAAAGAAGTAATTTAGCAAAACCTTCTACTTCATTTAAAGTTCTTGGCACTAATGAGGCAGAGAGATAAATCTAATGAGTTAAATTAATGAAATTCCATGTTTTCATAGTCTATTATAGAGGTATACATATCTTGAACAGATAGCCAGAAAACCAGACACGGGATGTATTGTTCTGCATACGTCATAATCATATCTATTTACACGGTGCTATCAAAATAGATTTGGCATTAATCAAATTTCTTCTGTTTCACAAAACAAAAAAGACCATCTCATGTTTTGCATAACTATTTTGCTCTCATAATTTAAAACCATGTGCGTATATAATAACGCCTACTAAACGCTGCAACATAGCGTTTCGAAGCTTTCCCAGAAGAGGTCCCAATTTTCGATGAGTGAGCCATTAGTACGTAGTTACTCAGGGGCCGCCCCTTTGCCTGATACTTCCGTGTTAAAAGAAAAAATCCAGGTGGTGAGTCAATATTTTGAGCACTGTCACATTTGTAGACTTTACTTTCTTTGAAAAACGATAATAATAGTTAATATGATAAAATCAATGCTTTAGTACAAAAGCATTTGAACTCAAACCCGTGAACAAAGGCAACCGTTGGAATTGACAAACTGTGGCCTTTATTAATTGATGACCTTTTTTCGGGGGACAGTTTGTTCTGAATGATCAGTGACGGTTTTTCAAAGAATGGTTTTTATTCACAGGATGGTCCTTATTTGGAGGGGACTGCAAACACATACTGTGTCCATGATCGGTGCACAATGTATGTAATTTGTAAAGTACTGATGTATTTGTATTTGTTATCCTAAAATTGAAGGGGCAGGTTTTCGCGCGATGAATTTTTCCAGATCCAAAGACAACATGGCCCAGGATAATAATAACCCGACAGTACATTATCACGGAAGTTTTAGGATGTTTGGTCTTTTATGACCGCTGATAAGGTAATTAATGACGCATCTCAATATCCCAGACAAATTTACATACCTAATGTAATTTACTCGAGTACGTCTATAGCTGATTTTGAAGTGGACACCCTGGACTGCCGCAAATAGAAAGAAAAAATCCAGGAAGCGTCACACGCGACACATTTGCCCATTCCTCTCAGACTATCATGTCCACAAACCAAAAAAAACTTACACCGAAATTACAAAAAAAACACTATAGACAGAAATGAATAAAAAGATCCCATGTTACATTGAATGGATTTCAGCAGAAACAATAGGAATTTTAAACATTAAACTGTCAAATTACAGATTGTAGATTTGGTTATATTTCCCGACAACGATTTGGGAACTTTGGAAAGTACTAAGTAATACTTTCAAATTCAACGAAAGTTGAATTACGCATGACATCGGTCAATTGAAAGATAAGTTGAGTTTACGCTTATCAAAATCTTCAATACTGCTCATAAAACAAAAGAAAACAATAACGAAAAGATGACGCCATCTTTGATTTGTCGAAAATCTTACCTCACCTGCTTATTATAACTCAGTCGATGTTTTGTTCCATGAAATGATCAACATTGTTATTTATGAAAGGATACCTGAATTGTGACGCCCTAAAAATCTTGATTTTTATTTATTCCGTTTCATTGACGGTACTCATTCTTATGACACTAATGACTGTCCTTCTGTGATGGACGAAATTCGTCATGAAAGGGGTAAATCGGAAGAACACGGCGCACCGTAGCAAGGCTAGATCTACCTGTATTCTTGTCAGACATTCTGGATGATACTTATGTTCTGTCACCGCAGTTCACATGCCACCTGAAAAACAGTTAATAAGTCTATACCCTCTTCAATTGAACACACATGATGCTGTGAAAGTCAAACTCACTAGAGTAACCTCGTGTTACCTGAATAAGAATTGATATAAACAAAGTTAGACAAGTCATATCCCTGGGCTTTTATCTCCGGTTGACTCAATTATCCAGTACAGAAACATAGCTTGTCAAGTTCTCTATAAATATAAACATTAATTAAGTTAAGTTTGGCGTTTTCTGTGGCAATTTAGATCCCGGGTTTGTGAGGGACGACTGACGAAATGGCGGCGTAATTGCATTTTTCCGGTTTTATAGATTAAATTACGAAAATAATTACATTTTACATGAAATCTGTTATTGTTCTTTTGTATCTTGAATTGGTGAAAAAAGATGTTTGAGCGATTGATTTAACAGCAGTTGTCAGCCTGATGTGGGAAATAAAAGTACCCTGTTGTTGACGTTTTGAGGAATTCGCATCAGCTTAGGTGTACCGGAGAATTTTATACCAACAATGTAATTCCTTTATTTCTGAAAACCTTCCTTCGTGTTTTTATGGTAATTTCATTTTAAAACCACATAACATCAATTTTACCAATAACTAATTCAGCTCGTGTTATTTTGTGGTTTTAACATCGAACTTCAAACGATCGATTAATTATCTTTTCAAATATTTGCCTAGTTTTTTGTTCTCAAGGAAGATAAACTTCAATGAAAACTCGACAATTGAAGAAAATCCTCCTATTGAAAACAGATTAATAAACATATGGAGATAAAGACTGCCAGAAAAGTGCCTACTGTCTTAATATTTACATCATATTCAGAGGTGTGTAAACTTAATGCATGGAGTTTTATCATTCCAAGAAAATATTTGTCTTTTAATTGATGAAGAGAGTAAGTGTTACGTAATTCCACACGTTCAAACATGTTCCTTAATCTGACAGTTTACATGCATGTTTATAAAACAGTATTATGGAGTTTTAATGTTTGTGAATGTCAATCATGCTTATTTAAATCATTGTGTATATCATACATGTTGGCTTGGCGAAAGCAAAATTGGTTTATTTGCGTAAACAGTCAAACTTGTGAAAAGAGATCGCCTCTATGACCTTTATTGAAAGTTAGCCTTTATACGGAGGTCAGTTCGTTCTGAACAATCAGTGACGGTTTTTCGAAGAATGGTCTTCACTGACAGGGTGGTCTTTATTTGAAAGTAGCCGCAAACACAGGTTTGACTCAAATATTAAGCCCTGAGTTGATTTATCTCGTTTTAATCCGCTCGATATTCATTGTGACAATTACGACAAACATCATTTTTGAAATCTATGACAGGTCTAATCTTAATGACTAGCATCGTTGTTTCAATATATTCATAAATCATTAGCCGCCACCGCGGTCCAGGGGTTAGTGCACTGGACTTGCAACCCGGAGATCCGGGTTCAAATTCCAATCGCGACAGGTCATACCCTTCTATGAAAATTTGACAAAAATATCGATTTTCCTCCATATGGGAAGTTGCCGGCTAGTTGTGGAAGGGTAAGTTGGTACTGGTTGGTATTCAGTCCAGGAAAACTGGCTAGGTGAACCGGTCGCCGTATACCACTGAAAAATCGTTGAAAAACGACATAAAATTCCAGTGACAATGTCACATTAAAACAAACAATCACAAATCATTAACCAAGTGTATAACTGCTGCTTGTATTATATTCTGACATCTAAATCTGCAGTCATTGACGTAAGTTATTGTTATCACAGAAAATGTATGATACTGGTGATCAAGTGTAACCATGATTTACGATTAATGTTTGATACTAAAACTCATTAACCAGTGGACACATCGCTTGAACAGTACATCACATTTGTACACTTATGTCTGCTGATGTTTCTTTCATGGTCGTCTGATGGACTGAGTTACTTCATGCGGAAGAAAAAAAGGGATTTAGTTTTAATGGGTCAAACATTTAGGAAATGACAGGCGTTTGTTATGAGTAAATGTGGAATTTGCTAATCACGTGTCTCAGAAATTCGATGTAGTTTACATGTTGTTATGTTGATAAGCCCTAGCCAAAGCGGATTGATAAATTTTCTCCACATTCAATCGTGTTCATAAAAAATAATGCGAGTGGTTTGTAGAAAGAATGACCTAATTGAAATGCTAATCTTTTTACTAAGTTCTAAGTAATTTTAAAAAGAAATATGTGGAAATGTTTTAACTACGTTTTATAAGTAATATTAATGTCAGCCGTAACATAGGAAGCACACGTACAGAATAAAGGGTACATGAAATCCTGGCACACGGGCTAGGAAAGATGTCCACGGTAATACATAACATCGGTACTGTTGAAAAAAGGCAAACAGAACATTCAACACTGCCACGGATTTTTAGTGGGGGACATATGCAATTATTGTATGTGAAGCAACAAAGCTTAGCTAACTTTGGCAGCGCTTCTGTTTTTTATCCACCTTATAAAATGTGAGCGTTACCTTATGTCTCTAGTCATTAACCTCACCGAGCAATTTGCTTACATTAGTTGAAAGAGAAGTCAAAACAGACTGTAAACAATTCCGTCTATTTATTGTTCTTTCTTAAGTTTTCACGTATATTATAAATATTTACCTCTTCGATGCATTTTCTTCGTAATAATTGCCCATCGTTATCACCAAATCATTTAGGAACCGGACAAGCTGTTAATTGTTTATGACCAACTATTTCTAAAGCTCGTATATTTACAAGATAATTCAACTTGGTCCAGTATTTGAACAATCTTCAAACATGAATCATGGAACAATATATACGAAACAGGCTATGAATATTACCATAAATTCGAAATAAAGAATTGAGAGAAATCACTTTTGAGGTCAATAATGATGATGCAACCAGTATATGAGTAAATGTTTTCTCTCGTTTTTAGGAGGAAAAAAAACTAGCAGGATTACGTACATATCACATAATTTGTTCATTCTTTTAGCTGTGGCGCTTCTCTCACATTAACGTAGTTATGGTTACATTAATCAAACTGCTTAAATGAATGTTTTTTTATATTTAAATGCGAAATGCATGAATGATGGCGTTGACTATTATACAAAATTGTGCATCGGAAATATTTTCATAGCATTTTATACATCAGCACAATTTGTCCACTTTCATTCCCAGACTCCCCTCAAATGGCTTTCATACAGTGTCTGTACCATCTCTTAATAGTACTAAAATAGTTTCCCCATTTTGTAAACAGATTGTTTGGCGAGAACTATTTATTTCCGTGTGCCCTGAAAGCATTTTAGCAACAACTTAACGTGTGAAGTTTAGTCAGTTAGTCGAAAATCTAATTTTGAAGACTGGATTTTGTTTTTGTTATTCAATTATAGTAAATAAGTAGTATGTCATTAACATTAGACGCCAACGGAATGTACTTATGTACGTATAACTGTATTAAGGAGTATTTATAGATCGCATCCGAGAGTTTTATGTTCGTTCTATCAGAGAACATCCTTTGTAGATAAATACGGCGAAGCCCCACGAGCTATACTGAACAAAATTGTAAGTTATAGAATACATTAGCAATTAGGTTAATTGAACGGTGCAGTTGTTAATGTGCTTGTATTTAATGCGAACCGAGATTGGTTCTGTTCTAAGGCGATGGGAAAATGTCACAAGTTACCTATTTGAAATTATGATTATTTAAGATGCACTTTACGCTATCAGACTCGGGATCGAGTCAGACCGACCTGTTAGTAAGTAAATAATGACAGTAAGTAATTAGAACACTAACAGCTCGCTTGATGCTACATAATGTCGTCATGGCAATATTTATTCGATAATCAAAGACGCGCAGGATTTAGCTCAAAACAAGCAAACATGAATCAGGCCGGTGTATAATGTCACGTAAATGCCATTCACTGTGTTGAGTTACAACTTTAGCATTTACATCCATGTGTTTATGAGAGGAAATTATGATCATATTGTAGAGGCTAACATATGTGCTGCTTTGTTAGAGATGTGATGACAATAAACATCAAGTTAACCAAGCCTTATTGAAGCAGAACATAATTATATACTGTATATTAGACCCATATCACGCAAGACTTTTGTACGCAGTCATGGAGTGCAAAACATCGAGATGTGTAAAATATATATAACAGCCCTTTTTCTGACGTATGGAGGAATCCGCTGAGGGGTCGATATAATTAGTAAGGATGTAGCATAATTTTATGTACTACATACACGTAGCTCATTTAGACCGCTGTTTAATTCATGAACCATAGCATTGGTGTTGCCGTTGCTTTGCTGACGTCACCAGTTTTCTCCCGCAGTCTCCTGGGCTAGTTCATGTATTTCCTTCTAAAGGGTGTTAATGCTGCACTGCGATAGACGACGTAGACGCATTCTATGGCAATAATTTTTCCCCATTCCCTAGATATGACTCCCATTCTGTGAAAAATGTCGCAAAAGTGAAATTTGTATGTGTCTGAGGTATGACACTCCTTATTTGAAATTCAAGAGGTTTTTATGTTCTCCGACATCTTATAGTTGTTTTTAGCTTTTTAGTTCTGTTTGTACTGTACATACCTAGATGGCATCCGACAAAAAGTTCAATTACCTGATGTATAATTAGTTTGTTCCCAACTAAGTTGAACTCCTGCGTCGATCAACATGTGCTACTGATTCTAATGTTTAGAAAATGTGTTAAATACGTCAATCTATTGTGGATTCATTTACGAAGCTGCCAGATTCATTGTCGCTTAGTGATGTATATTTATGAATATTTTAGCGACCTTCACATTACCTTTTCCCATTTAATTAGCAGACTTACAAAGTACACTCAATTTTGAACAGCTTTGTTTATGCAAGCTTCTGTACTTTAACAGCGATGTTTATTGCATGGCTATACGGTAATACAAACAGTGTTCCTTGGACTACCAACCAATACTTTACCGCTACTAATAACTCACTAATCATGTGTTAAAATGAGATGGCGAACACGTGAATTCGGGTATTATTTATCGAATCTTACGATTGTCAACTTGCATCCCCCAGAAAAGTATTTTATTGGTGCGTTCTATAGGACCACGTCCTTGTATCAAATGTGTTTCCTCTAGAACTGCCGTTATACCATCAGGAAATGTATATTGTTTGATTTGAAATGCATTAGAAAATAAAATATTTTCTATGAAGAAGAATCAATGTAACGTTGAAAGTTATCTTAGTTGATGAGCAGTAGTAAATATTGGTTTATAGGTACTTAGCGCGTCGTTAATTCATAATAAAACCACTAAACTTGCAATTGAATTCGTTTTTCTAGTAGACGTTGTATAATGTATTGTGTCTTTAGAAACCCATTAAAACTAGGCGTTGGTGGAATATGTCTATAAATAAATTATTTCCAGACATCGAAAGAAACAATACTTGCAGCATTAGTTTATTCTGGAAATGGTAAGCAAAAGGCAAATACATGAAACCAAAATGCAACCACACAGGACTGATATGAAGTATTTGATAAAAATCCTTCTTTAGATAACGTGTTCATGTTTGGGGAGTGTTTCAACATAATTTGTTAATACCGTCCATAACGATACATGTATTATCATGATAATTGCTGTGCTTATTGATTGGTTTGTATTTTGATACATCAACATGTAGTAATAATTATTTTGACGCACGTACTATGGTATTCAAGATCTGATTCATATATGAGGGGAATACTACTACAGTGGAACCCTCCAAACCGGTTCCTCTATAAACCGGGTTCACCTCTAAACGACCAAATGTTCTGGTCCATACTTCATTACAACATACTTCAAAAATCTCCTTTAAAATAGCATCCTCTCTAAACCGGCCAAATGACCTGGGCCCGGGCTCGACCGGTTTGGAGGGGATCAACTGTACTTATGAAATGAGACATACGTGCTAATTGTACAAGATTTCATCTACAAATAAATATGTTACGTAGTAGGAATAAAAACCTATCATAAGGCATTGCAGTGTTGGTGATTAGCCCATGAGTAAAGTATAATTGCTGAAAGTTTATCACGTGCATAGTCGTAACTACAACTCAATGTTTCACATACTTTTCATCAACACATTCCAGCAACTATTTATCAGATAAAAAGGCAGTGATTACATTCAAGTGTGCACTTTTATATATAACAACAAAAATGACATTTTTGCTAAACCACATATGAAGTTGGTTGCCCGATTAATTGATTACATTAGCGATATAGAGTGCAAGTTCGGCCTACATTATCAACAATATGCACTATTAGATGCACTAATAGACTCACATTTTATTCTGACAAACATGAACTTCCCGCTCCTCGTTTTTTCATGATCCTATGTATTTAATTATTGTTATTGACATTTTGGAAAGTATTGTTGTCGGCGAAGCATGTGCTGGTTTTGTTGATTTTTTTGTATTCCTAATCTTCCGAATTTCTCTAGAATAATTTGTTTCACATGCTCACATGATTGCCCGCTAGAAATCATTCAAAACAATAGTCATTACTCCTGTTTTCTAAAGAAGTTTTGCCGCGTCTTGTGTGTGTATATGTGTATATAATTATATGTGTTTGTATGTGTATATAATTATATATGTATGTGTGTACATACGTTTATATAATTATATGTGTGTGTATATGTGTATAAAATCATATGTATGTGTTTTATGTGACATTGCAACTAGGGTTTAACGCCGTGTTTCAACAATTTTTCAGTTATGTACGGCGACCGGTTCACCTAACCCGTTTCCCTAAACTTTATACTAACCAAATCTATAATCTAACTTACTCTTCCACAAGGAGTTGGCTACTTCTCCAAATATGGAGGAAATCGAGATTTTTGTCAAATTTTTATGGAAGTGTATGACCTGCCGCGACCGGGATTTAAACCGGGATCTCCGGGTTACAAGTCAACCGCTCCAACCTCTGGACCACGGTCGCGGCCTTCAGCTTTGTACAATGCATCATAGCTCGAATTATAGTTTTGTGTTGTTCTGTCTAAATAACTACCTGCTGCTCATTAAGTGCTTCACTGAAGTGATCTGAAGAGCTTTTCACACTAAATATCCATGCACACAAAAACCGTTAAATCATCCCTCCACCGCTGGTTATATTAAGAAGCGCGTTCTATGAATTCGCTTGCGTGGTTTTTTTTGTAAATTTATTTAATATATCCACTAATAATTCGGCTGCAATTAAATCCATGATCCGGTCTATGTGACTTGGGTGAATTTATGCGGCGTACGTAAATTACAGATTTATATTTAAAATTTAACAATTCATTATAGTTTGACAGGATAATATTAATTAAAACAAACCCAGCGTTGTTTCAAAATTATATTACATCACGGACAATTTCTTTCACATATACCATTAAACCTCAAATAGCTACTACCTCGATATTACGACCACCTCGTTTTAACGACCACCTATTTTCGGACCGTCGCTTAAAAATTCCTATGATTCGACTTGATAATGAGATCACCTCATTATTACGACCGATTGTTGGGGTCCCATAGGTGGTCTCATTATTAAGGTTTTACTGTACCCTTTATTGGATACCATGCTTGTTGTTTTTATTCCTGAATCTTTGAAAAAAATCTAGATCGAAACAACCAATCACGCATTATATTGTAACCTACATGTCAAGTGTGACAATGCAATATAACTTGTTTTCGCTCTAATAATTATTGTAGTGTATATAGTAGTTTAAGACTTACACAGATAGATGGTTATAAAGTTCTGAAATCGCAACTTAGGAAAATTTATTTCCCCGATTAAAATCGCTCTGTTCACCTTTAGTCAAAACGTGCTATCCATTCACCTTTATGTATTACATGTTGTTTTGGTCAATGTTTATGCTATAATTTGTATAACCTCCTCTGTTTCCAATTCTGCGTCTTTCCCTTTAAGTTCACTAGCGCTCAAATCTTCTCTAAAAACATTGTAAAATTTCGTGGACACTAAATTAATTAGCTTTCTGGTTCTAACTCCAGTTGGCGATAAACCGATTGGAGAATTGCCAGTCAGTCGTTACAGATTGATTAACGATTATCTTACAGTCTGAATGGCGAACTAAACCTGATCTTGAGTCAGCGGCTTTGTCCGAGAATTGAGAAGCTGACCTTGGCGAAGGTCACTACATTATTTCCGATTACGGCAGTGGCAATGCTTTGCTCTAGAAACTGGTTTCAACACGGAACCCACGCACCGTGTGGAACATGAAACTATATTACATTTAACATATCTAAAAACACTAATGTGCTGCAAGTATTTTTTTCTTCATGTGAAGTATGAAATAATTTTCTGTTTTAACAAATCAAGTGCATAATGTTTATCTTTACTAGTACAGCATTCAATACCGATTAAACATGTTTTGTGAGTTATGATCATTGAATAACATGTACGTTTAATGCTGTCATGTGCGCTTGTCTTGGTGTAGAACTTGATAATGTTTGACACTAATGTATACGGTATGGAAAGGTGTTATGCCCAAAGAAGCAAAATAATGAGGTGATGCGAGTAAAGCGCAAAATAATTGCACAGAGCACTATACAACTATTGTGATTATATTTACAGAATCAAATGTATACATTCCTGTTTGTGTGTTTATTTTTCATTTAATTTCTGCTTCGCCGGATTAAGTATAAATCGTTACATTATAGAATATGTGAATTTGAAAATCCTTGCTTTATGTTATGGGATGTCTTGTATACATCATTATCATGTTTTTCACGAATATAACTACCTATTTGATTGATCAGTTCTTACAAAAATTCGACTGTGTATAAAACACATTTGTAAGACGAACTAATATTTACAGCATGTTAAACAGTATAAGGAAACAATCGGTTGTGAGCCATTTCTGTATGATCTGGTGATTTATTTGACAGTATTAATTCCTACTATATGTCCCAATACTTGATTAAATTGACTCTAGGCAATGGATCTCTGTTGGATGGGCAAGAAATAACGTCGTTCTAGGAAAATAATCCTGTTTTCCTCGAATAGTAACACGGTTTACGTTGTTTGAATAGATCTGATGACTTTTAGGATATTCCCAAGAGAAATCATTCCACCGTTATTACTAGAATATTCAAATTTAATTTATAATATTGGTTTCGTACATTTTGCTGCCATTGTTAGAAAGACAATGTTTGATTCGTGTTGATTGCTCTGCCGGCACATTTTTTATTCATTGCAATTATACGCCTGTAACGGTTGCAAAAATTATCTACTCGACAGAATCATGTATTATTGAAATTTGAATCCAAACTTTAACTGATTTCCAGGAAATACAACAAAACAATGGATTTATCCTCCACAAACAACGAATAAAAAACACTTAGCACACTTGTGAAAGCGAAAGAGCACATATCACAGTGCAAGAACCGTAACTACAGTCCTCAGCAGAAGGTCGAATATGTATACAGTATAACTCTGAAATCCGGACTTCCTGAAAACCGGAATTCTCTCAAAAATCGGATGATTTTTAAGTCCCATTTATTTCTCTTCTACAATCAATAGTTCACCGAAAACCGGAATTCTCAGAAAACTGGACTTCTGGCATATGCCAGAAGGGCTCCGGTTTTCAGGGGTTATACTGTATATAATATGATAATGAGAATTTAAATAATGTTGTCGTCAATTCGCGTATATGTAATAATCAGTAAATGTCAGAACCCACTTTTAGTGGATTACTAGTTCTGACATAAACATAAACTCATTCTCTTTTATTTTATTACGTTGTACTCTATTGAATTTTCGTGAGTATAAGCCCTTAGTGCATGCCATTAAAGTTGTTGTTTACGGTATATTCGATCAAGATAATGCATGCCATATCGAATACAAGAATGCTTAAATTGATCAGAATCAATAGCTGATAAGAACTTCTAAAGTCATGCACTAATTGAAACCTGAAATACCTTCAAGCGTTATGAAATAGTGTTGAATTAAGTTTTTCTGAAAATGATAATGAGATGCGCCCGTCAATATGCTTAAAAACGGCCTCCAGAAGTAATTAAAGTAATTATTGTATCTGCGAACAACCGCAATGGTGATTAAGATCCAACGCATAATCGACGTGCATTTTGATAAGAGCAAGATCATTGATCTTGGAAGAGGAAAAATATTGGCATTAGTGATGTATTAGACCTAGGTATGCTTTGATTAATGTGTGCCACTGCGTGTTGCGTGTTCATTCTATTTGCGCGCAATATTGCTGAAAACATTTTAGAGAAATTGCAATCGACATCCTATAACCACTAAACAAAACAACTTTGATTTACAGCAAGTTTTGTGCCTTTATACGCCAGTTTTGTTCAATGTAGGTACATGTATTTGTAAGACTTGCTTATATCATAATTGAAATGATACACATACTTGTAACATCGTTTTTTTTTAATTTATAAAAGGGTCTGGCAAGTCTACAATAAGTGCGGATTTTTTTATATCTTTTAAGCATTAGATATACAGCAATAAAACTACCTAAGATCACCACCTTTGAGACAAATATGGTCTTGAAACACATATGGTCTCTGTGTCAAGTTGAAATATACAAAAAATAAGTGGCAGTTACAATGAAGACTTCGTACTGGAGTGTTCATTTTCTTATGTTTTCAATTCTTCATGGTAATGTTGTTCGCAAATATTAACATAATCCACTTGTTTCTGCCAATACTGAGTTGATAGCATATTAAATCATCTTAAAATCGCTATAGATGAGAGGAAACTATGGTACTTATTTGTTTGTTTTTATGTGACATTGTCACTGGGTCTAACGCCGTTTTTCAACAATGTTCCAGTTACGTACGGCGGCTTGTTGACTTAACCAGTTTTCCTGGACTGCATCCTAACCAGTACTAACCATTCAACAAGGAACCGGCAACTTCACATATGGAGGAAAATCGATATTTTTGTAAGCTTTTCATGGCAGGGCATGACCAGCCGCGCCCGGAAACTTTAGTTCTTAGCGAAAAATATTGCCCAGATTTCTCCATCCCGAACAACTCTTTGATCTCGACATAATGAACATTCTAATTACCATAATCAAGAGACATGAATGATGCTATTATACATAACTATCACGCCGAATTAACTGTTAACAATTTTGAAACCTCCTCTATGAACATTATGCTAATTAGCGATTGTGGAATTGTAAGACTCATGTCTGATTTCGAGGATGTATGCCGATTGAATGAATTGTACATCAGTTTAGTAAATGAAGACGATTTAGTACTATCAATATTACTTCAATTCATGAGGTTCCACTCCACTTTGACAATTCACAGCAATCAGTGTATCTGACGGCGGTACATTTTTTTATCATAAAATCTCAAGAGTGATAAATAAACGACGCATTTGTGAATATTCAGCGCTGCATTTTAAATGGTGCAGAAATGAACCCCAGCATATTGTTTCATAAGTTTCCTTGTTGCAATATATTGTCTGTTGTATCAAACATAGAGTCTAGGGAATAGATTTCAAAATTTTGCAATATATCATACGCAGCCAATATCTGAATCAATCACACTCTGTGACGAAGCCAGGAATATATATTGGTTTACCAAACGAGTTGCCTTCCAGCCACTGTGCATTGATTATATCTAACGCCTTTAAAAACTAACGAACGAATCATATTTAGTACATTATTTAGCGTATGATTGAAAAAAAAGTTCTCCTACAATCACCAACTGAAAAGCTATCATAATATTCGATATTTGGTAGGGACAATAATGGTAATATTAACCATGCTATGAAATATTTTGTTCTCTGAGGATTTTATCTATGACGGTTAATCACAGTGTAAGTTGGACGCTTGCGGTAATCGCTATTTCATGTTCGCTTTTAATGAGCGCAATAATTTGATTCGTACCCGAGTTTTTTGCCTGTAGTTATAAATTAATACGCGGTGATCATTAAATATCACAACATTGCACAGTTAATTGATTAATATGATATTCATCGGTGTATCAGCAGCTTGTGCGGTGAAGAATCGATTATATGATGTACTCATAGACCGTGAGAGGGTGGCTGACAAGGGGCTTCCGTTGTCAACATTTATAACTGCGAGCTGTCACAGGTTAGCGTCATCAGACACGATTTATTTAACCATCTCCCATTTTGACAGCATATTACCCACTGTTTGTTTATTTCCAGAATACTGTGATAATGAATTATGTAACATCTGTGCTATCTAGACGTATGTTTAATCAATGTAGCTTTAATGAAATCATACTGGCGGATATGTAAGTAAACACGTGGTAGCAGGTGTTAATTATTGTTGCATTGAAATATCAAACAACTTTATGTAATAATGTCACATATTCTGCAAATTCTGTATTGTTTCTATTTAAAAAGCCGATGGCAAATCATTAATTACGGGTGTTAGAACACTCCTTTTAACGCTTGTAATGTGAGATGTGACCTGGTTATAGGTAACATTATACTGCAAACCATTTCTCTTTAACTCCTGTTGAGCCGTGACCCTGGTCCAATGGTTAGTGCGCTGGACCTGTAACCCAGCGATCCGAGTTCCCTTCTATGAAAATTTGACAAAAATGTCGATTTTCCTCCATATGTAGAAAAGTTGCCGGCTCCTTGTAGAAGTGTAAGTTAGTACTGGTTAGTGTACAGTCCAGGAAAACAGGTTAGGTGAACCGGTCGCCGTATACAACTGAAAAAGTGTTCAATTGTTAAAACCAGTTAAAAAAGAATTAATGTTCATTAGTAAGTGAACTTGAGTCTTTTACTAAAATAATTAGAAGGTTAGATTGAGTGTTGCGATTGATCTGTATGTATGAAGGAATGTTCATCTAATACACCATTTAACGCAAATATGTTTCGACAGACATCATGGAGATCCAATGCATCTGTGTATTTGTTTTTATGTGACTTATTGTCACTGGGGTTAAACGACGTTTTCAGCAATTTTTCAGTCATATATGGCGGCCGGTTCACCTAACCACTTTGTCCTACAGCCTGATATACGAAACTAAGCAACCATCTAAATCAAGTTCAAATTGTGTACGACTGTGTCTCAGTTTGGTAGCTTTGTTCACTAGACTGTATTTTTTATTAATATAGAACGTGTGCTTGTAACACATTGATTAATTCAATGAATTATTAATACCATTTACAGGCAACTAATCAGGTATGTCATGAATATGACCTAAAATCATTGCGTGTATCCTTAATTACACAAATATTAATTAAAGAAAGCCGTACGTATAAACAAATTGCTGTAAAAAGCTCACTTTATGTTGTGTTTTGACACTGACTCAGGATATAAGTAGAAACTGGTATGGAACGTTTCCAGGCATGATGTGGTTTTCTCTCAAAGCATTAACGCATTATATGAACTTGAATACCGATGTTAATGGCCTGTTATTGTTTTATCCCTGATATACAAATCTATTCTTTCAAACAAGTCGACACTTACAATTATTCACGTTTTATTTATGATCGTATGTCTCACCTCATACATAACTTATGCCGCATGGTTCCACGGATGTTCCCACAGGACATCACAAATGCATTCACTATTTCAACCATGTTTAGTCCTAAGCCTAGCTAGAAGTTGTTTTTTTAATTCTTCATGCATTGATGTCTAGTAAGGTTGTCTATTGCTTCATAAAGAACCGACTCTTCGTAAATTCACTTGAGGAAAATATACTTACAGGGTGTTAACGCGACTGAGTAACGAAGCGGAAGTGCTCTGTCTGTTGTGTTTCCACTTTACTTTAAAAGCATGTCTACGGTTGTGTGTTATTTTACACTGAGCGCGAACTTGCGATATTTATTTTACTTGAAGCAGTGGCAGTATATCACGATACTGCTCCAGAGTGTGGCGTTCTAAGTATGTATTACATTATTCATAAGTGTTCCAAACCCGATCACAGTCAAGCCTATAACAGTAAGTTCATGTAGAGGCGGGCTTGTTCAATGCTTGACTAACTCTGCGTCACGTTTCACTACTGTCTGAACACATGTTTTGATGAATTAACATCAATATGTTTTCTCTTTAATCTTCATGAATCTTACAATAAGCTGACCTTTAATTTAAAGCTTAATTACTGTATTCTTGAAATATGACCACAGCACTAGTGTCAGCAACAATCCTGGCTCCATGTAGTGTTTTAGGGACGCTTTGAATTGCTAATTACTTATACCCATACATTGAATAGCTTTTGTACACGAGAGCGGTAATTAATGGCTGACTAATATAACATTGATATTTCCTTCAGCGATGAGAATAAATGATGAAAGAAGTAACTTAGAAATTGACTCTAAACACGAAATAGAGCTTTCAGTATGATGTGATCAGAGTAAAAATAACATATATTGTTAATACCAGGTTGATTTTAATGATGACCTACGTATTTTGTACGATCAGTGTTCATTTAGCTCTGCCCAGCGTGTGTACGATACAGAGTTTATGTTCTTTGTTTAGTAATACAGAACATGACAGAGCAGAAGGCCTCGACCTTGGTCTAGTGGTTGGTACACTGCACTTGAAACCCGGCGATCCGGGTTCAAAACCACGGTCGCGGAAGGTCATACCCTTCTATGAAAATTTGCCAAAACTGTCTATTTTCCCATATGTGGAGAAGTTGCCTTCCTTCCGGAAGGGTAAGTTATCACTGGTTAAAATACAGTCCAGGAAAATTGGTTATGTGAACCGGTCGCCGTATATAGCTGAAAAATTGTAGAAAACGGCATTAAGCCCAGTGAAAAGCAATACAACAGGGTTGAACAGAATATTTATACAATACAACTGTTGTAGATGCTCTAGTATACAGTTGTGTGTGGCTGATAATTAGGAAAACAGAGCGCATATAATGTCTTATACTGTTTGATTTTCTATACACATACATAGCTTGTTATTTTATGTACAGTCTACATTTGCAAAGAAGTATTTCGTCTAAAATGTTTGAATGTACATCATTGATGATTTAAGTTAAAGACCATTTGTAAATGAAAATCACCTCGCATGAGCAGTGGTCACTCGTATATAAACGTTCATTGATATGCTGTCAAACCTGTGAACAAAGGTCACTCTTGGGAAAGACAAAATGTGACTTTTATTGACGGGTAGCCTTTATTTGGAGGTCAGTTCGTTCTAAATATTCAAATATGTTTTTTCAAAGAATGGCCTTCATTCACAGGGTGGCCTTTCTATGCAGGTGGCCAAAACACAGGCCAGACTGTACGTGTAATTAACTTCTTGTAGATTACTAGTATATCGTGTATTTTCCTTTAGTTGCCTTTATTAATTTGCTATGATTTATGCAGTGACATCAATCGATGTCACGTGACAATAATCGGTAAGGCATATGTCACTGGTGTAAAATGGCTCATATACCGTGGAAACCCTCTTAACCTGTTCCACAATAAATCGGTTTCCCTCTAAATCGGCCAAATGTTCGGGTTCAGACTTTGTTACTGTATAATTAAAAAAATCCCCTCTAAACTGGCATCCCCATCTAAATCGGCCAAATGATCTGGTCCCAGGCTCAACTGGTTTAGAGGGGTTCCACTGTACACTGTATCATGCGTTGTTCTGATGTGTTAAATAATTGATGTATATTATGCGCAGTTATCATATTCATAATTCAGTTTTGTGGTCTATAAACGTGACAAAGGCAAATTCTGTATAAATGATACTGCTTGTATTTGTATTAGTTAATGTCATAAAGTTTAACCAGCCTTGTGCTTTATTTCGTATTTCACAATCATTCAGTTGTTGTTTAGCAATGCTATAGTCATAGAAAACAAATTTACCTAGTGTCTTGTTCCCTTTTTTAAGTTGAAAGTACAACGTCATTACTACTAATACAGTTAAAAATCAATAAAACAGAATGTTTATGGAAATCAACTCAACCCAGGGTAAATCCGTCATACGAATAACAAGTGCATAAACTCTTGAAGTAATTTATAATGTTACGTGAAACAATATAAATCCAACGTACGATATAACTTATTAGAATTCCAATTCCAAGGCAGTAATATTTCCGTCAAAATATCTCTGCCTTGGTACTTACCTGTTTTTATATTCCTCTGAGTTTTATTACATGCATATTGAACATGAAATTCTCCATCGGTGACTCGACCTATTGGGTTAATGATCACAGATAACAATTATCTCTGTTGTTGATATTTAAGGCTGACATTTTACAACATTTGAACTTCCAAATTGCGTCTTATTTTAACCTTACGCCTGCTTAGCTGTTTCGTTTGCTCATTTTGTAAATATCTAGTCGCATATAGTTTTCTGATAAGATGACATTTACATAAGTTAATATCTATTTGACGCAAAATACCAGCATCTGTGTTCAAGACTTTAAAAGGCAAAACTTTGGAAACTGGAAGTTCTAATAAAGTTGCATTCGAAATAATGCATTTACTTAATACTAATATAATACATATTATGTCCTATGACAAAGAGTGGAGAATATAATGATGTTATAGTGGTTACAATACACTCCCTGTTTTTCCTACCATCCATTATTTCTCATCATCGCGCTGGTATCATGTCACTGGGGCTTATTAAATCAATGAATCAATACTTCGATGCCTCCTTTGACATGAACTAATTATTACCCACGTCTTTATCAGGTTCATGCGACACTCCTTTTATGATTATCATCACTAGGTTCAAACGTTTTGATGTCGTCAAATTACTGAGGAATACGTATTTATTTAGTAACTATAAGACTGCCCAAATGGTTCATTAAGCTGTCATGTTACTAATTATCAAAGGTAATAGGTTCTTACCATGAACGAAACCCCTGTAACTATAAGAATAGAAAAGTGACGAGTGGTCTAATTAGCAACTTCAAACCGGAGAGAGAAATTATTAACAATATGTTCTTCTCTTCTATGAATTGTTTACCTAATTGTATTAACAGACACAATAAGCATTGTATATTAACTGTGAGGCTGTTCACAGCTCAGCATATAAATGGTATATTTTGTTCGTATACTAGCGTAGTTAGATAAATATCGTTTCGTACATGCCGGATTGCGAGTATTGTCGTGTGGCATAACTGATCAGGTTTTTGTAAACATTTAGGTGCTTGAAGACAATAAAATACTTGATAATTAGCAACACATGTTGGACAACGTGCCTGATATAGACGACATTGGTATTCACAATACAGTACAAAGTGTACCCATGTTATGTATATATCTGTATTTCGTTCGCGTTGTTATTCATTCTATGATAACATAGTTAAGGATGGGGGAATGCTTTAAGGTTACAAAATTCAACAACTGCTTCATCAAATATTCATATTAGCCACTTGATATAAACTGACAAGACATGGCAAAATGATGTTCACTGTTTGAACAACCTTGATTAATACTTAGTATTTTCTCCATACTCGCAATACACCGTTATTAAGAAAACGATTTTGTGTTCAAGGGCACTAAATTATATCCAAGCATAAAATACTTACGTTAATTATTTCCACGCAGCGTGTTACCTGATTGCGTGTGATAGTTATAATTTGTCCTGATTTTTCAATCCTAGTGGAGTGCTTGATTTGTCCGTTGAAGTAGATAGAAACTATTAGCTTATTAAAATTGTATAAATTCAGACTTATTTATGCAGAGCCTAATTGTGTTTATAAGAATGCTTTGTGATTTCCTTTCTTATTTTTGTGGAATCCAGATTTGATCTCATCAGTTATTTTTATAACCTTTTTCATACCACTTGACATTTGCCAGTAAACTGAGTTTGTAAAATGCACAGGCGTATTCATAGTATACCTTGTACGACTTTAGATTTATACAGATATAGCACCGTTCATAACTAAAATACGGATGAAAATTGCTCTCAACAAAACACAACAACTCAAAGTATCATTCCCAAGCACAACAGGTATCTACTCAGTGCTTAGTTTTATTGCTCAATACTCGACAATTGTTTAGTTTTATTCTGTATTTTTAAACCTTCAACGCTATCATGTTCTTACCTAAGGGCCTTTGTCTAGATTATTAAATTGCGTGATAGTGATAATGTAGTTACAGTAATATGTAGCCATCAACACCTCATGGTATGTAAACAATCTGTTTTTGTAACCTTTCTAGAGTGGTCTGATACACCTTACTGAATCTCATAACAATATGCATTAACTCCATGGCATAATTGCATCCTTCCGCAGCCATACATTACATCCACTTTCCCAGAGACATGGTCGCTTTACTGCGTTGATAGGATTAGACGCAATCAGTAAGTATGTCTGCGCCACAAGAGCAGATCAATGATGCAATTTGTCTAAGACAGAAAATGTTTAGGGTTCACCACTGTTTTATATGCGAGTAAAAAAGGAAACCATACCCAAATTTACTCCATTCTGGTATTTTCTAATACTTCTGGTATGTGTATTTAATATTTTTATTATTTAGTCTTCTTTGTTTTCCAATGTTTTGACAATTTGAAATATCGACTTGTTTTAGTGCGTATTCAGATCGAAATGACCCGACATTGGAGGCGGTCAGTCAGGGTTGATACATTTTGGTTCGTGATTAAATAACGAAGCAAGATCTGTTTCTGAAATAAAGAATTTGATTGATTGTATATTAGAACAGTCCTAACTGGACATAGGTTAAATACATTATTTACGTACCACCATGCATAATTAACCACCCCATCCATTGAATACATTACTAATGAACAGAATAGATTTATTTCAATATAGAACGTATGAGAAGGCATATTCATGTTTATTGATTCTACATAAAAATAACAGTTTTCTGATTGAGATTCTGTTTTCATTTTCCAACTAGTTAAATTACATTTCATTAATCGCTTTGCGAAAACAACATTTTGTCACATAGTCAGCACAATTATTACTCTGAAATTCAACACACGTGTTCAAAACGCAGACAATGATTCATTTATAGAACTGAATTCATTTTTCCCCTAAGGTTACAAAACATTTAATTCAGAGTTGCAATATTGAAACATATTTCAACCGCTCTATTCTTATTCCCATGATTATTCTATTTGTTGATTAAATTTGCTCGTTTTGTTTCATGTTTTGTGATGTAGAAAGAGGATATTACACCAGTCTGCAGGAACAGATATGGGAGATTTAGGATATTTTCTGACGTAATTGTGTCGACATCCTCTTCACTGTGTGGTAGATAATGATATTAAACTTGTGAGAAAATGTCACGTGATTATGTGAGAAAGTAGTATGAGGTTCTCAGAAACAGGTCATTTCGGTGTTTCTTGTTTTTATGACGCTGTTGAATTATAAAAAAACCGACAAACGTAGAAAAGATAGCTGCCTTCTGTCAACGCAGCGATAAATGTCTTCCATTGATAGGTGTGGATGCATTTTGTGCAAATATATTTTATGTGTGTTTCGTTTTAACTTTAAGCTTAGTAAATTCAGCAGGTACTGTTCAGAACTGATGATTGAGAGGTTGGCAAATACTGGCAGAATGAACAAAATAGTAAAACATGAACTATTTTTTCGGGGTTTTTGCTTGTTAAAACAGTATATACCTATATACCGCTAGGCAGTTAACAAATCAAACCGGTATTATCAAGATACCTGCGAGCGCATCTTAGTTGCGACGGTAAAACTAAGGAATGAAACGCGAAATGTTTGGAAACAAGTGTGGAACAGGTGGTCCGTCTTGTTCTCTTAACAATGCAAACATCTAGAAAATAATGTCATGTATGTCAATGTTCGAAAATTCGTGCCAAATGGTTCATGATGGTACACAATGGGTTTAAACTTACTGTCTTGTTTATCAACTGCATGTTGAACTTTATACAGTGCTCCCTCCGAAGACCAACACTTGTCGGAGTCGCAAAAAGTGTTGTTCCTTGGAGGGAGTTGTTGTTCGGAGGGAATTGATACATTCATTCGCGACATGTGTTTTTTATTATGCATATGTATGCCTTTTACTGTCATTTCTTGGAGGGAATCGGTCTTTGGAGGTGACATTACGGGAGAGAGCATTACACATTACATAATAATATATAATAATAATATACAAGGCTATCAGAGGTATTTCCCAAACAAGTATAAAACAAAACGTAGTATTTAGATACTGGCTATAAAGTGGCGTCCACTTGTTTGAGATGTAAAGCTTGGTTAAGTTCCAGGATAATGTACATTTCTGCATTTAATGCAGTACCACAAGTATGTCAGGGTTTGGTGGCATTCAGCTTAGTCATAACACTGTATATATTCTGATCATTTACTTAGCATTGGTATAAACGTTGCACATTACAGTGCACTATGTTGTACTGTGTACAGTGCAACCTCTCCAGAGCGGAACTTTCTTGAGCAACAACCTCCCTTCCTTCAACAGCAGCATGTTTTTCCCACTGTACGATTTAACTATTAAATCTGGTTCTATAGGGCAGCAACCTCTCAACAACAACATCATAATTTTGCTTCTCCCCAAGAGCGTTGCTTTGGAAAGGTTGTACTGTATTAACGTCTCGACTGAGTCATATAGCTAACACTTCACAAGTTGTTCCTCTCTGCTATTGCTATTCGGTTGGATGAGCAGCAGTCCGTAATTATGAATGCTTTTTCACTTTAGTCTAGAATATTGTGCGATACCATGCACAGATAATCTACAACTTGTGCATTACATGGCGTGTTAGGAACCTTATGTACCCGACATTTTCATGTATCGTGAGAGTCTACAATAACGTCACCAAACGTATGTTCATGCTCACGTTGAATTGACTCAGCCTGGTGCGTGTTCTATTTATGGTCCTGATGCCGCGTTATGAATCGCCGTGCTGAATGTATTTTATATGAACACATGCTGAAGTCTAAGAAGACAGCAACTCGCCAGCAACTTTCTCAAATATACTTGATGTACGACTTTATTACACAATACGGCGCGACAAAATATGATTTTGTGCAGCAATATTAATGCGTAAAAAGATCTACGTACAGGTTTTGCATTGTGTGTACATAACTACGGTATATGTGCACAGTGTCCTGATAACCGTATTTACGTAATGTCTCGTAATATTGATTTTCCTCGGTTCTGTTGTAGGCGTGTTGAGTCACGTGTAAAATCAGAAACAATTGTAAAGGGAATTTCATTTTTTTATTGGTTTTATCAAATGAACACCGCATGTAATATACCGTTTATTTTAAGGTTTCTGCATCTCTTATTTATATGTTAATGGTATTGTTTGACATGCGTATCAACATGAAGGAAGACGTTGATATGTTCTAAGGCAGCTTAATGGAAAGAATATTGAGTCCTAGAATAGTCAAAGAAACTTTGTTTTGTTCAGTAGCACATCTTACGTTTTCCCAGAATATCTAATGTAATCGCGCTATGACCTGGTATTAGATCAACTGGCATAGATTCCAGGTAAAACATGTTCTTGAACGATACTTGTATGCGTGTACCCAGTGAAATCCCGATATTAAGAACACCTTCAGAACCATAAGATTTGACCTAAATTTGAGGTGGTCGCGTAAAGAAATTATAATAATTGGGAATTATTGAAAGCTGGTCGGACAATAAGCCAATATGCAGTCACTTATGATAAGTGGTCCTAACATTGAGGTGGTAGCTTTATGTGATTTGGATGTACATACATTTCTATACATCCAACATAAAATGACTGAGTTGAATACAGCTAATGTATGTATTGTTGTTAAAAATGTTATGTGTTATTGATAATGACAGAATTTCTTAGCTCCCTAGCTGCGGCTGAGTAGAACAGTGTGTTTCTTCTATTAAGTTTGATTGTGAACATACAACACGTCAGACTGAAGTCTAAGACAAAAGTTATTCATGTGATGTTGCCGTCCAAACATATTTCTGAATGACAAGTTTCACAGAAACAAAATAAAACACTGTTGATTAGAAAGCGAGCCAAAATGTTCAGTTTAATCTATAAGAGATGCGTAATCCACTTCATTCCTCAAATCGGAACAAAATAAAATGATCACTTCTAGGCATGTCATCTTTAAACAGCAGTTTACATTCTTGTATTATGGATCAGTATAAATAAAGCCGGATTTAAATTCGTCCTCAGAAAAAGAGAGATCGAGACGGGTACTGGGTGTGTCAACTTCAACAGTATCGTCCCCTCCCGAGATTTATGAGCTTTGAAAGTACCAAAAACTGGATCAGACTTAATATAGCTGGATATAATTTCGTTCTCAGACAAAAATGAGATAGAGACCATGCGTCTGCATAATTCGTTGTTGCTTCAATATTTAAACAAGTAACAAAATCTTATCTCGCGGTTTGGAATTGACAACTAAATTTCCTATTTGCCCGAGAATAATAGTTGCATGTCACTTTCATCTTTGCCAATATGCTGCTGCAGTTTTATGGAACTAAAATAGCAATAGTAGAGAAGCAGGCTGTCGTTCAAATGTGTTAACTAATTGCCAATTGAGCAGTTTAATTTCATCTGGCTGTTTTCAATCTAGTTGTGAACGAAAGTCAACCAGGACATTGACTTGGCATTATGCAATTGTTTATCCTGGCACTATATTCCAATAATTGCTATAACATTTGCTATTGATTTTAGCTGTATTAAAGAAAATATTTTCTGCTCTAATTACACACAATGAAGAGGCAAATATGGCTGAATATCATCTTTCCCACTATTGTATACAATTAAATTTTCCAACCAGTTTCCTTTCGTCTCATTGACTGGTAACACCAACATTGACACCATAGGAAATCACATAGCATTGGGTTTATGATCATGAACAAAAACAATTTATCAAAATATTTCTAAATTGACAAATAGCTGTGATCCACGGAGATCTCATCTATACATACATCACACAGTCGAGAATTCTTCAAACTTATTATTATTACTGAACTGTTCAATAAATGTCGCACAAGGTACTCGTACAACAGTTTCGGTAATTCATACATTCAGCAAGTAAGCATCATTATTCAATCCAGTATAGTTCTTAGTTGATGAATAGGATAAGTTGGGGAAAGATCGCGAATTAGCTGAAGCGAAGCACTCAGCGTCGATCTAATTCATACAACGTAATCTCGGACCTGAATTAGAAATTAAACCCAAGAGAAAGAGGAAAGAGGACATTGATTTTCTTTCCCCGTACATTGCTGACAATACAAACATGTAATTGATTCGGCGGTTGGACTATACGTACTATTTCAATAATGTTTGCTTTGTTGGTATTCATATTTCCTCGAATGAACTTACCGTAACGCCTTGAGTAATTGTAATGGCAATCAATGAAAATAGAGAAATGTCATTTGTAATATATTACAGATAGTTGTAAACAACTTTTAGTTCTAAAGATACGAGAGACCAGTATTGTGATATTGATGCCATAACATGTATAAAAGATGAAAGCAGGTATGTAAAATTGATAACACGGTCCAATTCAATCGTCATGGTGTCAAATATGAAGCATGATTGTGTTCCGTCCTTTATTGGATTTTACTTTAAAGATATCCATCAGTCTGGTTTGCGTGGATGTCCTGGCTGTGTGTGCATTAAATGCATATGCGACACATTATCTGCTACTTGTATACACACCTCTTATTACTTGCCATTATCATTTATCACCAGGCTTATAATCAATCACTGGACTAAAGTGTTATTCATCGGTTATCTTAGCAAATAAGTCTTCCGTTTTATCTTAACGAAGTCATTTTGTGTGTGATAAATGAAGTGTCGAAATGTCCTAATGAATATCGTGCACGCAATATCAACCGCTTTTGGGACAACATTATGTAGATATTCATTGATAAAATCGATATTTCGGTTCAAGGATTCACTTAGTCCCTGTCAGTATTTTAATGTGATAAATGATAAATTGAACCAGTTCATGTACCATGTCACTATCAATCGCTATTTATTTTATGGTTTATTCCTATCGATCATCGGGTATGTAAGATTAAAATGAAAGAATTTCTTCACGATATGAGAAAGGCAAAACTAAATACCCACTGAAGCTTACGGTATGGCGTGCTTCCTTCAAAGCCAAAAAGAAAAGCAACGAAGAGCTGCCATAGGAACTGACATAGGAGAATCTGTTAACGAAACCTTTAAACCGATTGAAAATGAAACTGGAAGAAAAAAATTAGTAATAACGGCGACAATACATATGGAATAAGAATTGCCAGTCCACCCAATGGCCTGTTCGCACGTGGTCCTTTTTATTACGTTTTTATCACTGGGTTTAACGCCGTTTTCAACAAATTTTTAGTCATATACAGCGACAGACTCGCCCAACCAATTTACTTGGACCGTATACAAACCAGTACCAACTTACCGGTCCACAAAGAGCCGGCAACCCCTCCACATAAGAAGGATTTTTTGTCAATTTTTCATGGTAGAGTATGATCTACTCGACCGGGATTTGAACCCGGATCACCGGGTTACAAGTCCAGCGCCCTGACCACTGGACAACTGTCGTGTTTTGATAATATATATAATTATACTAAGATAAATGCAGCACATTTGTATTTATCATACACCGCATCATTACCTTCACGTGGAACTTAAACTAGTTCGACGACAAAGCTGTTGGCAATGATTTGATTAATATCGTAATAACGATGTTGTACAATTTCATTCCGACAATAGCAGCCATGTTAGCATTAGTCATAAATACCTCAAACATATTGTCATCAAGATAATAATGACCGGGACTACAGACATTTAGTGTTTATTAATGTATTCTGTGATGGTATAATATCAAACAGGTTTCAATTGATACGTAGTCAGTCTGCTTTTCATTTAGTCTACTGTTGTGTTATTTATATCTCTCGTGTTGCAACCTCACACCGACTGTCTAGTGTTTTGATGAAATCCAATATTAATTAATACCAGCTTTATCCGTAGGTGTGAATCTTATCAGTGTATAAATACAATCCTTTTAGATGCATAATTGAAGTAGTCTTCACTATGGACACCGTGGCATTTAGTTTGGTATTTATGCAAGACATATATTTTTTATGAAGTTGCATATGAAACAGCATTCCTCCCTCCCACTGTCTGTCGGGTCCATAGCGCATAAAGCTGATATCCGAAACCCCGCGAGTTTGAAACCCAAGCGAAGCATACATCTGATACTAAGCACAGCTGAGATTTGATATCAAATCTGTCGCCTCAGATTCATGATATGAAGTTGTTAAGAGAGAAATAATTGCCTATAGATAATGGAAGAAGCGGCAAATGTTGGTAAGTAACTTCGGGCACATGGTTGTTTTACTCTCTGCTGTACATTTCTGAAATATTGCTGATAAATGTTGTCTGACCCCAAACAATCACAATCACCGTGAGAAGCAAGTTCAATTACACGTGTTCTAGCACGTAAGTAAACTGGCGTGTATTTAATACGGTACATGAAAATATTACACTCAATGTCATTTATAACTTACGGAAGCCTTATTTACAGAAACGATAGCAATAAAGAACGCTAAATTGCTGGATAAAATATTAAGTCAACAATCCAGTTGTTCCGGTACGGATATATTATGTTGAATCAATTCATATTGTCAACACAAAATAACCGGAACAACACTTTTCAAACCACTCGAAATGTCAGTTTTACTGGTTGGCAACAATCGGTCGCACCGCCAATGTGCGTCATTCGCTTGATAACGATATTTATCAAGGTTATTCAGACACTCTGGCGAGCTTAGATATGGCATAATTAGTACAAAGAGGTTATCTTTGTTTTCAAGTTGATGTCCATTAAAAACAAAGATAATTTCACTTCCCTGTCGAAGAAAAGGCACAGCTCTTATGTGTGTTCTTTTTTATTCATTTAGTCTAATTTGTTGCAAAAGGGATGGAATTGTATGTCCGAAGATATTAAAATACTGTATTAGTATCGAAACATATCCGGAATGTAATTAGAAAAGGGACAAATGTAGCATATCCTTTTTTCAGAATTTCCTGGTATACCATCAAATACTCCATTTAACAAGCAAAATAACTCAGACACCAGACAAGATATTTCAACCATTTCCATAAAAATACTTACGATGCAACAGGCTATCATTGTTCGGTCTTATATCACGGAGGACGCACAAATATTGCTGCAAAAGACTATTAATAACATTTCATACCACGCCATTGTCAGGAGTAATATCATTTTACTGATGACAAACTGCGGTTACATCTGTCTATTGAAGACATACCATTGCTGTCTGGTCATTGTCAAAGCTCCTGAATGTAATACACTCACAGTAAGGCACTCCTGCTAACAAACGTATTATTTAAAATTCCTGAACAGATGTCTTAAGTCATTGAGCACTACTAGTTGTCGTTTCCATTAAGCTCGTTTAAAAGGCGGGAATCTGATCTTAGTTTATTAAATTGGTTCTTTGTATTTCTAAGTTTACATAATTAAGGTATTTATACAAAAAGAAGCATTAGTTTAACGCTCTATCAAAGTTTGTCTCTTCTCTTTGTACTTTCTATTGTTGAAAATTCAGAGTTTACTTTCTAAACAATATTTTATGATATTTATTTCGATATAAAAACTCTCAGTAATTATCTGGTGAATAATCGCCCAAATCAATTTTGATTTAAACATTCTTCCTTCAGCCGATCTGTATATAGAAATACAGATCCTATATCGAAAGGTCCTTTGAAAAACACAAATTGTCAGTTCAGTTACATCTATAAAAATATACTTAATCGAAAAAACGATGAATATGCAACTGGGAAATAAAAATTGTGACCATGAAATGGATTCTTAGTAATGCTATGAGGAAAAATACATTTCACTCTTTTAGACATTTTCAGTGCTCCCTCCCGTAACGTCACCTCCAAAGACTGGTTCCCTCAAAGAAACGATAGTAAAAGGCACACATACACTTAATAAAAACACTTGTCGCGAATATATCAATACCCTCCGAACAACAAGTCCTTCCAAAAAAACAATATTTTTTTGCGATCTCGACTAGTGTCGCTCCTCCGAGGGAACCCTGTATTATGAAAGGCAATATTACTTCTTCGACAACCAGGTATTTTGAACCAATACGGCCACTTGTTATTTCATGAACGTCTTAAAGGTACACACATATATCAAATGTACTTGTTTCCATGCAAGGTTACTAATCCATCCGTTATTTATCATTGTCGTCTGTACGTAAGTTCATCTCGTCCAAGTAATGACGATTAACTAAATTGAATATGCACAGTAATGGTCAGCCTGACAAATTAACATTTAGGAGTCTGACAAACTGTCGGCCCCTGTCGTCTTGGTGTTTGTTGGTGATTGAGAGAATAAACATATCAATGCTGACAGTAAAATTAGATTACGACCAAGCGTCAGTAAAAATAACTATAAAGGCAACGGAAAAAAATTCTCGCTTATTCGCCTGGTTATATTTGAATCAGACTAGTATTAATTGAACCTTACACAGACACGACGACGATATTTTCCTATGACTTTAGCTATGGTGTGCTTGGAGATCGTGGTAAACAAACATTAAGTACCTACCGACATTTAATACTTTTAACATATTGTTTTACAAGAATATCAAACTGTTTGTCCATATTTTGGCAACACGGTTATATATGTCACGACCCATAAGCACTTGTTTCACGCTCATAGTTGTCCGCAATTAATTAGTTATTAAACCTCTAATTCTTGGCTGAGAATTTTTGAATAGCTAAAATATGTACCTCGTCTACACATCACGCACATTTCTGTTCTGCCAGATATGCTCATTGCAAATTCAACGTCTATATCTGATGTATATTATGTTTTTGTATGCTGGACGCTGATTGAATCATCGAAGCAATTATTGGTTTATACTCTTGATTAAATTCTGTAAATCGGACAATTATTGAATCCTGAACTAGCCTTTGTTGGACATCATTATTAATACGTTTTCCTCTCCAGCCTCCATTCAGAAAGCATTAAGTACTCTTCAGCTACCCGATGGCTCCACGACGTCTGCGCAACAATGTTAAAATTCAATGTCAATCGGATGTTGGCCGAACTATAAGTAACCCTAATACTTTGTGTTTATTTTACATCAAATAAGTATCTTGAGATATTTGTTTCCATTGTTTGTGTGTGTTTTTGTCAAGTCAGTTTTCTAGGTATTTTTCTGTAGTTTACACAATGATACTGCTGTAAAAAAAGAGTTAGATAAGGGTATATGTGAGCTCTGATGTTTTGTTGTTCACATTAGTTTATTTCATTGCGTATGTGTCGGTCGGTTAATGGTATTACACTATATATGGGACCGGTTTGGTTTTCAGAAGTGGCATTCCCAACGAATCCGCTTTTGCTACATTTTAATATATATATTTTTTTTCAAATATTTGCCAATCCATGTGTCTAAAACCATTAATAAAACACTTCAAATAAGTTTTTTTCATTAAGCTTAGTGTGCGACGATGCTCTAGATTACTATCGTGACGTTTTCTGTACGAAGATTTGTAAACAACAAGGTAATTTAGTGTTAGCTACACAACAAACGCAGGTACGGTATGTTACATTACTCATATTCTTTAAAAAAAACTCGTCTGTTTCGCGTTAAGCACTTAGTAGCGTGTACTTGCAAAAAAAAAAACAAATGGTATGCTTCATAACTTATGATGTATTTATCATTTGTTATACAAAGTGCCCAATTATCCACTATTTGCCATTCCTACAGGACTATTAACACATTTATAACTATAATAAATGGCGGCCATCAAAACATTTTACAAAGGTCACCATTTTTACTCTCACAGCTGCGAGCTGTTAAATTATCTTTACTAAATGGGACACTCATAAAAGTGTCATTATTTATTTCCATTACGTTATTTGATATTTGCAAACTTGTAACCTCGTGTCATGAATTAGACTGTCAATAGTTTTTACTGAGTCACCTTATTTCCAGATCTGAAAGTCGACCTGCTTCATGTAAACCTGGAACATTTGTTTTCCATAAAGCACTGAACACATTATACAGTGCTCCCTTCCGTAATGTCCCCTCCTAAGACCGATTCCCGCCAAGAAACATAATAAAAAAACACCTGCCGTGAATGTATCAATTCCCTCCTAACAACATTTCGCTCCAAGGAACAACACTTTTTGGGACTCCGACAAGTGTTGCTCTTCGAAGGGAGCCCTATAATGGCAAACACAAACGTATCAAAAATTGAAACATCCTTTACAGAATATCTTTTACTTGTATTTGATGATTGTATCACTTATTTCTATAGCGGAGTAATACTTTGTTTTGTAAATTTGTCTGAGGGTCGCTGGTTTAGATAGGCAAGGAATCGTTACGTTGATGTTAGCTCGGTTTATGTTGGATTGAAGTATTGGCACAATGCATAGCATACGATGCTAGTTAGGACAGGTTTGCTAAATGTAAAATAAAAAAGATGTTTATAGTCAGTGACTTAGAAAATGAAAATGAATGAATGACCTACTAAGCTGCTTTCACGTGATGACATTCTGATTCTCTGATAGAAAACAAATAATGCTGCTGGTCTTTAATAGAATGCTCGTTCAAAAGTTGAGCAATTCGGCTTCTTATTTGTCAAAAATCTAATTATAGCTGATATCAATCCGCGAGATGGAGTCTGATTACACAATTCAGATGTTATTCCGCCAACAAATTAGATCAAATTAGTGCCTGCTGAAAGGTTCAGTGATTGACATGGTATTAAATTATTTCATTATATTACGAGTCAAGGAAAATGATTTTTTCGCATGCTTACACAAAATCCACACAATATCCACTATTTGCGTGACTGTGTGATATATAAATGACAAAAATTAGTTTGTGTTTACTAACTATTTAGATAAACGGACAGTATGTCATTACTCAGAAACAGAGCATGTATACCAACCATTTTCCTTTCAAATTTTGAATTGTATGTTTTAATTAAAACTACAATATCTCGTGCACGTAGTCTAGGGCCATTAAACATCAAACAATTACAGTCTGGTTAAAAAATGGAGGTACACAGAATCGAAAACGCAGTATGTACATTATCCGAAAATATTATTGGACAAGTAATTTATTCAGAGGATAATTGATAATTTAACATAGACAGGAAATT
Organism: Lutraria rhynchaena; assembly: GCA_008271625.1. NCBI lineage: Eukaryota > Metazoa > Mollusca > Bivalvia > Venerida > Mactridae > Lutraria > Lutraria rhynchaena. Next base: position 131,023 of record VIBL01000283.1, read on the forward strand.
ACAATTAAGTTTTCATGAAATATCACAGGCAAAAACACCTCACCACACGGACCATATTATAATCACAGCCGAAATTATCATAGCTGACCACAACACACACAAACACGCAAATTGCAGAACCTCACAGAATACCACAAAAACATCATGTAAACAGCAACCCTATCTTACTCCTCCAGTAAAACAGATAACAGAACTCTGCAAAAACTAAACTATATGCAATTTCCCAAAAGAATCAGTTTAACCACTCACCGGTTGTTAGTGTCTAATTATGAGAACCACAAGCACCGACAATTACATTTTTGCTTGTGTTTCGCTTTGTTTTGTTTTTCAATGAAAACCAAATTGATAATATTGGGATTTCCAGTTCGCTTGGTCTTTCACAGTTCATGAAGTGTAGCCAATGTAATTCTACATGGCCTTTCACTTTTTATGTAAAGAAATCCCGCTTTGTGTGTTAGGATATTTGACATTTTACTGGATTGGGAATTTCAGACTCAAAATATTAAACATGAATAAAGTATAGCAGTCAATGCAAATTCGATTTCACAGTTCGACAGATCGGAAACGATTTATTGTTACCGAGACCAACCTGTCGTCTGGAGAGCTCTAGTTAGGAAATTTCTGATTGTCACTTACAGGAAAATCTATAATTATATTGACCCTCAGACGAACTGAGGGTTATTGGTGTTCATGTTGTTGAAACTAAAGTAACTAACCTTTCCTACAGAGAACTTTAATGGAAACCAATTGATACTTTAATTACAGTGACGTTCAGACAAACACGTATTAGCGTCTTCATGTTCCTGACGCCATAAAATGTCATACTGATTTCGGATATCGCTAAAAAGTAGGTTAATGCTTTTTTAACTTTTTAACTTAATATTGGAGGTCACGTGATTGAATTTGAACGACCGTTTCTGGAGTTGTGATTGAATTGGTCATATAGATTTTAATGTCGTATCTATCGACCATATTAATTTTATGACACTCCTTGAAGCGATTAATTTCCACTCGCGTTGCATTTTAATTTAGGGAAGTCATTCGATTTAATTAGTGATCTGAAGTTGTGAATACGCATGTATTAAGTGAAGAAAACCTTGGGTGCTATTCTTCGATATGCATAGTGGTCATTTGGCCATTCCCAATTTCAACCTGAAAGTTTCAGCTGTGTAAGAATTATTTCCAAGCATTTTGTCGATTTCTGAAACAGTAACTAGACTGTATGATTTGCAGATACTTCTTGGCATACCAAATCCACCTTTTCTCTAATGATAATTCAAGATAGCGCTAAGTCAGCACGAATGTCATCTACGTATCAACAATTACTGAGAATATATAATAAAGACCTTTCCCGGGAGCAAAATTGTATAAATTGTTCGAAGTAAATACTTCTTTATTAATTTTGTATTCTCAGGTTTTTCTCAGACGATTTGCTTGAACATCAATATTCGTCTAGGATGCAATTTGTCAACAAACACTTTAGATAGAACAACGTTTTTTCTGAGAGTATAAATTCTCCGTAACTTTCCCTAATAAGACCATTAGACGCGTTAATCTATCAGTTATATTGAGCTCTATCATAAAAAGGTGATTTTGTTCCCATCATATATGATTTATTGTCATCGAAAACCATAAGGTATTGAGCAATTTGTCTGGCACTTTTACAGTTCTGCGCAGAATTGTTAATTTTACGTGATATGAACTTCTGTGATATACACTAATGCCTTTGTACTTGGTTTGTGCAACCAAATGCGACATGAGGTGCCATCTTACATTTTAGATGTTAATGTAAAAACAAAAATGTGCGGCATATTTATATTTTAAAAAAATCAGAATAATGACCGTATTTAAAGGAAAGCACTTTAAAGGGCACTCTAAAAGGCACCCTAAAAGGCACTTTAAAAGGCACCCTAAAAGGCAATATAAAAGGAACCCTAAAATGCATTTTTGTATTTTTCCGAACACATGTTCCAATTTAAACAATTAAACCCATTTTATTAGCAATACTTAGAAGTATACTTAAAAGATAGTGTTCGTTGAATAATGAAGTCCTACGTGGAATTTGTTCAAAAGTAAGCTGCAAAATGTCTCTTGATTTCTATCATTGAGTTTTGTTCAAAACTACGAGCAGTGTCCAATCACTGGTTGTGTAGTTTACCTGGTTGTGTCATGTCGATGACAAATACTTCTATTAGTTGAAGAATAACTTATACGGCCTCTTGTATAAAACATTTCCTTCTATTAAAACAGTATACATACATTGATGGATGGACAGGATGTAGTTATTAACCAAGCATTTTAGTTTATCTTAGATCTTTTAATGAATCTTTAGGAATGGCTGAGTGTCTACTTACGCATTTAGTCCAGACAATTAATGATACGGTTAGAAACGAGACAAAGTGTTTTAAACAACAAATTACGTCTCGTAAGGCTACGAGCAAAAACAAATCATTGAGCGATTCAAGAGGATTTTTAAAGTGATGTGGCTATTTTGGGGTGTATGGACAATAGTGATTATGACAAAAGAAAATATTATTTTACATTTAAATTGTTACTGGTATGGATGAAGCTGCTTTTATTTAAATTACTTTGTTTAATCTTAACAAATAATCATGTTGTTAGATTAAGGCTTTATAATGAAACACTGCATTATCTATTTGCAGTATCGGCGACGGTCATTAAGTGATCGATATTCAAGTAATGTTTTACTGGTATATTCAATTGTATCTGGCTGAGGTGGAGAATTATAGATATGCCGAGTTTTCGTGAAATCCTGGTTATTAATGCCCGTCTTTCATTTATTGATTAAATTGTAAAATTTGTTTGCAGAACCAAATAATTATAACGAAGACGTCTTTAGATAATGAACGTTGAAAAGAAAGTTTCACTAAATACCAATTATATGTCTGGTGATCGTCTTAATCTACGGAATTACATATCACTAGGCGAATAATTGAACATGTATTAAAGCAATTAGACAAATTAATGAGGCTTCCTAATTATTGGTTGCGGAACATTATCATTATTCCCGAACATGACCGTCTGGTTATTAGAAATTCCTGTATCTAGCAATATTGTAGCAGTAACTGCTGTCATTTTCAAGAAATAAACATTAAATTTAGTATTGGTAGCAACACAAAACGAATACCATTATCAACCAGGCACTTACTAATCGCGCCGGAAACATTGACTGTCTAGTTGAGTGAATGTAATAAAGTCCGATCCTAACTTTTGTCATTCTCTTCTTAGTTGCTTTTTCATTATCATCTATAAATGAAGACTTACTTAGTGAACTCAGCCTCATTTCTGTGATTTAAGTTACACATGAAGTTATGTTAATTTAGTTTTTCGTTGGCCATTTGTGTTACATTTGTCACGGTTTTTCTGGTTTTTTTTTGTCTGTGTTTTTTTCTGTGACTTTCCTGTTTTGTTCTGTGCTATGTTGTTGTGTTGTATTGTTCCATTTTGTGTCGTCCTGTGCCATTTCGTTTTTTTCTTCTGAGTGGTTTTGAATGTTCCCAGTTATCGTTTATCGTGTCTGAACAGTTGACCAGCATAGATAGGTCGAATTTTGATACATACCATTTTGTAGAAATGCTGTAACAGCTCGAGTATGAAAACTAATCAATATCACCACAAAACCATAATTCAGTAAAAGTTTTATTGCAAACTGTTTAAGGTATGTTGGAATGACACATTAGTGTTCGTCCGGGAGTTTTACAACTTAAATAAATATCAATCATTTCATATTAAAGGGATAAAACGGTGCATAGGGATTTTCTCTCAGAATAAATACACTTTGAAATAACAGTTGAAAGTTAATGGAAAGAGATCACAAAATGATAAAAAGAGATTTAGAAAATCTGCATTTTCAATCTTTCAATTTAAATTCAATTTAAATTGAGGCTCCTATGAATTCTATTTCGTCCATGGTTTTGTCTCTATTATTGTCGTTTTATGTTTCCTTTATTTTTTTTATATTAATGTTTGTATTGTCTTTGTATTTCTTCACATGTTTCTTATTCTACCCGCGCTTAACTTAGTTGCGGAATTCCCCATCGTGTTTACAGTTAATCACAGATTTCTGTACACATTTGCACTACGGTTGTGCACCATGGTGTGTAGAAAATCCAGGACCCGAGTTTATTGACTGAACAGAACTAACTAATGGTTTATAGGAAATTAGTCAACTAAAAAGGAATATCATGGTTACGTGGTCTTAACAACAATACATACAATTTAAGAGGAGTAAAGACAATGGCTAGGCTATGAATGATTTTTAAAAATTATAGGCACGTTATGTCAAATTTCCATTTCTTTACTTTATCGACCCTATTTTTGGACGAATTAGTAATTTGTACGGTACACCGTATCTGTGACTCAGGAGACATTTTAAAATTAAGTTACCAGCAGTATAATTAAAGTTTCCCAGAGGTTTGACACTCGTCATCTAATTCACATATTCACTGAGACATTTATGCAGGAACTGGAGAAAATTTATCTCTATTAACCAAAACATATTTCACTATAAATCCCATATATTTCAAATTGGTCGCGATTTACAAGGATGGTTTGATATATCACCGGATTTCTCCAGCATAGATCAACATGAAGTAACAGTTCTTGTAGCAAATTGTATTGAAATGGAAAATGTAAAACCCCCAACAGAATTCTGAACCACTTTACCGAAAAAATATGCAACAACAACATTTTAAATGTAAAATTGAGTTCGATTGTACTTTAAAGACGTATAAATTAATCAATTATGATTTTTGAAGGTAAAATTATTCCACGTGAATCAGAATAGCACTTTCAAACGATATATTTGGGACAGTCTGTCATTCTTTAACCGTGTTTAATGATATTTTGTATATGTGCACGTATGTATTATACGTTAATCGTATTAATGCCAGTATGGACATTTAATGATCTATTATTCGGACTTACACATCCAGCTCACTGAATGAATAATTGTATGCATTTCATTTGCACAGACTTAGCACATCACATTCATCTATATCTTTTATATATATATATATGATACACTATGACTGATTCCTGTCAGTACCTAGATTAGATAGTCTACATAGAAGAAGAGAAGTGTCAGGATTTTCCATCATAACTGTCTGAAATCCAATAATGTCACGTCACAACATCATCTGTTATGTTCTCAAGCGTCCGTTTAACGTTTCTAAACTTACACTTACATCAAAACAACTTGATGCGCAGTAAAGTGTGTGGAGGCTTCTTTTAGTTTAGTCTGTGGTGTTCTTACAACGACTGGTTATCGTACATAATCGTTGAAACTGGCCAACAATTCCTATTCATTGTTGAATTCCACATCAACAGGCAACTCCTATTATCAAACTATTTTCAGCGAATTCATATGGATTAGAGGGGATTTTCTGTGTAATGGCCAACAAATAATCTACATACTTATATGGATTTCATTTGGTCTAGAATGGAATATGTTTATATAGTATTAATAGAATACAAGCGGATTATTTGACAGGATTGGAGAATACGTTCTGCCAATGATATTCACTGACCTGATTGATAGCATAGAGACCAAATTGTTAGTTTTCTCTTGTATCCACAAACGATGGAAGCAACAAATCAATTGGCCTTTTGACTCAATTGAGAGCGTACATTGATCCATGAACGAATTGTTTGATTAACGAAGTGAAAAATATGACGGTAGTGCGATTAATGTGCCTCATTAATTCCTTATAAGATTTCCGTCATTGATAATAAGATTTTCTAGATATATGACAAATTGTAAACGGCAAATTTGTGTACTTTGTGTAGGGGAAAATTGTGATAAATCATCCTGGAGTCTATTAACACAACATTGAATAATGTTGTTAATATTGATACATTCATTTACCACGTTTTCATATACGCGGTCTTTGTTACTGTCGTATTTTTTTTCTAATTCCTTCACTAAGCAAACATGACACTACTTTTTCTTCTCAACCATGATTTATGCTTCCTTTAGACAATGTTGTACCTGCTCTGAACTTGAACAAGACTACTTGTTATAAAGCGGTTGGGGCTTTTATTATCGTCATTTACTCACCAATCTTTCTCCATTGTGTTGTTCTCAAAGTCATTGTAGACGCAAGATTAATAGAACATATTGATGTTGAAGAATTGTTATTAGAACGATATTGCTAAATTCCGTCGATACATATTTTTAGTAGCGATAGCATCTGTTATATTTTGTCATATAAATAATTTACACGGCGGTTATATTTGTGATATTTTCTACCGACTGCAAATTGTAACGAAAGCGTGTTCTTTTTTGTCGTTGTTGTTGTTTATTTGTAATTTGTAAAATGGTTGAGTTTGTAATTGTTAGATCACATCGAATTTGAGAATTTAATAACATTGCATTTAAGAACATGTATGGGAGGAAATGTTTCTTTTTACAAGACAAATATGAGAACATCACTCTCAGATTTGGACCAAGAACTACAGCTGGAAATTGCTTGACCTTTTGAGTGCAGTATTCTAGTTTTTTTTTCTTACTAAAAGAATAACTTGACACTCTTTTTCACTGCTGTTCGTGTTTAATTTAATCGAACTGTTTCCTCATTCCTTATTTTATGTTTCCTTATTGACAGATAAAATTAGATTTGATATTATTTCAGTACGTCCAATATTATGATCCTTGGGTATAATATGCGTTTAGACGTAAAGACTTTTTCAATTTGCAGAGACTGTAAGAATCATTAAAGCATCCTAATCAAGGTGAAAATTCGATGGTTGTTATTTTGTATGATCATCATGGGACGCTTTAAAACCAATTTCAAAGCATGATTGAATTTTGTTGTTTTGGTTTCATTTCAAAAGTTTCAATTTTTATTTTCATTTAAATATTGTACTCAACATCTAGCATGTGGTAATCGATACCTGGATTTTTTATGATTGGTGTTTGCTTATATTGTTTTAGATTAAACTTGTGAATGTTCTTTTATCAAAGCAAAGCTTGGTTCCAAAAGTACACCTCACACATTTCCTAATTAAGACGAATTGTTCCAACGTTAGACAATTAGATATATGCCGAGATAATTCAGAATCATTTGCATTCATTAATTAAGACATTATTGGAGAAATAACGCCTACTCCCGTCACTCGTGCTTCAAACGAGGAATTCATATAACTGCACACTTGTCATCGTGTGTCTCCATTGAAGTTGATGGCAATGCAATTTAAACAAGAACTGTCACTGAATGTGACATATGCCCCCGAAGTTGCAACACAACGGCTGAGGCAAGAAAATTCCATACATAATGAATACGACCTTGGCCTTGGAGCTTAGGTCCTGTGTCTTGTGTATATTTGCGCCTCGTCATTTCGAATTCCATGCAGAAATTAAAATGTTATGGCTGTGACACAAATTGTAATGGACGGACAGTGTAACTGCTATATGTCACCCTTCCGGGGCATGAAAACCAAAACAGGTTTAAGAGAAATTAAATGTGATGGTGACCCGGTAAATTCAACAAGCAGGTTCACGCTCCTAACGGAAATTGAGCTCTTGCATTTTTATGTTAGTATGAGTACATATATAAAGTACACTGTTACCAAATGTATACTAATATCTGTTTTATTTATTTATTATTTATGTTGTTTCCTAAAAGGGTGCTGCATTGCAGGTACTTACTGCTTGGAATAAATTAATTCAAAATTAATTAGAAGTGCTTCCAAAGAATCCAAGAAAAATATAAATTCCACATATCTACACAACCCATTATTGTATGCAAACAATCCCACAACCCTCGACAACCGTGTCCACCTATCAACAAAACCCATTCTTGCATGCAAAACATCCCATAATCTTCGGCGACCGTGTCCACATATCAACACAACCCATTCTCGCATGCAAAACATCCCATAATCCTCGACAACCGTGTCCACATATCAACACAACCCATTCTTGTATGCAAAAAATGCAAATAAGAGCATCGTATTAACCAAGGACATAAAATACAGAAAATAAAAAAGCATCATGACTCATATATGGATAAAATCATATGATCAAATTCCGAGGAAAAATTATCAATTATGTATAGGAAGGGGTGTATGTTGATATTTCTAATACGCTCTGAAAGGACAAACTACTAGCTAACCTTTGTTCCCTTTACCATAACAAGGGACATGGTTATCCAGCGAATTATCTGACAAACAGATGGACCACCCGTATAACCTTATGTTTTCCCTAGATATTTCGCTAAAACAATAACATTTTTATTATCCAAATACCAGATTGTATCACTGGTGATGATAATGTAAATACAAGCGCTATCAGTTTTGCACCCATTATAAAACCATACATAACGCTAGGCATACCATACTGTTATCCGCTGATAATGTAATGTTTTAAACTAAAATCGTATTGTCGGTTACCAGATAAGAAGAATGACATATAATTTACAAAAAAATAACTATCAACACATTGAGAGATGTGTTGTCAATATTGATATTACCAGTTGTTCAGTTTCAGGACGATTCCAAAACATTTTTGTAAACCACATACAGACTGTTCTAATGTAAACATAATAGGAAAAAATTCCGAACAAGTGGTATTCCATTTAACAAGATACCGAGATTTCAGTCTTATCAGACCTGGATCAGTTCCTCGTATTTATCAGAATCTTCACGTTTCTCCTCTTTGAAGTTTGACGCGTTTCATGCCATTATCTTGTCAATTAGGAAATTTCACCTGACCTAGCTCCGAGTGATGCCTCCAATGTGCATGTTATGCAATTATATTTCAACACAACATCAGACGTAGTGGGGAGTAATATTACTCCGTTTAACATTATTGTAGGAAATAACAAACTCTATAATTGCAAGTCTGAATTGTTTGAGTGTAATAATTTTACTTCTTTGTATTGCCTTCTACCTGAATGTATGACCCTCATTATTTTCCTTCTTATTGCGTAAGTAACTGACAACTACACTGCATGATGTACGAATCGGTGACGAGAGACAAATGACATTGATTGTACTATTGTTAGACAAAATGTCAATGTGAAACACCAGATTTCTTAACCTAAAATCTTCCGACTGTAGTCCTGCGTTTTATCAACTGAACTAAAACGAGATTTTATGTATAACCAACCAAGTATTACCTATTTTCTATTTTCAGACGTCTTTCTACTCAATATTTTTGAAGACACTAATCAGCATATCAACTGTGATATTATTGGGTCTTATATTAGCATATCATGCATTGGAAGTTAAGGTAAGATTTTAAGCACGTTAGCGTATGATTTTTTTTTTTAATTTAGTATCTTGTTACTGTGAAAAATGGATACAACGACATTGTATGAATATGTTTTGTCTGAAACATTAATAACATGTAAGCGCATGTCTGTCCACTTGTTACAAAATCAGAAATCATAGCTACTTTTTGCATTTGAGACGTGAGTGAAAAAGTATTCTGATTTTGTTGTTTGTAAAAGTAGCAACCAGTCTTAGAACTCAGGGACAATATCATCCATTTACTCATGTAGTAAATGAAAACTATACATAGTTTTCAAAAATGACTTGGGTGGAGTAGCATGTCATCATATGCCACTGGCTGTTCATATCTCGTCTGAAATATTAGTAAAACAGAAGAGGAACCTTGAAGAACAAAAATCGTTCCACACACAATGATAACAGCTGATTGAAGTGGCCGGAATGCAATCATGGCATCAAGATTCTCTTACATCTTGGTATTATTGATTCCATCATTATTTGTAATGCAAGAATCCTGACAGCCAAACACATCCCTGTGCAAATCAAATTCCTGAAAATTAACATGGTTCATTTGTTGTCTCTTCACTTGATGACTTTATTTGCTTTGTTTCTTGTTCCTACAGTTTCTACTTGCGACAATATCCCCCAACTACGTGTCTGTGACTTTAATTTCGCTTATCGTTTCAATTTACAAATTTCTACCTTTTTAATAGGAATTTCGAGATCGAATTTTTGAATTCGTGCGGTTCTCCTTTTTTCTAATTCAGTTCGTCTCCTTCTGTATGTGAATAAGAATGAAATACGATTACTCCACAGACTAACAGGACTGACTTTTATTATTCTCCATAAAACGCGTTTCGTGACATTTTTGCGACCAAGTTGTTCATTCTTTTGTTGCCCCTTCGCTTTGATGACTTTATTTGTTTTGTTTATGCAAACCGTATCTCTTGATGAAGTCAGTCTGATTATAGTTGAGAAATTCATTGTGGCGTGCCAATTCTACTGGCTTAAAGTATGCATTGGTTGCACGCTAAGGTGTTTTGGATGTAAGTGCTATTTGTAATAAAATGCATTCCATTATTGTGTCACTTACGTCTTTTTTAAAAGTTCCCCACTTCAATTTTCCGTGGAGCAGTTGAATAGTTGAAAGTATCAATATTTGTTGGGATGAAATGAATATTTATTCGTATCAGACTATAAGAGGCCAATCAAACAAGTGCGTTCCTCCCAAGAATATTCTATAATGAGACAATATGTATCATGTATTCTATGCGGCTATGGATGGTGTAATTGAAGTTTGTTAAATAATGCATCTTTCTATTACCCCTTTTTTACCAACATTCACCAGTTCCCATTATTTCATAAATAAAAGTCATTGTTCCAAACTGATATGTTAACGATGAGATGGGGAGAGTAATTTATCTTTGATGTTATATCTTTAGTTAAATTACCACGGAGACATAAGTGCCACGCCCAAATGCTCGAATTCAGAACTTTTGCACGCGTTAAGTGTAGTTTGTACTAAATAATCAGGTAATCAGGTTTAACGCAAATGCTTCTGAATGAATCTCATGATGGCAATGTCACGTGGCAGACAATCCCGGTTTTGTTACAGTTAGTTATTCGTCGTATTATACTTAATGATATCAATATACCATACGTGCCTGCGCGACTTCAAATTAGATTAAAGTAAATAAGTTGATTAAAACAAAGCATGATCGATCCAATCACAGTTACAGATTACAATTTAATCACTTTTTTGGTGCGAATAATAGATAATAGATCCCCTTGTTGTAGATCAGCTAATACAATCGTGGCTAAGTGATCTATTGCGTTAAATAATGTCACAGATTTTCCCTTTTATAACTTCGTGTCTCTTAAATTAATTGGTCGTGAAATATTTAGTGCTAGTAAAATTACTCGAAGATGAATTTAAACGGATTAAAATCAAACATGAAGGAGTGTTTTCTGTGTAAAAAAGCAACATCTCTTTATTTTCATTTAATGATCTATGTATTCCCTATGTACACATTGTACATTTGCCATATTGAGAAAAGTATTTTTTTTTGTTGTTATTATTTTCGGGCTGTAATCCTGTTAATATTATTTAAACCCATTGACAGTTAACCTAACCTGTTCTCCAGGATTCTGTACTGGTACTTAGTACTCTGCTCTCAGTGTCAACTTATCCACGTGGTGATAGGTGGTATACATTTTGTGGTATACATAAGTTTCGTGTCATTAATGCGTTACAAAATTAAAATAATACATTTTTCCCTGATATCTTGAAATTTGGATTGAAATATTAAAAAGCTCTTAATAACGTAGCGAAAATCATGTCTAACATAATTAATCACATCCTAATAATTTGCGATTCGTTTCTGACAAGTACGTATAAATATCTCCCTACAAACATATATCAGTCCAGGACCATGCGCATTTTCCACACGTCTTGCACGTTGCAGACACTGTTAATATTTCAAAGTCGAGACACATTAGACAGTGTTTTTTTTGTGTTTCCCAGCTGGGACACACGAATATCTGTTAAAATACTGAATGATGTCCCAGATGAATTACCACCTGCTGTTAGTACACTGCTGTTCTGACAAACCCTTGCATCAGATCTGGTAAATAAACAGTATCATTTATAGATCTTACGACTGTATCGGATCATGGTCGATTATATGATGGTCTATATTTATAGTCTTTTTATTTGTATCACATCGGGTTCAGTGTAAACTACAGTGCGACGAACGGCCCTCTCTTGAGCAACAACCCCCCCCCCCCCTTCGACAACAGCATTAGCTAGCATTGGTATGAACGTTGCACATTATTTTTTTGTGTACAGTGCAACCTCTCCAGAGCGGACCTCTCTTCAGTAACAACCTCCCTTCCTTCAACAACAACATGATTTGTCCCACTGTTCGATTTAACTATAAATTCAATCTTTCTAGAGCAACAATTTCTCAACAACATAATTTAACATTACAAGTTCTAGAATGAGGCTACTATGTTTCCAATTTGTATCATAGCCAATAGAATGTATATAACGCTTTTATATGAAAGTAAATGGTTTATTGTACAAACTTCACGCTATTTTCGATATTTTAGAGGTAAATAACTCTTCCATAAATTACTACATAACGCGCATCAAAGTGTTAATACAATAATTGTTCGTCTTATCAATTTTAATAACGTAGGTGTAAAATAAAGATTGGAATGTCAAAATGCAGAAAAACGGCTGTAAAAACCATGTTTTATATACTAAACGCTACAAACAATACTTAATACGCCCACCGCACGTTTTGGACATGAATTATGAAAATCATAAATCGTTTATCCGATAAAAAAAGATTTATTTAAAGAGAAATTTTAATAGAACTGATTCATATGTTTAACTGTTGCTCTGAATACAAACCATGAAATAAAGTACTTGAAGCAGCAGCTGTGTATATACAATATCAAGTATATTCATTGGTATTGTTGAATTAGATAGTAATTCCTTTGACAAAACGCCAAATGTTGAAAGCACTAAATTTAAATTCATTCAACTGTCAGTTATTCCTCGACAGAAATCAAAATATGAATGTAATTGACTGAAGTGGTTGTAAAATTATGATACTGTACACTCTTTGTAGCATTTCGGTTACTTGCTACTGTCTCAAATGATTACGATCGTCAAACATGTTGATGACTCAGGTGCTACCTAATTTTAGTCATTATGTGCCCTATATCATCGATCAAACTACCGTTCATCGTGAGCTCTATGTGATTATGACAATGACTGACATTCTCCTTGGTGTACAAAATCGAAATAAGAAGACATTTCCCTCACTCGACCAAAGCTCCTATCTCAAAACACTTACTGTATGGTCGAAATCCGTTTCAGATCTTGTCCAAGCTGCATCTTTAACATTGAGCATCATGATATGAAGAAATAGTTTATCATTTTGTGAGAACTGTTGCAAATTCAACGAAGAGTCTTTACTTAACCCTCTGCTGCACAATATCGCATTTCCCCGCATCTGAAGCAGACGACTTTTGAAAAACATAGTGGCAAAAGAAGCCAATTTTTGTAATGAGTAATGGCTTCTTTTGCCACAATGTTTTCCACTCTTTCAGAGAGAAATACCCAATTTTCTTAAATAAATGGATGTTTTGCATATTAGCTTTGAATTTGGACGCGTTCAAAATATGCTTATGAGGCAAAGGGTTAAAAATGTTATGATATGAGTTGAAAATAAGTTTCTAAGACTGAAAATGAACAATAATTCCGGCCGGACATTTATTGATTAATTAACCCTAATCTTAAGCATTCAGGTCACATAAAGTTTCGTCATAAATGTCCGTTGCTTTTATTTGATCGATTGACCTTATCCTGAATGTTGCCTTTGAACTGATGTTTACTATCATCAGACAAATAAGTACATGTTTGTCGCCATCGTTCTGTTTAAAACATCGGTGTCCGTTCAAGGTAATATTTTGTCATTGATTTCTCTTTCATTTTCCCTGCGTGATAATTGAATTACTTGCTGATGAATAAATAAATCCATTATACATGTATCAACATCATGGTGGGGTCATTATCACTGTATTCATATCGGCCAAGACCGTCAAATGCCCTCACATACATTGTATTTATGGTAAATTGTCTTTATTATTGCCTCCCCATTCGTTTAAACTCAAAATATACATTATTTGTAGACTATCTGGGATCAGATAAAGAAGTAAAATCTCTATCCAGCCAGGCTAATGACCACATAGATGATCAGCAGAGAAAACTAATGGATGTATAAATTGTCTAATCTTGTAGTGTTTTTTTTTTATTTTGAAAATTAGGAAAATGTATTACGTCTGTTTAAGTAAGCATTATTCACATGATATAATTTTTTAGGGATATAGATATAATATAAATACCTTAAACATGCACGCCTCAATGTGAAATATTGTATGCGTCATATATGCCTGTACGACAACAAACGCTTTGAACATCAAATATAGTTTTCGTCAATGAAGTACCGCTGTATTTAAAATGTTAGCTTTGATATTTTTATTGTGAACCAGCATTCAATGTAACATACATCTGTATATATTTCACGGTCAACAAATTCTTCAGAATGATTTATACTTGCGAATTCCTTTACTTTCAAAAGTTTCGTCACAAAACTGTACCAGCATTATTAGTAGATGAATAACTTTCTATCCCGAAAACAATCCTATCCCATCCTATAGTTATGAAACGGTAAACTTAAAGCACTTACGTGACAAAATTCACAAACAACCTATCTGATATCTATGTATTAGTATAATCAGTAATTATTATGTTAATATTTGTATTTCCCAAATATTACCACACACTCTCAAGCATGTACATGGCTAATCCTGGTCACATTGTTTCAAATTATATTATTTTGAGTGCATTCAATGCTGTTCCACATACCTTTTCCATACGCCTGTACAGTTTACCCCTCGTACAAAATCAAAAACGTCTAAATGTACCCTAAGAGGTTCGATTGTTACTTGTATATTGCTTACAATTTGTGACAAAAAGAAACTGGTCTTTGCACACAAATCGCACGATTACACACAAGCGAGGTGCCTTCAGTGTCATCTAATACTTCACCATTGTGCTGGAAAAACTGCGCGAAAATCGTAAACTATTCCTAACCACATGGTTGTTGTTTCTAGACACTGCAAAAACTACAATGTCTCATAATCACTATCGAACAAACGCTAATATGACGTTTTGGTTAAATTGGGTAGAAATTCTACACAATAAATGTCTGAAAATGTGTCTGAGGACCAAGCAACGTCTCGCACAGGCGTTTATGAGTGACATTGGTATTTCATGTTGGAACGAGATGTCTAGATGACCATAAAACAGGACGGCCATTAGAAGCATACAAAAATGTCGACGTTCTAAATGTCAGAGAATTGGTGTGTAGTGGTAGAGTACTGACGATCAGCTGAGATGGTGGAGCAGATATGTGAAAACCATGTTTCCAAAAGTATTTGGTCAAATATAGAGCGAAATTGGCCGTCAAAATGCTTATTGATGACCAAAGACCAATCTTGTCCATGTCTTTCCGGATGTTACGGGGCGGCTTGAAAGAAGACCAGATTATTTCAACACTTGTAAGGGCCGAAGATGAGACTTGGGTCTCTTTGTACGACCCTGAAGCCAAGCGTTAGAGATACCACTTGAAGAGTCCTGGTCATCCGACCCGAAGAAAGCAAGAATGTCAAAATCCAGGATCAATGTAATTCTCATTTTTATTAGCAATATTTAGTCCCTCAAGGATTTGTACAATATGAACAATTGGCTTCTACAAAGACGTTATTCGTGAGAGATCAAGACCTGGATACTGGGACTTGACCACGCTCCTGCATATACTTGCTAAAAAATAGACAGATAACAACCTTTGAGCATCCTCGTACTAACAAGATCTGCAGCACCGCGCGACTGTTGACTGCTCCCTAAAGTAAAGGATCGCATTTGGCTTGTGTGGAGAAGGTCAAAGAACTTGTGGCAGATACTCTACAGCCTCCGGGAAGGGGGTCTTGTAAGGGAGCTTTGCTGCTTGATGGTGGAGAATGAAGTGTTTCATTGTTTGAAATGGGAGTTGTTTTAAAAGGCCAATAGCTAATCTCCCTAAACTCAGCAAAAAGAAAGCACAGAGTCCCGTTTTTTCACCAAATACCGCAGTCATTCTTTCCTTGTTTTATTTGTTTGTTTAGCAACATTCGACTCACGTTCAGTGTCAACAAACCTGTGTAGAAATGTGTTAATACAAGTACACACATGTTTTTGGACTCTAGTTTAGTTTTTGCTTGTGTGTGTGTCATGTTGCCTTATTCCCTCATTTGTTGTGTAAACTTGTGTCATTTTTGTATTTCATCTTATCTAACATTTATTTTAATTCACCCGGGTCTGGTGTACTTGGAGAACCTCTTTTAATGGGGAAGCCTCTTCTTGAGTTATTTTGTATTCACTTGTTTAATTAGGTTTGAACAAAAATACGATTGTTTAACTTCCTCATATGTATTACACCACATATGTATTATCCCCAACAAACTATCAGCTTTATTTTAACTAAATGTGTTTTAAGTTATTATCAA
The DNA here is from genome assembly GCA_008271625.1 of Lutraria rhynchaena. Taxonomy (NCBI): domain Eukaryota; kingdom Metazoa; phylum Mollusca; class Bivalvia; order Venerida; family Mactridae; genus Lutraria; species Lutraria rhynchaena. The sequence goes on from VIBL01000283.1 coordinate 147,394, forward strand.
TCTTGTGTTCCGCTTGCAATGTCATTTCTAACACCTGTGTGAATCAGGAGTGTAGGGGAAATGTTTATTGGGAACAGATTTGTTTATTTGATACGAAGTATGAAATGTACGAGTGTATTTCCATCATTTCGATATAAACCTTCCCCTTTATTAAAAGAAAATGTTGGATTAGATATTTATTCAGTCGATAATTTCATTACCCCAATGCATTTTCAAGTTCCGCAAAAATCGACACAACAAGATTGGACTGCATTTTGATAAAAGGTAATTTCATACCCTTAAGTACACTTGATGTGTACAGAGGGATCAATGGGGCTGAGAAATTGTCCTACGCGTTAACAGAAACAACGAAAATACTTGTACTCTGAATTTGATATTTAATTTGCAAATACCTGCAACCAGACACCACAAATGTACGTTTAAGCCTGCTTGACAGTTTTACTGTCTTTCTTTTTGCAATTAAACAAACAAGTCAGAAATTCAGGATGCGTGGTTAAAGGTTTACCGGAATTTTCCGGAAACTCCGGTTTTGCCCAGGTCTAGACCCTGCATGTTTTTATTGTTTCTGCAGTACCGAGTTTAAAATTCTGTTTTTTTTTCTAAAAGAATTTCAACTTTCACCCTTGTAAGGTCTATTTGATCATCTAGGATATCGACGTTTTGGTCTATGTTTAGTACAAGGTCATCATTTGTTTTAGTAACTATTCTAAACAACATTGTCGTACCGGTTTTTTAAGAATTTAAATGAATTTGTATTCATTTTTTGTATATTTTGTCATTAGGAATATAATGTTTTACTGTTTTAATCGCTGTCTCTGAACTGTCTGCTTTATTTCAGTTGGTGGTAAGTCAGCAAACGATAAATAACACACTGGCTTCATTAGTGCATGCAATCAATTAGTGTATTTTCAATCACGATTTTTTTGTTCATAGTTTTCATTGGCAAATATAATCCAAATAATTTAATAATACTTCGATTTGTATTTTTTGTATATCATTCAATTGATACTTTATATATAAGACCACCTCAAGATCAATGTTTTGTTTCGTTAAATATGTGGGCTGAATATCTAAGTTTGGCTGTAAATTAAATAAGTTTTCTTCGTAGACATATTTTAATAAATAATGATCATCCTAACGTATTATTTCCATTAGGTTCATACATAGTGTATGTTGATTTAAAAATCCGTGTATCGTAAATAATAAATATGTTTGTTTGTATGTTTGTTTGTTTGTTCGTTTAACTTTTTTGTTCGTTTGTGACACTGTTCATTCAATATTATATGTTATTGTTTCTGTATAATTGTAATATTTGTTTCACTTATAAACTGTCGAACACATTAATGGATGTCTTCTTTCAGTTCTTTCCACATTATTATGTTATGCTACAGACACGTAAAAGTTAAGTCTAATATTGTATAGACTATTGTAAAGAGTATCATTTATACGCTGTTCTTTAAATATAAACACGTCTCTTCGGTAGCCTGATTATTCGTCGAAAAGCTTTATTCCATGTTTTACCACACGCGTATTCGTCAATGATTTTCAGGAATGCTTGTTGGTTAGGTTACAATCATGAAAGTTGTATAAAACGAAAGATTTTTTTCAAGTATTTCTCTATTCAGTGTCCTTCATTTTCTTTTAATGGTTTAATATGATCGAAGAATTCCGGAGAAAGCAACTATAATTTTTGAACTGTATTTTGGTTTGTTTTGTTCAAATTTTGTCACAAGTTGTGAATACATTAAGGACCTTTCTTACGCTTTGCCTTTGACTTGAAATCTCAGAAGCCTCATTGAAAATGATGTTGCAATTGGTTTGACGTAGATTTAATTCAACGGAATGCTTAAAAACAATGACTATGTCTTAATTTGTCGACTAAACAATCACTCTTGTGGCGTCTACAATTAAAGGAAAATTATAACTGTAAAAGCATCAATGCAACTCTTGATAGCTTTTAAAGTCGTTTGTCATTGACGTTTTCATGATGTTCGAATATGCGATCGAAAAGTTCACTGATTATATATAAATGTAAATTGTGCTATCCATTAAGATCCCTTCTTTTTATGGACTGCTGATTTAAGAATACAAAAATAATAGAGACATTAAGTGACATTCCATACATAATGCAAGTTTTCAAACCCTAATTTGTATACCGTGTCATTTACTCATTACATCGCTTCAACAAGTTTTTCCAGCACGTTAACTGGACACCAGTCACTACAAAAATATTTTTGTCAAAGTCAACAACAACATGAAGCATCGTAAGGATCCATTATACGAGTATCATTTAACACATACAAAGTCTAAGATATCAGTTCTGTAACACCACCAAAACACGAACATTGTACTCATTACGCTGCCGGGTGGTTCAGCTTTTGAGTTAAGTGGCATTCCCAGAGATGATTTCACTAAATATAATGTAAATACTCGAAGCTTGATTAGGATTAGAATACTCTTAAAATGGTAAAAATGTATGTGCGAGCATTTCAGATTACAAGTCAATTCTTAAAAGCCATGAATTATACTTACTGGTTAATTGAATTAAATTGAATGTCCAAATTATTGACTAAAGTTCACCAAATGCGACCATTCCCATCCAATGATGTGTACTTACACAATATATGTGAGGATATGTTTCAATTATTCAATCTGACAAGCACTGTCTGGAAATATTCAACAGTAGACCGTTAAATCTATAGCCTTGTCTTGTAGTAAAGCTTGTCTGACATCTATGACAGTGAAACATATATTTCACCTGCATTAACACCACAAAAGTACCGTATATATTTAATATGACTGCTTAATAGCAGAACATTTATACAGGGGAGACCTGTCAAATTTCTGTTCTCTTCCTAGTTGTTTCTGCAATATAGTTGCACTACCAAATGAGGGTTCGTCTCCCAAAGGATTTTTGTATTAGGAGGAAAATTTACTTTTCGTGTGTCTTACGTATATCAATGAAAGTCTCTGGATTTGTATTGCCCTTTCACGTGTCTGTCTTGAATTCTCTTCATCAGTACAAAAGCCTTTGGACATTGACATTTTAATGTCTTTATTTACACCATAATGTTCGAGCAACACGATATCAAACATTATGAGTTTGTAATTCCTCATCTTGGAAGTATCGTATAAGAATTACTTACGTAATGGAATGACATTACCGTATCCTTCTCATACCTTGGTGAGACATTCACGCGGTTCGCTATGCATTTCGTTACGACAACAAATTGTATTAGTTTTCCATGATTATCTTTCGTCAACTTCTATTAACTCGTCGGTCCTACATTTGCATAGCAATACAGATAAAAAGGACGGATTAAATTGATGAAATTAATACTGCTGAAAACGAATTAAATGTGGATGGTATTGTCTGAATAAGAAAAGTGAAACAAGAATGTTAAAGTCAACACTCTTTACACAAAATCTTCCTACTCTTTGGGTTTTTGGTAAAGATGGGGTTCCCAAAGAGGAAGAAAAATTGATAGATATGTGGACTTCGCTTGGTTAAGAGCGGTTTAATGCATCCTTTCATCTTAACTCCATAAAGTAAAACACAAATACATTTTATTGCGCGATATTTTCTTCTTTACTGTCTCAGAATACATAGACTGCCCACAATTCTGTCTCTCTTGTGAATACTTTTAAACGTGTCTGTTCACTTAGTGATTTGATTATACATATTTTTCTTGGTATTTTCTATTCCATGAATGATATATAATTGTGTACTTCCAGAGAAAAATAATGATATGATTTAGATACAATTTAACTGCAAAATATCTAGAAGAAAATTAAACACATTAATTCATTGTATGCGTGTAGTTAACTTTCTGAAATAATTTACGCGGTATTGATTATAGATTGAAACCTCTCTGGATATTATGTTGAAGTAACTGTTGACATTAAAAATATTACTACTTCAAAGTCATTATTGGGCGTGACGAAAATGAAACGGGACCTTAAAGTAAACAAAGGTACCTATCGACATATGCTTATTGTTTATCTGCTTCTTGGTTAATGACAATAAATGTGTGAGTTAAGCTGGTATTTTGGTCGAAAATAAACACTTCTTTGATCTGTGTTATATATTACAGGAATAAACCAGTTAATAATTATGAGAACATATGGGAAAACAACAGGTATTCGATAAACTTCTGACGTACCGGAATTCTAAAGTGATTCGTTTTAAACAGCATTTTATTACATGGCTTAGTACTCATATTACATCATAAATATTAAATTTACACCTATTTTAAAATCAATACTTGTTATTTAGACGAATACGTAAAGAAAATTGTGTTATGCTGTGCTATGTTATGGTGTGGCGCCTTCGAAAAACAACACAGCTACATCATGACAATGTTGCGTCAACTACTACATGTATTTTGACAAGTTTTGGAAAATTATCACTTCCTTTCCCGCAAGTAAATACATAAACGCGTCTAGTATCTTATTACTAGCGAGTGTAAGTTACAAAAAATACGGCTCGATGTATGAAGTGTCTGTATAACGGAACAGCTGACGTCAATACAAAAACAAAACGTGTACTGAATGTTCTAGATATACGGAACAAATTACATAAATGTCTCTTGAATAAACATTCCAAAAGACACATTTTTATTACATCTAAGGACATCCCGCCATTGTACAATGTCTAGAATAATGACTGAACAGTGTCCATTCTTCATCTGTTTTATGCACAGCCTGTGGTTCTGGTTCTTGATTAACTGTTTTGTTGCATATTTGTTCTCATTATTCACATTTTCAGACATTGATATACAAAGCCATGGCTTGCTCTCTGACAATTGTTTAGTATTCATAGAATTCAGACGATTCATTTGACTTTAATTAGAACTTTACCGAAACAGATCAGATTCGAAAGTGACTATAGGAACTTTTTTGTTCAACTTTGTAGATATAATTCAGACAAAATTAAGACTTTGCAGACAAATGGAAGACTCAACCTTATATTCCTTTATCAGGCTCATTAATTGACGATGGTTTTACATACGAAAGCAAATATACAATATGTTCGTTATTAAGTATGGTAATATCAGGGTGATTTATATAATATTTTCCGTCTGTACGAAGGCAGATAATTGCTGGAAAATGCCTAGCAGGCACAGCTTCGACTGCATCAGATTATGCAAATTCATCTTTAAGACATACATATTTATCATCGACTTAGCAATTAAATGCGTTTCAGACATCTGAATATTAACGTTACCAAGACGAAATCTTGAATTCTCTTCAAATATATTTAGCGTTTTTTTTTCTCTTGTATCCTTTCTATCAGAGAGTGGTGTTATCATCAAGTGTTTTGATGCTCGAGGAATCAGATGGTTCATATCATCCAATACTGAAAATTGTAAAGTTGTCATTGACAGATGCTATCTCAATGACGCATGTGTTATCTTCATTTGTTTTCACACATAATAGAACTATATCTTTACATACATTTCTGCGTTTTTCATTCTTTTTTTCTTTATCATGCATGTTATTAGTAAAAAACATTTCACTATCTCATTCAGGAAAGTGTAATGATAAAGTAGGCTTGATTTCAAAAGCAACCTACAAAGATACAATAACAAAAGTTATAGTTAATAAATGTTACTTTCTTGGAATTGAATAAAAATATAAACCATATTGTCTAAACACATGTTATCATGTTATGTCAGAAAGTTAGACTTAAGGACTACTGTCAGTCAGTGCAAAACTGCAATACTTTATTAACAAATTGACCAAATCGTTGTAGTTTTAACTGTTAAGTACAAGGTTAACATTTGAAACTTGTTGTTACAACATAATTAATATCACTGTTGATTTGATTATGCTGTCGAGATAGTTTGAACATTGTTTTAAATGAAGTCTTTAAACTTTTTACCATTTTTTTTATTTTAGTTGTTTGCAGTGGACAACTGTGTGGAAGACTGGCGTGTAGCCATATCGCCAAGAAGAATTGCTCAACTGAGTGTGGAGTTTGTTGTATGTGCGATCCATCCTATCCCAGGGGATTTCAGGTTTACGTGGAACACTATGCATCATAATGGAATTATTTTACTCTCAAATAGGGTCAGCATTGATGTTCTTCTTTCTTTGCCCATGTTTCTCAGGTTGTACCTGATTGCTAGAGTAATGTTATTGCACAGTAAACTGTTCACTGATGCGAGTAGCCGCAGCATTGGTGCTTTAAATAGAATAAACTTTGACACAAGATTTGTGATGAAGACTTTAATGACAATATGTCCAGGAACGGTGCTTTTAGTAAACATTCTCACATTATGGATAATAGCAAGTTGGATTTTACGAGCATGTGAAAGGTGGGTATTTTATAATTCACAGACACAGATTTAACCCCAACTTTATGTCCCGACCATTGGATAGAAATGTTCAAAATGAATATTGATAATGTAACCATCGTTAAACCCCATCCTTATATCGCATCATTGTTGGGATATGTAAATGGGTCAAAACCTGACAGTGAAATAAATATATTAAGGACAAGTCATGTCATCAACCTTATCAAAATGTTTTTATAGTACAACTGTACACAGCCGTTGGAAACACTTAGATGTAATTACCTGTCAAACTCAATGATGCCTGACTCAGATTTATTCAAATTATTCCTTTCTACCCAATTGCTTAGGCGAACGCATCATAGACAATTTTGTCACCTTGTTCTGGTAAATGCATATCATTCATTACGCATTTGTATGTCGGAAGTTCGTTAATAGTGTGCCTTCTTTTTTGAAATCTGTGCCTTTTACTTTTCTGGACGCTTATCGTCTGTATTTGTAATTAGTTTTGCATCGTCTCGATATGTCAAACTAACATTTCATAAATTAATATATTTCTCAGTCGTATAATTAAGTTGAGCATAAAGTAATTCCGCTTGAAATATGACAAATGTCTAACGTCGGAACAATACATTCTAAATCATTAAGACAGTAATGTTTTCTCTGTCTGCACAATACTAAATTATCAATGAGTCATTCCTTTAATTAAGAAAACTGTTGTAAACAAGTTGACAGATGTATTCAATGTCATGAGACCGGCTGTTCATTTTCCACATAACCGTATATCGAGTTATCAAAGAATGTTAGTGTAGCGATATCAGTTTATTAAGATATTTATGAGAACATACATCATCTTGTGTTTTATATTCATATCATTATAGCTTCTCTGAGTAATTCAAAAATGGTGTCAGCCTTTATTTATAAAGTCGTATCACTATGCTTTAACTTTGTATCATGAACCACAAAAGCGCAGTTGGTATTATACAGAACTAGTTAAAATCCAATGGACACACGAGTTCCGCAATAAACATTTTGTCGGAAATATTTCATTTTTTCCCATCCTCTGGTTCTCTACATCATACGGAGAAGTCGGAATGGTTTGGGCGAGGAAAAGGTTGGGCGGAACTGGCTGGTACCGTAGGAACACGGTATGCGTATTATTATTATTATATAATTATGTGTGCGCAACAAAAATGGAAAAGATAGACCTGCTACTTCTTTATAGTCAGTTATCAGGCGACTTTTGGAATCTCGGAATTGCAATGGTTTTCAATTATTTCCATAGTGATCCAACACAAACTGAATTAAGATGTGAATGAACCGATATGAAAAAGAATCAATTTAGAAAGTTCAATTATTGTGCCTTAATGTCTACTTCCGAAACATTGTCTTAAAGAATCTATTTCAAGAGATATGCTTCTTCTCAGATTTTTGTTTATGGGTAAGCATGACAACTTTAATGTTGCTATATTTTCGCAAATGGAATTTTGCTTTCTAAGATGGCATAGTTGATGAATGCTTTTAACATTTCTAAAAATTCTGTCTGTCTTAAATGTTGTATTTTGAATCTTGATACACACTTCACATATTATCGTAGAACGTAGCTTTTATCTTATAAATGAGATTTTTTTATAATGTTCAACGTTGCCATCCTTATGTTTATTTAATGCATACAGGAAAGATATCTGGTATTTGCTTTCAGTGTATGTCAGACAAGTATTACCTTGTCTTTAGCTGTATAATCTGAATCGAATTCTGATCACAAAACCACATAGCATCGCTACTAAAACCATCAATTGAATTGTCTGGCTGATGTCCTCCGGGATTAATACATTCGCTTAAAAGTAATACCCTGTACAACGTATGTGTACAAGAGTTAAATAATTCACACTCCATGCACAATATATTGGACAGTTGGGACGTATTTATCAGAAATTGTGGGATTGAATTACGCATTTTCAGCAGTGCGTATCAAAGCACTCTACAGATAACAAATTAAAATGCCATTTTCATCAGGAACTTCTCCAAATATAACTTGGTGTTCTTAATGACAAGACTTTGCATTGCATTTTTTAGAGTAAAACCTATTTATTTAGTCACTGATAGCCTAAACAGTTATGTTTAGTTACATAATATGGATTTATAATTAGAACGCAGTCTGAAGTAAGTAGTTATACTATAAATGCACAGTTTTCTTTACAGAAAAGGAAAACCTGACAGAGCGTTTTGTTCATGATATATTATGAATTTGTGTATTGATCTACTGTAATGACCCTGCGATATATATGCTTTTTGTATTTGCTAATGTTTTCATAGAAACATTGCTTACGATATTGGACACAAACATATTATTCTCAACATCGTTTAAAGTCAATGTTAGTGTATACTGCTATATGTATGCAAATACTTTTCACCTCGAAGGCTATCTTCATTGCGATTGTACCGAATGCATGTGCATATGCTAAACTGTTAATATTTCTATTAAGTACGTATGGAATATAAAGATATGTAAGAATATATTATATATCTACCGAATATCGCAGTTTCGCAAAAAAAAATCACTTCAGTGTATATTTTTAGGCGTAGATTCGCGACAAAATGTCACTCGGATACAACTACAGATTTGCTTCACCTCTGAAATATTACGTGCAAATTTGTTCAACATCTCGGCTTGTGAACTTTCCCCTGCGTAATAATACAATGCTTCGATTGATATATCATGGAGTGACATATGCACATTGTATCAAATACCGAATACATGCGTAAAAATGCTACTTGTTGATGTAATATCAGTATTTATAATGGAGAAAGCTGATGTTTGTACCACCGTCAATGTGTAAAAGACTTTTTTATGTTCACTTTGTTGTATATTTAAGCATGGACACATTGGTAGTTAGTTTTTTGGATCTATTCGTAATCTGCATTGACCCTTGAGTGATCCAATGTCATTTTGGTGTAAACCTAGTATAGTTTCTTACGTATCTTAAGTCAAATGCCACAGCTACAGAAGTAATTGACCTCAATATGTGACTCTTACTTTTTCTTAGGAGGTGTTATTAAATCATTGGTGTGATTAACGAGGCTAAATCTAGAATATACGTTCAAATATCTTGATAATGATTCTATTCTGTCACGACTTTGGGTTTCTCGTGTTGAGTAGCAAACTTATATGTTCGCATATTTATCATTTAGATTTTTACTGTTACATCGTCGCAAGTTGTTTAAGGTTTTATTTTGGAGAATATTTGGTAATCTCGCGAATATTGCAAAAATAGTAATTATCGTGCATTTTACACTTCATGTTAAGTGCTTGCTCCGGTAGAGCAATGTATCACACATAATCTTTATTATCAGAGTGACGTCTTGTCTTCCCTGATGTGAAAAAGCCAAATAAACTACTTCAATGAAAACATGTGTATTTCAAATTGACTGTAATGTTTTGGAATACTCTGTTGATTCACAGGAGAAGTTAAGTACGCCATTAGTTGGTGATTTCACGTGAAAGCCTGGGTGCTTCTTGCGCTTGTTTTGTTTACTTTTTGTCCAAATTGAAAACTATTTCTACCAGTATTCTCCGTTCAAAAATGAAATTTAACTTATTCACATTAAGTTACAAATTTCTAATGTTGATCAGTGAATCGAAATTGATTGTAAGACTTTCATGGTTTGTTTGAAACATTATATCACCATTCAGTCATTTTATTCCTTAGTCTTATAATGAAACAACATCTAAGGAATCGGTGATTATATCAATTATCGTTGTGAATAGTGGGACATGATAATCTATCAACCCAGTTGTATATAACACATATACATACGACAGAATGACTCCTTATGATCTTGTACATTCGACCAAAATAAAGGGCTTAACCTCTTGAAAGGCGTCCATTATGCAGCCATCACACTCTAAAACGATTGTGTTAATAAGAAAAAAAAATATTTTTAAGATAAAGACTTTTAGAGCTTCGATGATAGTAAGATTATTTTCATAGTTACTAGTTTTTAAATTAATCAACTTATGTATAACAGATGACAAAGAAAAAACTTTTTCTCTGGTATGCTCGTCTCTTTTCCAAAGATTTTGGAAATATGATATGGAATTCTGCTTCTGCAACTCCATGGCGACCGAATTTAGTAATTGCTATTACAACCGATCGTGCCTACACCATACCTCAGCCTACAAAATGATATATATTTTTTCTCATCAGTATCCTGACATGTTTTCATTTACGATTGTCCAACATGCTTTAATCGCAACACCCAATGTTTACTAATTTTATTTTTATTTTGAATATTGACACCATAATATTTAGGATCACTTTTTGTAAAATATGTACAGCTTGATGTAAACATTTTTTTTTCGATTTGGTTAATGGGTGTCGAACTTGATTAGCAATTCTTAAGACTGTCAATTTAAAAATTCGGTCTTTTTTATGTAAATAGTTCTGAAGTCGTCACTAATGATTCTTGGTTTATATTTTGCACTTCAGCCAAGATCCGAAGTACGTACAATGTTTTTATTGCACAGAGTTTGATTCCTGTTTTTTCTACTGCTTTTTAATCTTAATTAAACTGTTTTAGATGTGTAACTATGCTTTTCCCCGAATCATGAGTCACCCAAATACAATGCTTTTATCCTGAACGTATATTGGTCATGAACAGTTGTTGACTCTCTATCCAATGTTAATAAATGTACATTTTTACGACGCATATAACATAGTTATAGTCTATAGTTTAGCTCAAATAATTCTACTCTAGCCATACTGGTATCAATCTTTTTCAGTCAAGTTTCAGAATGTACGTTCTAATTGTTTTATGTATGTTTTCTTTTTTCTAATTATGAAAATTTGATATAGCTGTATGAATATGAGTATGATAATCGCCGTGAATAACAGGGTCTTTCCAACATCGAAGGTTTGTTTTGAAAACACAGCTTTATTGCTAGATATATATATATATTCTTAACTTTATTAGTTTTAATCGAAAAATCTGGATGAAATAACAAGCCTAAGGTGTTGCATTGTCAGGAGGTGCTTGTAAATTAACGTCATTACGCAATTATTCTGTTTCCATTTTCACACTTAATCCGTCATATAATTAAGTAAACTTTGATGATCTATGCTCAATAACATTAAAACTGCTGTTCATTTTATGGTTATATAACAGTTTGGCAAATTAATACTTCATGGCAAATCATTACACTGTAGAATGCATGTGCGCACCCTATTTGCTTTTCAGGTCACCAGAGCACTAAGTGCTCTTAAGTGGCGTATTGTGATCATCAATGACCGCCTGAATTGTCTTCTATTGTCCCTGAGCACTTGCTTCAAATAGCCCTTTATAAAAAATAAACCTGACCAACATTTCAAAAATGAACATCATTTATTTGTTAGTTAATTTAATTATATTTAAATGACCTCAAAAAAAACAAATTGACATCATAATCTCATTATTCCAAATAGTCAAGTTTACGCATTTTCGCATTTGGCATTTTATGTCATGAAAAGTAAACGCAATTCCTTTGGACGTTAAACATGTATACCGTGAGAATAACGCTATGTATGATAATTTTCTGCATATCTGGAATCTAGCTGGTTGTGTAGTAAAGACAAAATTTAAATTGATGATATGCCTTTATGATATTTTAGTTATAATAAAATGAAAGAAGTTCCAGTTTTTTATACTGTTTTAATATTCCGCTTGTCCATGCCCGCTATTAAATCCAACTGTAAAAACTCATTTTATCATTAGTGGGATAATATGCTGGCATTCTACAAAAATAGCTAGGATCAATTTGGCAAATATTCCGTAGAATCAAAAATACTATACGCTATGTTGAGATAATGTCCGCTAAGTTCCTTACATAGCGTCAGCATGGAAAAGTACCTCACCAGTAAGAACCTCACAGGTAAGCTTTCCAGCGTCATCGTGAATTTGGTGTTATTTATCCGCATTACAATATTACTCCTCTGCATTTGAAGTTTACTATAATAATACTCCAAAACTGATTTCTGTTCTATTACATTGTCTTCATGTTTATCCTAGATGTTTGCTTCTTTGTTTCTGAGGTATATTTTCATCTGTCTGGACTAAGACTTCTTTCTTTATCACTTTATTGAATTCGCTTTTATGTGGTGATATCACCAGATTATGTTCGTATAACTAGGAATATATTAATGTACTTTCTTTCTATTCAGTTTTGTCGTAGATTATTCAGTAATATCAATTGGGCATACATATAATCAGTTGTCCGATCTCTGGTTAGTCATCTTAATTGTTTTTGTATGTTTTCAATTAATTAGGTTTGTAAGTTGCAGCTGCATCGTCGTTGTAACATTATTGAAATGAACCAGTACAATTATAATCATTATCTCTGGTCCCTATTTAATATAAACGTTTTTGTTGACATTTCCAAATATACTTTTTATCGGTATGTTTGCTTTTGTGAAACCACATTTAATTTTCTTTTTTTTTATTGAGTCCAAGTAAAACTCTTCAAAAAGCAACATATGTTGGTTTAGGACTTTCAATTAAGATGAGGAATTGATTGGAACTCAATTTAATCTGTTTGCTCGATAAAAATAGACTTAATGGACGCTTTTACAAATTATTGTGTTTGCAGTATGCCCGGTTATAACAAATATAGTCTCGTACCGAAGTAGCCGTTTGAACTTAACAAACATACACTAATTCAGGCTAAATTAATCATTTAATACTAATGGTTTGGTCAAACAAAACATTAAATGCGTATTGATTGTATATTGAATATAAAGTTGGTCTCTCGGTCATAATTCAATTGATATACTTAGAAACGACGGGGGAGTCGTGAATACTGCTGAGATAATTGATATATGTGATGTAGTTTTTTTTATAGACCACACCGACGTGAGATTTTGTGTTCACTCAAAGTCTGTTGTACACACCTGTATCATATTTCTAAGTGCAGCTTTCTCTTGTGCAGTCTGTGTCAAAGTGACACTGATATTTCTAATTACCTTCCCTAGTAATTTTCTAATAGACCTGTTTCGATTTTGAAACAAAAAAAACAACAGATGAAACATCTCTAAACAATAAAATGACCATTTATACCTGTTTTGCTAAACAAAGATTTGGAATGCTAATGTCTATGCCTTGTAAACAGTATGTATGATACAATTCAGCGAGAACGCAAGAAACCTAACTAGCAACATTTTTCCATTTTTTGTGATGATGGAAATGTTATGTACAATTTGTTAGCATTAAAACAAACATTTTACACCTGTTGAATCGTTTCTGTTGCCTATGTAAGAATTGGATTTGAAAGAAAAGTGAAGACGTGTGTTTCATTTTTCAACTTATGCAACGGATGTGAGTTTGAACAAATCTCCCTTAACATTGCTTATCTTGACGCGTTCAGACTTGAAATTGATGGAAAAATCGATAACATAAGACAGATTTTTTCAATTTTGCAAACTGTTGCGATGTCACAATCCAATACCGGTATTATTTAAGATTTTGCCGCAATAGTCATGCAATTCACAACTCTGCCTCTGGTTCAAACATTTTTGTAACGTGGGAAAGTAGGCTTTGCCTATTAGAACATGGGAGGTCAGGTGGGTATCCTAGAAGCACTGTTCATAAGCGTCGTTATACCCAATACTAACGAACTAACCACAACATTTTTTTTTCATGTTCGTCATAACTATTTACATTTCTTGGATTTGACAGCTTCTTCGTTGCAGTGTTTCAACATTGCTTCAAATTTAATTTACAAATGTTCCCAAACCCATTTATTTTTCAAAGTTGAATCAGTTGATGCAGCTAATTATTTTAAAGATCTAATTTAAAATAATAACAAAATACATAAAAATATCTATACTTACTACGACTTCTGTTGCTGTCAAAGGTATATAAAATGTTGATACCAGAAAACAGCCAGCACCGTTTCCATTGTCGAGTCATGTGGTATTTTTGCTTCACTAAATCTTACCATCCATCATTGTTTCAGAACATTTAAATGTCTCTCGGACATAATGTCGTAATAATTCAACATTAGCCATTCTACTTGACTTATACACTCATGACAATTGGGAAATGTTTACGCAGCAATCATGTAATCTTGATCTGGTCTAAAGACCTCATAACTATTATGCAGAATCGTATCCCAAGGTACTCCGCATAAATGGCCTGAATCATTAGATCTAAAATAGAATAATCAGAAAGCTGAGCTGCATGGTATATGTACATGTTCAATATTCTAAACCGATTGCTTGCAGCACAAAACATATTTTCAGTGCTCATTAGCTTAAATATTTAAAATACGCCTGAGGCCGCTGCCACACACCATTGGTGCTTTATCTAATTGATACAATCTTTATAACAGCAGTTAAGTGTTCTACTTTGATTGGATCAAATTGCTGTATCAGATCGCTCTAGATAATTATGTAATAGTATCACCCACGCAATTTATGAACTGTTTCCTAATTGCTTTAAAGGTCGTTATTAAATGTCATCCGTCTGAATGTCCCGTTTTCTAAATAAATATCATACTACCCGCATAGATTGTCTTATTGTAATCGCACCATGAAATATTTAGGATCAAAGCATTACTGTAGATTTTCCTAGGTTAAGTTTATTTTAGTTGAGTACTAATTGCCTCTTGTGTTTTTTTTTGACATCATTTAACTGAAATAACATGTAGGATTATTAAAAATGGTTTGTAATATTATCAAGGTCACCTGAATCTAGAAACACATAGGTTTGCACGGTAGCACATGAATATGTACGATTTATCCTTCCAAACACCAGTTGTGTGGTTGAGTTTCACAAAACAAGATTTTTCGAAGCACGGATTATAAATGTTCATGCTGCAAAACCTGATATGTCTGGGACTAACAACAAAACCACAGCATCATTGACAAATTTTATCTTGCTGACAGTTGCTGTAAAATTTGCATCAGATATTGTACAATTACTTTAGACGTTAAATGAAGGCAGTGTCCTCCATGAATAATTTAATGGTAATAGAGGGAATGTAAAAAGTTGTTTTCTGTCCTCTATATAGTATTCTAAAAACTATTGAAGTGTTCTAATAAATTGACAGCTTGTATTTAATTTCATACTTAAAATTTACGTTACATGGTATACATGTTTTTGTCTTACCATTTAGAAATATGCGATTCAGTATGTTCGTTTAAACTTAATGAATTGAGACAAATGAATTTTGTATTTTGTGAAGACCTAGACGATCAAATATCCTTTCAGAAAGATGAATCTTTCCAAAAATCGATTTACATGTAATTGTAGATTTTAGTAAATGTATGGTAAAAGTGTTCAATGCAAGAAAGTCAGTCATCGAGCAAACGTTGAATTTTATAAAAATTTAGGGAGGGTGTACTGTATCCTGCAAAAGTAAAAGCTCTGATAAAAATAACCAAATCGGTCTGCGGAGAGGGCTGTCTTTAGAACATATTGAACTATGCATCATTGTAGATCATATTTATCAAATAATGTGTATATCTGTGTCATTTCATTTCAGTCCACTGGATCCTATTCAGCATGCCAACATTCTTAACTCCATGTGGATGATAGCTATCACATTTCTATCAATTGGTTATGGCGATATCGTTCCAAATACATACTGTGGTAGAATGGTTGCCATTGCCACGGGGGTTATGGTAAGTGAGACATGTTATGTATATTTATGAAAGTAAAGAAAACATTGCACGAGACTTCTAGGAAAAGAACCGAAGATGTATTCGATGTTTTATACATGATACCCAATTTCACATATGCTGAACCAATCAAAATATTCTAC
The DNA here is from genome assembly GCA_008271625.1 of Lutraria rhynchaena. Taxonomy (NCBI): domain Eukaryota; kingdom Metazoa; phylum Mollusca; class Bivalvia; order Venerida; family Mactridae; genus Lutraria; species Lutraria rhynchaena. The sequence goes on from VIBL01000283.1 coordinate 163,486, forward strand.
AGAGGCACATGGCCAGTGTGGAAATGCGTTGCATACTTCAATAAATGAAACAGAAAGTTTGGAGTTACATTATGATCACGATAATGGCAGTCATAGAAAACACACGTTTTTAATATTCAGCATTCAGTATATACACGCATTTCTAGCTTGAGTAATGGCAGCTGGACAATACACGTAGTAATGGCTTTATTAGACGAGAGAAACTGCAAATGGACCCATGTAAATTGGTGGTACTGATAATATCCCAATATGCATTAACACATTGTATCTTTTAATGAAACCATAACAATTTAAGTAAACATTCATTATAAGCATATTAAATCTGATTGTAAATGCCACATTGTCGAGAACAATTTTCTGGTCTTTGTATTGATATGTACTCTAACGACCGAATAACGAGAGTAAAATTGGCATGCGCAGAGAGTATAATTCAATTTGTTGGAAATGACTGACTACAATGTACGTCTATTATGGTAACAATTGTATAAACATGACATTAATTGTAATTTGTAAACTGAGTACATTCCAATTGATTCCTTTAATGGACTCACATTGCTGTGCATGTATTATGAAATTGTATAGTTTATGTGTTGGTCTAGATTTCAAAGCAATCCCATTCTGCTGTTCTGTGTAAATCTACTTAAAAACTCCTTCATATAACCTAAATTCAGATTTTCTTGTAAAGTATTCTGTAAATGTTAGCTCCTGGTCTAATTCTTAACACGAATCACCCCGAATTCACGCACTGTTGCCGAGGACTGCTGTTGATAGATTGAGGGTTCGAGATCCTAGTGACGTATGTTTTCCATGCCGAATCGCCAGATTTATACCGAAAATGAATAACGCATTATTAAGGAAACTAATATTATTAGTAATAGCTTATTTGTGTTTTCGTATCATTGTTGTTATTCATGAAATTGTAAATAATACATTTTTATTGAACAACCAATTAATGAAATTTAACTAAAGCTTCCTCGTCAGTTGTCAATCTACCTGTAAAACGGTTCTATTAAATACATTATACGACCAAACTCCTACACAACACTAGATTACTGAAGATTGAAATAATGACTCAGTACAGCATGTTTATACCACAAAGCCTAGCATTCCTCTTTTTTTATATATACCTTTACACTCAGGTTTAGATGGTTCCACAGAGGTTTACCTGTATCATCTCTTCGATAATTGTTGTGAGTCTTACAAATTCCATATACTAAATAACCTGATGCCGAAATTGGTTTAGTCTGAAATCGTATGTTTTACATAACCAGATGCTTCCTGCTTCTTTCGGTTGTCTAAAACATATACACCGATAAACAATTTTAGAAACGGAGTTTTTTTGTGTTAGGTGAAAAACTAGCTACTGCGTTTTTTATTACTCTAACTTTTTTAATCAATTACCGGATATTGTCAACAAATGGTAAATATCATACCATGTATTAAATTTGGCAGAGTCTAATATTGTTGACAAGACTAATCCAGTAGGGGATATTGAGTAATAAATATTCATTAATAAATAATGAATCCCAATCATTTTATTACATTATCAGTTATTGGTTGTGGTATTTCAAAATCCAAATTGCAACTGATGCATTATGCCCGTAATTAATCAAATTCCGCCTTCACAAATTACACATATTGGCAACTTGAGTTAATAAACATAAGATGCGTAAAACTTGGAAATGTCACCAAACTTTTTCCACATACCAGAGAAAGCATTACTCACCGTAACGGAATCATGATTTTTCAACTAAGCAATAAAGTCATACCCGACGGCACGAAAAACGAATTCCAGCGCCTGATGCATGCTTTCAGACCAGGCGCATGCTTTCAGACCAAAATATCACATACGCGAAATTGACATATCGCAAGTCGTGTGCTTTTCCAAAAACAAAATCCTCATTACGCTAGCCTATAGTGGCTGACACGTATATTAACCATTTTCTTCCATTTCCAAAAAGGAACATTCGTATAAAACACTGGCAAACACAATAATAGATTTATAGTTTTTTTACTGGAGCACACGACACCATCTTTCAACCCCATTCTCCCCCTATATTTCAATTGTCAGTTATGTATGATTGATATTAATAACCACTGCATTTGCCATAATATTTCAAGGATATATAACTTTACATTAATCACAAAAGTAGAAAAAATGTATTTAGATGAACAATGAAATACGTATGATGTCAAGTATAGCATATTGTTCTAATCCAACTTGATTTGTTGTTTTTTTTTGGCTTATTCATTCGTATTTTGGCAACTAATAGGTATTTTTGCAAGAAAACGCAATTAGAACATTTATAAATAATAGTTAGCCCAACTAAGTGCAGGTCTACATTGCTTGGAACGTAATGAGATATAGGTCAATGGCTGCCCAGAATATGCAACATGTACTACCAATACTGCAGCTTAATATTACTGCGCATTTTGTGGTAGAGATTATATTGCTGCTGTCAGTGGGAAACCATTTATTTTTGTTGTTGTAACTGTTAGTCGTTACCTACGTCTCCAGCTGGTATGAGATAATACAATTACTGTAGCGTTTTATAACAATCTCAACGTACTTGTTTATTTAACAGTGCAACAATAGATTTTAATGTTGTCTCTCAGAAACATAAACAAATCCACCATTTTGTCGAACAAAATCTTTTTAATCGAGATGATTAGTCCTATGGTTACTTATTCATTGCCCAGTTGCTATGAACTACTAAAATTCAGATTAATTAAATGATTGTTAACATGAAAAGTGTGCGAGTTGTGCACAGCACTGATGGTATGCTTTAATTTCAAAATCTAGCGCAAGTGTTATTATTTTTGACTGATTCCGAGGGTTACTAATGAATAATACAAGATCTGTTGCTTTGACATATTGTTCTTAAAATCATCATTTGATATCAATTCTATTTTATATATAATTGTTTTAATAAATAAATATTTAAATAGAGTAACAGCCATTCCAAAACAACCAATACTAAGTCCTTTGAAAATGTGCTTTCCGATAACAATATCTTAATTGAATTGTCATATTTCAAACTTTAAAAAGGTTAATGACATTTAAAAGAATTTTTTTTGTAATATACTGATACGATTTTGTGTTTCGTTTGCCCTATGTTTATTAGAATTATCATATACAAACTGTTTTTGAATCTTGTGATATTCAAGAATTCATTTATACATACAAACACGTAATGTTAAACTTCAATTTACGACCATCACAATGTAATGACTACCTCATTATAACGACCACTCAATTTTGGACCGGTTTTCTATATTTCTTCTGTATTAGAACTTGAAAATCAGACCACCTCGGTATTAAGGCCGTTCTTTCCGGGCCAAACGCTGGTCTTAATATCGAGACTTTACTGTATATATTTCATAATGTATTTTTAGGGTGCCGGTTGCACAGCGTTAGTGGTAGCAGTTATTGCCAGAAAACTAGAACTGAGCAAGGCAGAAAAACATGTGCATAACTTCATGCAAGATACGCAACTTACCAAAAAGGTAATACTTTATTAGTCAACTGACTTGTGTGAATTGATTTCAAGAAGTCTCTTTTTTTCACTAACTGCATTTCCCCATCCTCCATTTAATGCATTGAACGTTACTGAACAATGTAAAATGAGCTTAATTTGAAGGGAAAACGTGTTTATGCGTTCAATCGCCTGTCTACCACCAGACATTGCATATTTGAGTAAAACGGCGCCATTTTGCTGTAATTACACTCCTTGTTTGTAGCAGATACCACAGCTTCCATATTTTGTCACAAATACGTGTTTCTACCATTAAAATTGAAGCATTGTGTTCAATATCGTTCGGCTACGAACAAAGCCAAATGTTGCAATTTATTTGTCACTGTAATAAATGAAACCAAAAAAAGAAATGGTCAGTACTTGTCTGTTGTCTAATGTTTCAATTTATTCGGACGACGTATGGTGGTATTAACTGTACGTCAATATTCATGTGCTTTTGTTCAGCATTTTCTATGATTGTTTCGGCCGCGGAAACATTGCTTGTCTCTATAAATCTCTTTAGAATGCAATACTTGCTCAGTGATCATTGGAAAATAATAAATTTACAAGAGAGTTTGTCATTTTGTGTTCACAACTGATCATTCATTTTCCCTGATCTAAGTTTATAATTATATTTTTATTGTTTCAGCTGAAAAATGCGGCGGCTAATGTCCTTAGGGAAACGTGGCTAATATACAAATACACAAAACTTGTGAAGAAAGTTAACGCTAGTAAAGTAAGATCCCACCAAAGAAAGTTTCTGCAGTCTATACACCAGTAAGTATTCATTTCTATTTCCATATTTTACAAAATACAGTAGAACCTCTCTGTCCAGAAAGACAAAAATGCTCGGATTAGAGAGGTTTTCGGAGTACAAAGGTTCCGAATAACAATGATTTTTAGTGTTAAATACATAATAAAAAATCGGGACCAGCTGACGTGTTCCGTTTATAGAGGCTTTCGGATTGGAAAGGTTACGATTAGAGGGGTTCGTCTGTAGCAGTCCTTTTATCACTACCTCTCGTATGTTGATCGTACTGTTACATTAGTATAAGTTTACACTGCGGCAATAGATGTTTCTGTCTTGTTTGCCAACTACTATCATATTCACAATTTTATTACCAACTTCCCTTTGTCTGCCATATTTTTCTGCATATATACTACAACGTATTACACCCATGTACCGTCAGCCATTATTCTGTCAGTTATTTTCAGTTACAAACTGGCGCTTGCGATTTGCAAATTGTTGCCACGCCACAGAATTTTGGTAAATGATCTTGTGTTTTATTTGCAATACGCAAAATAGTTTATTGCAGTATATTCAGCTTTGCCAAAGACTATAATAGCAATTCTGCTAGACATGGTTGATGCTATCAGAAAAAAATCTTATAATGAATGTGTCATCTAAATCATCGTAGAAGAGATCAAATTTATGAATTATGATATGTCTGATTTATCCGGTCTGGGCTGTTCTTCAGTTTCTTTGGAGACAGAAAAATCATAAATCACCTCTCCATATCACACATGCCAATATCTCTTACGTTCCAATACTTTCGTTGATATAGCTTTAATTGAAATATTGCATGGATTCGTGCAAGCAAGTAATTTTACAAATGATTTCTTATCCATAACAACGTTGTCTATAGAGTGTTAATTCGAACAGTCTGAAGTGCTGAATTTGACTGAATAAGTGATACCTGACTGGTGAAGCTTTTTTACTTTGCATGTCTGATTTAGAGTATTAACAGTGAGTGTCGGAAAATATCTTATTGAGGTATTCTGTGCTATAATCAGTGTGGTTGTGTAATGTTTTGTCCAACTTGTGACACTCGGTCTAAGGTTAACATGGTAGAGATGCAATTATATTCTCAGATCCCGTATCTGAAGAAGAATAGAAATTGGTCTCTAAGCTTAAATGTCAATTTTTTGTTCTTTAATATTCATAATTCAATTATATAGCAATTAAGTTTATGAAAATTATTCATAGAGCCTCCTATGTATGAATTAATTTATATGAATGTTTAATTTCCATGATTGAGAATTAAATGAGATCTAAGCTTGGAGTTTCATGACCTTGGATTGTGAAATAAGCCTATTAAGAGGTCCCAGGTCATGTTGGTCTTTACATTTTCGGTTTCTGGTATACTTTTATGCTACATTCACGTAAACATAAATCAAACTCACGGCGGTGAGTATATATATGAACAAATATATAATTATGTTCATGAATAATGTCTAGTTCATTGTTCAATCCTTCAATGTTTTGAGTTTTAATCATGCCCGGGACCTCATTTCACATGTGAGGAAGCTGTGTAGTTAGCTTACGGACCGTCAGTGGTGCTCTCCCGTTTAAGTTGGATGAATTGCCAAATGACCCTTTTGGTGTGATGTCAAAAAGAAGATAACATATATGTATAATATTTTGCTTTTGACACATAAAACGAAAATTGTAGTTCATAACAATCCCTGCGTATAGCTGAATGAGACACCTGAATAAGATTCATTTGCTATATCTTTACTTGACTCGTCCACTTCCAGTATATTGTATTTGTTTTCACATCCTAAGTTTTGGTTTCAAATATCTGTGAGACATTATGACCATCCTGTCCCCAGAGAGGAAGCTGGACAGCTACAAAGGATACGGAGTTAGCTTCAAACAATTAGACTTCCTTGTAACTTATAATGTTCATATGTCTTTATTCCAGCTTAAAGTATCGTAGATTTTAAGTCGTCTATTACAGGGAAGCAACTCGTACACAAACTCAAATATCGGAAGCGCATATAATCAAAATGTTTTTGTTATATTTGAGCTTATTGAGAATAATGTTATACAGAAGTTATTGCACAGAGGATTAGTAATTTTATGGTTTTAAGTTCTGCTGTATGTATTATAAATCACAAATTTTGCTGTTTTTTTTTTTAAGTTTGCGGCGTATTAAAATGGACCAGAGGAAGCTAACAGAAAATCAAAGCTCCCTTGTGGACATGGCTAAGGTACTGATTTGTATATATGTTTAGTTGTTTGTATTATTAATCGTTTGAATCAACATGGTCTAAAATAACAACTTGAGATTGAAAAACTGCCCTCAAGACTCAATTCTATTCCATCATTTTTATGGCAAAAATATCGAACATATTAGTTAAAAATACCGTAAATACTTTTTTTAAAGACACTGTCTTGGAAAATGAATAAGATTGAGTTTTGCTTTTGGAATATTCTCAAGTAATTTATTGATTTGAATTTTACACCGTTAGCTTTTCATGCTGTGACATGTAGATAACTTTCTTTGTATTGATTCTTTGTACACTTTGCTCACACCAGTTGTGAAGAGTATATAGCTTGGTTGTGAAAATTGTGGTAATTACTTCAGTCTTTTCTTTGATGTAAAGAAATAAGTTCCAACCATTTTTCAGGAATATAACTCATTTTTTACGACATTTATTGCTCCAATTTATTATTCAGAACATTTGACATATTTAGATACGTACATAAAATTGTTTCAAAGTACAATTCTGAAATTACGACAAATTTTGTCTCTTAACTTATTTTTTTCAATTTTTATATTTAGGGTAAAAAGACCTCATTTTAGCTAATCCTCGTAAATTCATAAAATTTATTACGCTTTAAATAATTTAAATATACTGTTTTAGCCTTTTTATTACTTTTTAAATTGTCACATGTTTAAGTCAGGCAATGTGACTGAAAAGTTTGCCATCTGATAAATCACTCATAGGTTCCAGACAAAACAGTTACCAATGCTTGAATGATTCTTTATCTTTTTGTCTTATATGTATGTACATGAAACTAGATTCTTACTTCTAAGCATTTGTTACATGACTGTGCTGATTTGTCTTTCAAAGCAGTACATTAATCACTGAGTCTGCAGTTTCCTACACCATAATGGAATTTTAAATTTTCACCCGTTTTTAAAGTTTTGAGGGCGATATCTAGCTGCATTACTGTACTATCTACATTAGAGAGATTATTGTGAAATGTCATATCAATGACAATCAATGCAGTATTTGTCAATTAATGTTACATAACCCTTTGCCTCATATTACCACATTTCCCCGCATCTGAAGCAAACACTGTGGCAAAAGAAGCCATTGCTTGTAATGAGTAATGGCTTCTTTTGCCACAATGTTTTCCACTATGTCAGAGAGAAATAATCCAATTTTCTTAAATAAATTGATGTTTTGTATATTAGCTTTGAATTTGGATGCGTTCAAAATATGCTTATGAGGCAAAGGGTTAAACAAAATTCTATCAAAAATAAACTTGCGGATGCAATGATCAAATTATACTGCTGAGAAAGATATTTCACGTTGCTGAGTTTGATAATACAGATTTCATTTGTCATCACAATATCCTTTTCCTTTCCCTTTATACTTTGGTTTAATCTAATTACTTTAGGCTCCTTTATAACAATTTGGGTTCATTTGAATTGAATGTAACTCTCATTTATTTCCGCGTACATAAAGTACTCTTTTGACTAGTTCCGTCTAAGCATTCAGTACAATAAGACACTCAGGGACTAGAAAATTAAAATTATTCTCATTACATATAAATGGAAAGTGAAAAGGAAAAATAAAAAGCCATCTTAGTTCGGCTAAAAGTTCTGCTGAACATCACACACTAATAAGGTAAGGGAAAGGATAGTGGTGAAATTTGAATTTTTTATCGTCCATATCTATCACTGAAAACTTGAACTATATTCTGGGAAGAAATACATAAACTTGTCCTCGTCTTTGAATCAATATCTGTTTCCAAATCATGGAAAATCTTTTCTTTCTGTTCCAATAATTGACTATAATTTTCCTTACCTAAATATATAGATTCTATGCTCATTGCGGTTCATGTTTTGAAAAAAAAACAAAGGTTTTTACTATATATTTCATACTTCACCAATTATCCTTTTCCTTGTAGAGTGTAGGTGTAACAGGTCTTCATAGCCACAATAGTGTGTATATATCAAAACCTTTACCTGAATTCAAACAGGTTTGACAAATGTCATATTGCATTCTAGATAGTGATTTAGAGTATGTGAGATTGATCTGAGACACATGTTTTGCGCTTCGACTGTCATTTGCCTGTGCATTGTAATTATGTGCATTCATCATTTTGAATTGATCTGAGATTGAAGTTTTATTTCTGTACTATGGTCATGCATTAATATTCTGTGTCCTGACATTGAGGCAATAGTTATTCTCTGGACAACCAATACAATTAAAAAATGCCCAATTAGATATTCATAGGTTTTTGAAAGACGTTTGCATTAATTTGCTATTTTGTACTTGAAGTGAAATTAATGTTTCGGGATTTTAACATTTGTGTCTGTGTTGTTTAAAATGCTCATAAATTCATAGTTTACATGCTAGATAAACAGATCCTGCACGATTTCAAAATTTGACTTTTTCGAGCCTGTATGTTGAACAATGCTTTGTTGAACAAAACGAAAACTCAAAAAATGTGTTTGCTGTCCCCAGATTTACTTGCAAAAAAGGCAATCTCCAAAACTTTTACGTGTAAGATAGGTCTAAGCGCAAAACTGTATGTGTACGCCCTAGTAGTCCCCTGGTACTAACAGAACTAATTATAACATATATTTTCTGGCTTACTGTAGCTATTTATGTTTATATTGTTCCAGTTTGCTGTGCCTGTATCCCTGTATTTCATTATTTTTTTTCTGCTAAATGTCGATTTATTTGCTAATTTTGAACAATTACAGTAATACCTTTACATATTAAGACCGACTTAAAAACCAGAGTGATACGATTCATGGCGAAAGAGAATACCTTCTAGGAAAATTTCACAAAACAAATTTCCATATATGGAGAAGTTACCAGCTCCTTGTGGAAGGGTACGTTAGTACTGATTAGTATACTGTCCATGAAAACTGGTTAGTGAATTGAAAAATCGTAGGAAAATGTCATCAAACCCAATGAAAAAAAGGAAATGAACAGTACATCAAAACAACTTTTGTGAAAGAAAGAAACAGTTTCAGTAATGGGGAGGTCCCATTATGTTGAAATGTTGGAAGATGAAATATACAGGAAATACTGAAAACCAGTCCCAAAATGACTGGTTGCAGTAATAAGGTGGTCTTAATAGTGAGGTGATCTCTGAGTGAGATTTTACTGTACTCGTACATCAAATTGCATTACGTTTTTCATCATTTCTTGTGCATTTTTTTATTTCATGGCAAGGCAGTTGTTCTAGGTTCATGAAAATAACTATGACACTCGTTTGCCATATGAAGTTCATGTGTTTTGTTTGTTTGTTTTTGCCAATACTTTGCAACTACATAGTTTATCATTTGTACATATCAAAGTCCCAGAATGTCATTCGTAAAATTACAACGATGGTTGTTTTCATTTATTGTGTGTTAAAGAACTTAAAGAAACAATGGGAGATACACTCAGGGTTTAAAATCAAGCATTGATTCTTTGTGTACCTATGCTTTTCTTTTATTTGTGTTAACTTATTGTCTCATAATACCGCATTTCCCCGCATCTGAAGCTTTGGTTGGTTGGTTGGTTGGTTGGTTGTATTGGAGTTTAACGCCGTTTTTCAACAATTTTTCAGTTATATACGGCGACCGGTGCACCTAACCAGTTTTCCTGGACTGTGTACTAACCAGCACTAACTTACCCTTCCACAAGGAGCCGGCAACTTCTCGACATATGGAGAAAAAGACAGACGACGTTCAAAAACATTGTGGCAAAATAGGTCATTGCTTGTAACGAGTAATGGCTTAAATTGTTTTGTCACAATGTTTACCACTCTATCAGAGAGAAAAAAAATTCTTAAATAAATTGATGTTTTGTATATTTGCTTTGAATTTGGAAGAGTCCAAAATATGCTTATGAGACGAAGGATTAATCCTGATTATGTTACTTACATGATGTTTGAATATTATTCCATCCAAGGAAAACTAACCAAGATATCCTTATTGTCATGCGTTAGATAAAAATACTTTGAATATGTGCATATATGCCATGAAAAGCTGATATAAGCTAAATAACATACACACGTTAAATAATATGATTCAGTGGAATTTTTATTTAAAAAAAAGTCAGCTGTGTCATATATAGCTGAAGACTTGATTATTGATTCACTTTGTGCTTTGAATGAAACATTTTGTTGTAAAGTTTAAGAAAAATCCTGCTGTTTTTAGACAATATCACGTTATCTAATAACTACTGAAAAAATACCATAAGTGTTTATGAATGTTTCTTTTGCATTTAGACTGTTTCAAACTGAAAACAAATGTTAGTTGGTGCTCAAAGTCTAATAACCTCAGAAAAGCATATTTTGTGTAAAGGTTCAGAAGTGAGAGAGCTCTGAAAACATGTTGATTTATATTAGTTTATTTTCTTTTCAAAAGTCAAGTTGACTCTTGGTTTTTTTTCACTCGAAATTAATTAACAGTTTATTGAGACATACCCACTGAACTGTCTTTGTTGACAATGAAATAGGTTACGAAAATAGCCTATCAATTATTTCTAATAAATCCATTTATTTTCAAATCATGCCATGCTATCACACGTATGGGTTCAACTGGTGTAGCTACAGTTAAATGAGTGATGTATGCTCAAATTGAAAATTACTGTTTTGATCAAGCTGGTTGTGCACTGACTTGACCTGTAATTAGATATGATAATTGATTAACTTTTAATACAGCTTTAAATCATCTGTTAATGTGTACATTATATTATACCAAACATTAATTAAGTCTCAACTATCCATTGTAAGGACATGGTACGGATATATTTCGTCCTTAATGATTCAGTTTGTTTTTATTGTAATCCAATCTACGGTATGGAAGATGGATTATGTTTTACATAATTCAAATGATGTTGGTGTATAATTAATGACATTTTAATTCATATTTTACGATTTACATGGCACAATGAAATACCAAACAGACTTGGGATGCATGAACTATTTGCGCAAGTTTATAAGATATGCATTGGCGTAGGCAGGAACAAAATGTTTACACGCTTAGTGAGACAGGAATGCTGATGGAAGCGTGTATTTTGATTATACAACTAACAGGTAGCGGAATTTTTATATGCACGTGCATATTGTGCGTGATGGGCGCTACGTCCTTGATAAGACTTTCTGGGTAAAATTAAAAGTTTCTGTAACATGAACAGATCACAGTATATACTCCAAATAAATGGCATAAAATGACATTATCCTTAAAATAATCATTATGGTTCATTTAGAAAATACAGTAAAACCTCAAATAGCGACCATCCCAATATTACGACCACTTTGTTATACGGCCACTCATTTTTGGACTGACTTCCAATAATTCCCCTATAATTCAACTTGATAATAAGGCCATCTCATTATTAAAACCGATGTTATGGGTCCCGAATGTGGTCTCATTGTTGAGGTTTTACTGTATATTTGGCATAGGGTATAATCAGTAAAATAAATAGTCAGGAAATCTTTTATCTTAACTGTAGTTTACATTGGATGGAGTAATAAATTGTAAAACAAGATACAACTTAACGATTTTTATATGTTCATTTTTCTCTGTGTCCTTAATCAAAACATAAGCTGCGGCCATGGTCCAGTGGTTAGTGCGCTGGACTTGTAATCCGGAGATCCGGGTTCGAATCCCAGTCGCGGCAGGTTATACCCTTCTATGAAAATTTGACAAAAGTGTCGATTTTCCTCCATATATAGAGAAGTTGCCGGCTCCTTGTGGAAGGGTAAGATAGGAGTGGTTAGTATACAGGCCAGGAAGACTGGTTAGGTGAACCGGTCGCCATATATAACTATAAAAATTGTTGAAAAAACGGCGTTAAACCCGAGTGATAATATGTCACTTAAAACAAAAAAGATAATCAAGGAATAAATCAAAGCACTGATGACATCATTCATGAGATGTGTTATAGAAGTATCAAATATACTTCATGTAGAATTACCATTATTTTCGTTTAATAAATAGATCATACTACATGCTCTAGCTCTGTTTGTCTTCCATAGAATCGTTCTATTTTCATTTCCATGGTGTGCTGTTGTGCTGATGGGTGTTTGTTAAATACATCTGTGATATTGCATGCATCATCAGCATTTATCAATTATATGCTTTGTGATTTGCTTCTCAAATCATACAATTGCATATTCAACTATTCCGGTAAATAAATCTTGTCATTTGTGTTATAATTACATAATTTATAACTACACATACTAAAACTGCATGAACCGGATAATTGTTCCAAAATGTTTGCTATTCATGCATACATAGTATTATACGTAACTATGTTTGAAAAAGAATCAGGTTGTTTTTCTTGGGGTAAAAATAATCACAAAATACATAGTTGGATTAGCTGGTGCAGTGACTTCTAGTCAATGATCACAGTTGTATCCATGGCATTAACAGCACACCATACATTTTCTAAAAATGTTTAGATTTTACGTATTTAGTGCTTATTTATTATAGTAGTAGAAATATTTCCCCTTTTAGATAACAATGATGGAGGTAGTAATTTACTGCATTTTGATACATAAAACACAATTTCTTGTCTCTTTTCTAAAGTATATTGTCATGCATATGTTCATTTCTGAAGCATTGCATTGGTGTCATCCTTACATTATATCATTGTATAGAATATAAAAACATAATCCAGTCTCACGTCAATTACACTTCATATGTTGTTGAATAACTGCATGTAAATTGTCTTAAATTTCACAAAACCAGCAACCAACTATTATTGTTGTTGTTGTTTTTTTTTTGTTTTTTTTTTGGAAATAATAACCATCTCTTAAGTTCTCTGCATCATTTTCATAAAATTGTTTTACAGAAATTAAGCAAAAATTCCAATCAACTATATTCATTCAAATTCCCTAGAGCATACAGCATGTTGCTAAATTCAATTATTACAGTAATTGAAATTACATGTTAATTATTCAGCGTTACCATAACAACAACAATGTATGTGGTTTATGTCTTGGTTTGGAATGGTAGCATATTAGCATTTGTTGCATTTTGATCTGTATGAATGAGTCTATATTTGGTGTTGTCTTGTTCTATATTACACAAATTACATTTTATCACTCATGAATGCATTGATCTAACATCATTTACTAATACCAATATTTTTCTACACTTTTTACTTCCATGATATACTACATCAGATATCTAACATTCACAAATATTTTGATTTTCAATTTTCATGAAAAAGTCAATTCATAGAAAATGTCTTTTACTCAAGTGTAAGGAATTCCTGTGTTATTTGTTTTAAATGCTTAGATAGGCCGTTTTAGGCAAAAATAAAACATGGTCAAATAAGGCCCACTCAAGTTCAGAGTACAGAGAAATTTTCTGGATCAAATTTTCTCTGGATTTTATGTGTAAACTTTACTAGATAGGTTATTTTAAGTAAATATAATGCATTATTCACCATCTGAACCATCTTGGTGAATTTTATTGTGAAATATTAACTCTTTTTCACATTATATGATTCTATCCTGGTTTTGCTTTTTTGGTGACTCCTGGCAAGCTTTTTATTCTGGTTTAAATAAGTTGATTATGACCCACCACTGGGATCAACATAATTCAGAAAATTTAAAGTCTTTGACATCAATATAAAGTGTCAGCATTAGTTGGTTCGCATTTCAGACAAACACTTGAAAATATTTCTTTTTATGAGGTCTGAGTAATTTGATTTAATTTTTTCTTGGGTCAATGGTCAAAGTCAATTTGAATGTTTGACTTTATTTCTCACTTATCAAACAAACAACAAAGGTATTTCTGGAAACACGACTAGATTAGTACATTTTAAAGTGTTTAACGTATTATAGCACGTCAGTGAGGATTTAATGTATAATGCTAGTTGACAATCACTCAAGTGATTACAATTTTATATTATTTTACTAAATTATGAAAAGAAGCATGTAACTGTTACATACTGAGTGTAGTTTGATATGATACATGATGTAGATGTACGTTGCATCATAATATGGTACTGTATATACAGTAGTATCTCCATGTAAGACCAAACTTGGGACTAAAATAAATAAAAATATTTAATGATATTAAGATGGTCTAATGATCAAGTTTAAAGAAGTACTTAAAAATGAAAAAAATACTGGCTGTTATTAATCTAATGTGGTCTTAGTACTAAAGTGGTTACTGAGTAAGGTTTTACTGTACGTTTAAATCTTGCAAAATACATGTCTTCACTAAAGCTACAATTCAATTAAAAATACTCATGAGATTTGTTTCAAGCAAAATGTAAATGAGATTTTTTCTGATCAATATTCTTGGTTAGAAGTATGTGTGATTAAATTACTCTTAAGATGTGACATCAGGGTGTAAATCGAGATGAACGAGGATTTGTTTGACTTATAAGGGTCCCCCCATGGAATTCTCTTCTGACGCATCTGATGTGATTTTCATATTTGATAGGTACTGCTACTTCTTGAATGTTAAAATTTCATTAAAATCACTCTTTACATTTTGTTTTATTTATATTAAATTGATTTTTGCACAGTAAATAATAACAATAAATTATGCTTTTGCACAACTATGAAAGTTACACAATTCCACATTTGTGTTATAGTCACAATGTTAAAACGCTTTTAAAATACATTTCCTTTGAATATAGATATGAAATCAATTCATGTAAATTGAAGGACACTGTTTAGTATTTAAAATAGTTGAGAAGAAATCAGTGATGTTAAAGCATAGATTGATAAAGGTCATGCTTCTTCTTGTAATACTATTGAAGGAACAAATGAATTCATTAAGTGCTCTTTCATTTCAAACACGGAACTATCAGTGTAGCTTTATTAGAACAACTTATATCTGAAAGATTTCATAGACAAGTCTTTAGTTTTACATGTAAATTACTCATCTTTGCTCAAAATAGATTGCCATTACTCAAATCTCAACATACAAACTGAGCTATGGTATGGGAGAGTCATACCATGAGTACGTATGGTAAATTTAAATGTTTACTAGGTGCTAAATAATTCTTTCTATAATTCACTTTGTCTAAGAATTAAGTGTATATCTTATATTTGAACATCAATGGCAAATTTGATTGATGAGCGTCGACAATTTCAGAAACTGTGGATCACAAAGAATTACTCAGCTTTCGTTAAGTTGAACAATTTACTTATTAGTCTAAATCTTTGGTCAGTTAAATTAATACTGAAAACTGTTCAGTTTAGTTCTGAGATTTGAGTATTGGTTATTATTATATATTCTACCTGTTTGTATGTCTTTGATGCAGTCTTTATTTTGATTTGTTTCAGACTCAGACCCACATTGAAACGATGGTGAGTGAAATGTCAAGTAATACTGGCAACCTGGAAAAACGTGTGAACAAAATAGAAGATAAATTGCATGCTTTACAGGTAAATGGCACAGAATGGATGAAAATGAATTGAATACATGGTTTTGTAATGATAAACTAAATGTATAAAGAAATTAACGTATTAAGCCTCAGTATGCCCTCTTGACATCTGTATGATAGTAATGATAGCAGCCTCACCACCTATTAATCACGTTTGAATATGCAACATGTTTACTCACAGTACTATGTCATATTCGGCTATAATTACCTTCTGCACGCTCTCCAACATTTACAGTTAAATCTGAATCAACTTCCACTTGTAAGTAAAGGTCATCATGTGAACAAAGGTTACTAGTTACTACACATATATTGATTTAAACTATCTGACTAAAACAATCTCTGAACGGTCATATATCATATTTTTTATATGGATTGTATTCCCATAATTGTACGTATTTTACCTATCGAATTTCTGTAATGTATAAGTATTTCCCTGGAACAAGTTCAAAGTGTTTGTCATAGCATCAACATTACCCAGTTTGTTTCGTATCTTTCCGTTAAGAAAAATATTATTATTCACAGACACAAATGGATATGATGCCGAATATGATTGTGGAACGTCTGATTGCCAGGCGTGCTGATCCCCTTGAAAACCGCCAAGCCGAACCAAGACCAATTCCCGAGTTTAGACACTACACACGATTATCTCCCCCTCGACGTCGGAAGAATTTAGTCACCCAAAGCTCTGTCCCAACTCCATCAACTTTGTCACCGTTTAATACCACTGGAACCTCACTCCCTGAATCCAGTGTCTCACTTCCAGCCACACCGTCTGAATCATCTGCAAAAGATGGTCATCCTACCTGACGTGCGGTGACTAACAAGGGTATGTCTGATAAATAAATAAATAAATGCATAGACATATGTGTAGCTTTTTATATTATACCGTGTGTGTATCAAAGTTTAGGTTCATTCGAAACTTTCATTCCACGACCACGAAGCTTCACATTGTAAAATGCCAAAAGGATTGTCGCAGACACACCAACATTATGGCATATACCAGTGTTACTATAAAATGAAACTATGACCTATATATGCTGAAGGTGTGTTAACAGATGTTGACACCTTCAACGTGAACAAATAATAAGTATTACCTACCTATGGCGTGAAGTGTGACTCATATACCACAACAACAAAAAAACTATGACCCGGCTTCAGCATTACTGCATGTCCCCGGTCAATTGTTGATATCATCCTGTGTTTACAAATAGTGCATGAAATGCACAAGTGATGTGAAACTAAGTAAAAGAGAGCTTGCATCAAATTGAAAATCAAGTCACGTGACTGAGGAAGATAGATTTGGACTTGAATGATAAAAGCTATGTAGTTTGTGTAATCAGCGATCGCTGGGCGGTGAGAATATCATCCGAGTGTGATATGGAACTTATACCGACAGGTAACTTAATTATTCTATACAGAGGAGGTAGATTATTCATGGTGGTTGTCAAGAGAACTTTATTAGTGGCCAAGAGACCTAGCTTGTATAAACACCGAATAACTGAGTGGAACACGACATAAAGCTAGAGTGTGTTCTATGTTTAATGTGTGACTACGTCCCTTTAAATTGTTTTTAGAAAATGTCGGTCACTGATGCTATATGTTGATTATGCAACTAACAAGCAATTTTACATGAGGCGAAATGAATGACATCAGAAATAGCAAACTCATATGTGTTATTTAGTTAAAAAGATATGAATATTTTATCGTACAAAAAGTATTATCGAATGGACGCGCTAGATGTTGGAAACTAATTGTTGATGTGGTAATCTCATTGTAAACTTATGAAATGCCAAACAATAAACGTAATGGAAATTAATGAGTGTTCACTACATTCATTGACATTACATGGTGAGTATTATTTTGTATTTGATGATCAGGCAAAGTTCAAAGGAAGCTGCATTTTTCATCTGAAAGTTATACCAATTTCACACAGATGAAAGTTGCTGAGTTGTTTCAAAAGAGTTCTTCTGACTGGATCAATTATTGTCCAGATAACAAATGTGGCCTTGGAAACACTTTTAGTGAGACTAATCCATGTTAATGATGTAAGTAAATATACAGTGTTACCTCTTGAACATTGACCGCCATTGCCAGACGGGGATGTTGTTTAAAAATATTCTGTTTATTTGTGTTGTTACATGAAGGAGAGAAATTTCCATAAATGGTGGTTTAAGAGGTTAAATTGTTCAAAAGTTTAAATTTTTATGTTATTTTAAACCTTTTATGTAATAAACATAACATAAAGTATACGATTGAAAGTATGCTCATTGAAACATTCATTCAATTACGTTTTGTATGTATATAATGATGATTGTTATTTATTATGAAATAAAATGTGATATTTCCCCTTTAACACTCCTCCCGAATAAAACAGACATTCATCAAAAGAGTTAAAAAGTGTTTTCTGTCGTGTAAATATTACGTACTATTTGTAATGCCATTGTACATAACATAGAATATCTTTGTAAATATCATAATTTATTGAAAAACAACAGGGTTTCTGCAGTGTTTATCTGCCAATGTTCCATTTTCTGTTTTGATGTAACAACCACGTTCAGTCAAAGCCATAATCTTATGGCTGTAAATAATGTTGGCTTATGAAAAAGTTTATTAATTCTTTTACGTTCTTTGGACAGAAGGATTACTTGATTCCATCGGTCCGTCCTTCATTTTGTCTTTGTGTAATGCTGTGTCCAGTGTACAACTTGCTTAGAGCGCTTGGTGCGTACGGATGTTCATCAACTTAAGACTACTGGTTGCATGTAGAGGGGGTAGGTTTCTTATTCAATGTCCCAATGTAAATTAACATGTTGCCGCTGTACATATTAAGCAATTTGCGTGTATTAAGATCCTTGTCTCTGTAGTTTTCACTTGCAGTTGACAGATACCTTGGTAACACGTTTTACCAGTTCAAGTGGGATATGTTTAGAAACCAGCCCATATAACCCAGAGGAAAACGTAACCTATATTACCTGACTAACATTATTAAATTCATTTTTATTTGTTGGTTTGAATTCTCATATCATGTCTTTACAGTCAAAACGCGTAAAGTTGAACAAATCTGAGATTTTTTGTCACATTATATTCATGAACAAAAATGTTTTTTTATTAATTAAAAACAATTTCTTTCAAGGCTTTGATATCTTGTCTATGCTATATTATAAAAAAACAACATTCTAATTCAGTGTCATTTGCTCAAATAAGGGTACCATTTTAAAAGACATGTTGTCTAACGAAATTCACAGTGGCATTATTCATATATACAACTAATTCATTGAAAATGTGGTACCAATTATCGTAAAATATGATATTTCGCTGTTTCTTCGTAAATCTTAAGATCTTAAGGCAATTGAGTTTGAACAGAATTGAGAGTTAGATGGTTTAACGCGTTTTTTTCTGTAGTGTGATGCCTAGTAACGTATTTCACAAAGCAGCCTAGATGTGCGAATATGTTTTAGTGAGAGTGTAGAATCTACTACTAACATGGTATGGTAAATTACGTTATAATTGTGTGGTCTACATATGTTAGTGATGTTTAAACAAATGTTTTATCGGCTTTCTGTTTTTTTATGTGTAATATTATTTATAATAATACGAGTATATTTAGAAAACGGTAACGTAATTCACATGCATATGTGGGACAAGCGTATTTCATATTCAAATACTGTTATATATTACATGTATAGAATACATGTATATTATTGGCATAAATATATGTGTGTCGTCTACGTCTGCTGCAATATGACCACTAATTATGTTACCCAAGTAGTGTTACAGGCGTCCTTTCCGATAATGTTGTGTTTGACAGGCATAAATAACTAGTTAAAAGTGTATGTGCATACTTTGAGTGTAGTTTGGATCGTTTACTAAAATACATCAATAAGTTCCGAAATAAAAGGATATTTCATCTCCACTGATCAATGTGACACTAGATATCTTTAATTGTTCAACTTAACGCGATTTGTTTTGGCTGTTTAATGTTCCGATGTATAGTTGCTAATCCGAATTTGTCATAACAGCTTACGTTAAACACGCATATTAATTATTAAGTTTTGTGATTCATTTTGCGATCTTATTCAGACCCAGTTTTGTTTGAAAGTGGCAGAAGTTATTTTAAGCCCGTTATCTGCAAATTATCAGGAACCACGCGCTATAAATAGCCTGCTAAGGTAATTAGATAGACTCCAAGCCGCCAGTTAGATTGGTTTTGAAATGATTTTGTGATTTAAAACAAATTTATAATCTGTTGTTATTGTATTTGTTGAAATATCAGGCTACTTTGTCAATTTATGATGGTAAGTGATTGGTTGAGTAAATAATCATTCAGTCTCTGAAAGCCTCCTTACGAATGTCTATAAATAGTACTTGGTAGAAACTTAAAATAGATTTCTAATATTCTATCATGAAATTGAAGCTTCTGACCTCGAAGTTAAAAACTTGAGAACAGTCTCCAATCTCAAATCTTGTTTTCGTTATTTTAGTATTTTGGCTGAAAAGTTGGTGGTGTTTAATATTTTAACATAAATTCACAGATTTGATGCTGACAGAATATCACCTAGAAACATTAAATGTTTAACATGAGATTTGAGCTTTGAGATTAATCTCAAATTCGTAATCTTAGACCCTGCATTTTAGAATGAAGTGGATTATGTTCACACGTGGTCTTAGGCACCAGTTTGAATATTTGGCGCAGCAACGAATTCTGATTGGTTCAAACTAGTTATTTGTTTTGTTTACTAATATATTATATGTACTTGTTGCCAATGTTTGTTTACAGTGAAGAGATTCCTCGTTACAACATTCCCATTTAACTACCACAACATGCACCAGTTACACAGACAAAACAACGTTTGTCTCTGGTACAAATTGGTTTGTTTCCCAGTCAACTAATTGAAAGCAAATGTAAATAATTAAAGCCACTCTCATTTGTGTACTCATTAAGTAACACTTTAATTGAAATCTCATTAAAAGTATGCCAACTAAACTGCTACAGTACTCTGCGTTCAATCAGCGCAACAGAGTGATTGTAAATATTTTCGTCTGATCTTAAATATATTTCGTAAATTGAATCCTAGTATTTATCTTCAAATGTAATGTACTTATGTTATTCGTTTTATGGTGGGTGTGCTAAATGAATTTAGAAAGTTCAAACTTATATATATACAGTCAAGCCTACGTTGAAAGCTGATCTTTGTGAAAATAATTAATGACCATGAATTCTCCTTGAAAATAATTTACAATTGTACGGATGGGGATTCCATTCTCTAGGGAAAGATTATTCAAGGTCGCAGGTAGTGTTACGGCCATTTTAAACAGTACCCAGCATGAAGCTTGCTATTGGAAATTTTTGGCATTGTTTAATTCAATGATTATTTACATTATCTGTTGTTGTTTTTTTAAACGTCTATTCGCTGTTAGGTTTTATTGATTTTAATTTATTAAATTTTACCAGATTTATTGACTGTTTATAACACTGTGATAAACAGGATTAATTATCGTATATAATGATATTTAAGTCAACTGGAATGCGCGGTTGTGTCTACTACATAAATCACACTATAGCATGTGGCGTAATAATTATTCATACGAACATGATAAATTATTGATATGTTTTGTGTTGCTGTTGACTTTCCTCTGATGACACATATATGTATGTATTGAAATGCTCAGAAATAAGATAAATGATGATAAATAAACATGTTTTCAAGTTTGATCCACATTGTGTTGCAGTAATCTTGTCCTTGTGAAAAAATACATAATTTCTGAAGACGGAAGGTGTTATATTTATAACTATGTTCTATGTTATTGTTTCAATATATTCAAATAAAATATTCTCTACAACAACAACGCCTGTTGTTATTGTGTTTTCATAACTGCAGACAGGTATGCAAGCAGTGATTGTGATTTGTCCTCCATCCGAAGTATTTCGAACAAAAAGGATGAAAGGGCTCAGGGGAATTGGTAGAAGAACGCATTGACTTGGGACGAATTAGAGGGTAAAGTACGAATTGACATGGGACGAATCCGAGGAAAATATGACAATTTGACTTGGAACGAATTAGGAAAAGTATATGAATTGGCCTTTGGCGAATCTGGGGAAGAGTAGAAATTGACCTTGAACGAAACCGAGGATAAAGAACGAATTTTGAACGAATTGGCATGGGATGAATCGTTAAAAAAGTACGTAATGATTTGTGGCGAATCAAAAAAATGACGAATTGACTATAGGGCGAATCGGACAAAACACGAATTGACTTTGAACAAATGTTTTAAAAATTTGTTTCTTATTAACAGTAATAATCCAATATTTCTGTCTAGAGAGAAATTCACTGCTTTTTGTAAATAATGACATTCTTGATTTAATTACGAACAGTAAGGCTTTAGAGAATAATAGCTAGGTACATTTACCTTGAAAACATGGTCAAAAATCAATTGAATTATGGTTCAATACAGTTCTAACCGCAATGTATATTATGACCACGGGAGTTTTGTAGGACTTTGTGATAATCAAATCAACATATATTAGCTCTGTTAATAAGGCATCGCATTGGTTCAATAAACAAACAAACTGATAAAATGTTACTATAGAGTACATGATTCTGTCTGTTGTAGCAAAGTACGAAACAAGCCAAATGGAAATCAGGTATAATTGAATTATATGTTTGACGACATCGGTAGGATTTCTGACGATTTAATTCTGGTTTTCTTTATGACTCATTAATGTTACCATGGTGACGACTGTTATCTATTAAGCAAGTCGTATCCGTTCAATTATTGTGCATACTATATCTACAAGAAATGTTGGAATGCGTGAGTGCCTGCCTGCCTGACTGCGTGCCTGCCTGTCTGCCTGTGTGCCTTCCTGCGTGCCTGCCTGTCTACCTGCGTGCCTACCTGCGTGCCTGCCTGTCTGCCTGCGTGTCTACCTGTCTGCCTGCGTGTCTACCTGCGTGCCTTCCTGCGTGCCTGCCTGTCTGCCTGCGTGCCTACCTGCGTGCCTGCCTGTCTGCGTGCCTTCCTGCGTGCCTGCCTGCCTGCGTACCGGCCTGCCTGCCAAACTCTATAGGAAAAGCATTAGGCATTCGGATCTCGGATTCGTAAGTTCGAAACCAGTGCCCGGCACTTCTCTGAGATGAATTGTTTGAAGACACTTTGCATCTAAAGCTATACGTCTCCTACCGTTGGTCATTCATGTGTGGGAGTTGACAGTTACTTTCGGAGTATAGGGTTATTACTGGTTTTAAGGCCACGACCGTGGCTCAGTGGTTAGTGCGCTGGACTTGTAACCCGGCGGTAATACGGGTTCGAATCCCGGTCGCGGCAGATTATACCCTTCTATGAAAATTTGACAAAAATGTCGATTTTTCTCTATATGTGGAGAAGTTACCGGCTCCTTGTGGAAGGGTGAATTAGTACTGATTGGTATTCAGTCCAGGAAAACTGGTTAGGTGAACCGGTCTCCATATTTAACTGAAAGATTGTGACGTTAAACCTGATGAAAAGAAAAGAAAAAGGAAGACTGGTTTTGTTATCAGACGGTCTTTATACAGCTGAAATAATGTTGGGACAGGCTTAAAACCCGAAATATTTACAAATTCAGATATTTAGAAAATTATTACTGTCAATGTTTGAACATTCCATTAATCATTCGCCTTAATTAATAACAGAGTTTATTGACCGATAACCTATAATCGTAGTTTTGAATGATTATTTTACGATCAATCGGTTAATCGTTTACATCCCTAGTTTTATTTTCGATATTATGTATACTCTCGATATACATGTAGATCAAACTATGATAATCAAGGCTGAAAAATTTCAACATGGTTCCAACTAACGAAATGAAGGTAATATCGTGAAAGAAAATCACGATCTAAAATCGTGTATTCAAACCACGATTATCGTCCATGATGTCAAAGGTCAACGGATGTGAAAGCCAATAATAATTCTTGAAATTATGCAGCAATTACAAGGCCCTAAATGGGTGTTTCAAAATATTCCTTTCCTGATTAGCCCTCATATAAAGAATAAATATCACTTTGACGTTCGTTGGTTCAAATTGGCACCATAACGGACGATAATAAGTTGTTTACAAAGTCACTTAAGCAATGAACACAGACAGTAATTTACAAGGCCGAAACAACTTGTCATATTAAATGATTGAAGTACTACTGCGTCAAAAGCAAACTGTGTGATTCAATAAACAATGCAAAAAAAAATAAGAACAAGAGATATCAAAGTGTAAGTGGGAAAAACGTGTTTTGATTGGACAGAGTAGTATGTTGTTTGTCATTTAGAGCAAAAAAATAACGACGCCTAAATCAATGCGTTAAAACCTTTTGATATCTAATGTGAAATATCATCTTTTTAATGAACGAATAACAATTTATAAAGCAATGCTTATTTAATCTAGAATAGGTTTACACGTATTTCTTTTTGCATCTGAGGCTTTGATTGTTCTTTATGGAAGGGATATAACAATGACAGAAATGAAAACATTGCCGGGAAAGAGTTGTCGTTCCTAGTTAGTTTATTGCCGGCGTCAAAGAGACGTGAAGATCGGAAGTGATGATGGTGATGTACACTGATGATGATAGTTGTAACAAACGACTCATACTTATCAAATATCGCATTACTTGGCTGAAAAATATTTTCAAATACTTACTTGTTATTTCGATTTCAATAACATGAATCATTCGTTAGGATACGTGATTTTATTTGCCCCTTACTGTGGCACCGTTAAATGTTTCATCGCCGTTAAATGTCGCATTTACCGTTAAGATTCGCGCAACTTTGCCGTTAAATGTCGTCACCGCAGCTAATTGTCATAAAATCTTTTGCCGTTAAGTGTCGCAATTTTAACGTATTTCACTATTTTTTCTGCCGCTTTCATTGTATTATGAGGACCATTAGTAAAATATTTTCTTGAAGCGCATTGTTTTATATATATTTGCGTTTTAATTACAAGAACTTCTGCATGCATATAAGCATGCAGTTTTGTTATTCTACTGAATGTTATAATTTGTTTATAAGTGGAGTTTCCTACTTTAGAATAGTAGTATCATTGCCTGCATGAAATGCAAATCATTTACTAAGGACAAATTAATATGTGATAATACATGTATACTGAAAACAATACAAATAAACACATAACTTGCACATTATTTATTTTTCACGACAAGCCACAAATAAAATGCACATTGCATGATTTGATCATAAATTATGGAAATTAATATATTGATAGAATTAGATCTGACACAAATACACCGGGGTTAATGTCGCACCAACAGATAGGGTCATTTGGAGAATTCCAACTAGTACAATGGAAGAAGACCCCAGACTTACACCTGGGTGAATCATCAATATTCCGTAAGCTAGCTGGATAGTTTCCTTACACTTGAATTTTTATCCTAGGTGGGATTCAAACTCATAATGGTGAGGGGTTGGTGATTACTAGTCAGAGACCATAAACACTCAAACATGGAGCCCACTGACACAAAAACAACACTGAGAAGCTAAAAAAACTTTATTATATGTATATAGAATGCAATATGAAAAAGATTTTACTCCATGAATGAAGATGTTGAGTTTTACAAACAAACAGCAGTAAGGAGCAGCTATGTTCTCAGAAGATATATTCATAAAGAATTCCAATTCTGTGTCAACCTTGGTATAAAAGGTAAAAACCCATAGTTAAAATTACCTAATAAACCTTTTTTGTTCAAGTAAAAATGTATTACTTTGCAAGTCCAAAAATATGTTTTTTTTAAAATTCACCAGATGCTAAATGTTTCAGTATTTCAGTCGTTGTGCTAACCCACTAGCCCAAGGCCCTGGGCTAGTAAATTGTGTATTCAAGCGTGATTTATTTTCAATAATCCATATATGCTTGGATACTTTAAAAAATAGTTTGAACACTGGTATTAAAAGTTCTGTTCCACATGTACTATAAACCAACTGATTAATTAAAGGCCCATACTATACTGGTCTTTGATTCATTCAAATGTCAGTTATAACACATTAAAAAATACATACAGGTCTCCATTCTAGGCCATTACAAATATTCTTTCAATAAAGAGAATCAGATATTTTATCGAAAAATAGTACCTATTAAGTCGATTTTCTATTCTAAATTATTATGAAACAAAAATATGATCTCGCGAAAATTCGTGACAAACTGAAATAAGGACGATCAATGATAGATATTGAATCAAATCACATTCGTGTCAGAAATCTCAGTATGTTTAGAATCTTAGCATATACCAAATAAATTTTAACACGATCAGGGATTTATGCTTTAACATACATCGAACTATGCAGTACATGCTTGTAAATTATAAATATGAAATATTTCCAACTGTTTCTGTAAGTTGATTTCAATATGGCGGCTCTCCAACTTTTTCGCCGATATTTCATGACGTCATACTGTTTTTAAAACATCCTATTTTTGACTTTCCAAACATGGCCTGCCCAGCGTAGACCATCCTTCATGTACTATAATTATTTTAAGTATCTGCTCAATGCTGCTCAGAAATTGAAATATGATACAAATAGTATTCACCAATTATCGTAAAAACTTTGATAGTTACTATGGATGCATCCATTTATTTTACGCCATATTTTGTAAATTTTGTAAGAGTTATTGCCCTTTTGGAAATAGAAAAATATCAATTTTGAATATATTGTACGGTGACCTATTTTTCTTTATTATATTAGATTGATAGAGTGTTTTTGTATCTTTTACCGAGAGTTTTCATTGAAATGGATCTTTCTTGTTATTTAACAGGCTGCCCCCATAGACTTTAATGCAAATTAGAAGGGACAAAATATCAATCAAAGAATTGTCATTGTAAGCAGTGTAGAAAAAGCAAGCATCAACATTCAAATTTCTGATAAAGAATGACAAGACTTTGTAATTAGACTTTATAATGTAAAACCTTTTTTCTTTCTGTTTCTTTCAAATAATGTTTTTAATGTTATATATTTGAGCAAAAAATGTAATATACAACGTTTCGGAGAGAAAAATAAATAAAATACGCGGAAAACGTATCTTGGGTTGGATTGAACCAACGAAACGACCGTGATCTCGCAAAAATTTAGTACCTTGCACCTCACGGCCACGATGGTTTATTAAATGTCTTGCCTGTTTTATATTAATTAAGCAACTTTCGTAATTCTAAGGGAGGCAAATATTCTATCATAAGTAATAATATGTGTATTTTGGTAAAAATGACCATCATGACTGCGTCAAGGTGTGAAACGCATTAATAACGGACCGGGATTTGCACAGAGTGTATATATTATGTCCTGGAGGTACACGTATTGACTACGGAGAGGTAAAAAACACCTTAGATTGTACATTTTCATTAATATTAATTAAATTAATGATTGGAATATTACCAAATTTTGCCAGCAGATTGTATATTACAAAGTGAAGCGCCGATGAATGTTTGGGCAAATTTGGTGCTACAGGGATATTACTACACTTGATATTACGCCTGAAGCATATTGTTATTCAAATTTTGTAAAGATTTTTTCTAGTGTTAACTCGGTCACTTAAAAGGTAGAAAAAAATTATTGGGCTAAAGTTGATCTCTACAGGCCTTCGTTATAAGACGCATTGCGTCTATTTTTCTATCGTCACTCGGTGTCGAGGGACGAACACCCGTATGATGCGTGTATGTGGTCGCACGGTCATGCATAGTTACTGTGTCTGTTTGACCCTCTAGAGTCATCTCCCTTAGAATTGTTGTCTGTTTGCACCTTTAAAGTATCACCCTTTAGTCTTAACAAAACTCGAAGTAGATTATGATCGGTTGTCTGCATTGGCTATTCCTATAAATTGTTTTTATATTCAACTATTTAACCTTAAGACTTATTATATATTTGTCCTTAATCTTCATTTTTAAGTATCGAACCTCAGATTTCGTTGTTTTCAGCTAAAAGTAATAAATAAATGTTTAATTCGTTGGCTCTCTGATCGTTGTCTGCATAGCACCAATAAATTTAAGTCAGGAAACTTGGAGATGACCTTCCCCTCCACCAGGCCTCCCCAGGATATAGGACATGGGGCATGGGGCAGGGGCTGGGAAGGGGAAGCGGCCTGGGCCATAGAGAAGGAAGCTAGGGCCAGGGAAAGGGGTCCATGGGGTCCCCTTGGAGGAAAGCGGTGCCTGGGGCGAGGTGCCCGTGGGGAGGGGCAGGGGAAGACCCTTGGAGGGGAGGCCCTCGGGAAGGGGGGGGGCCCTCGGGAAGGGACATAGTCGACTGAATATTATTGAGAGTCATATTATTGATAGTCATTTCTTATATAAATACGTGGATTATAATGACAAAAGGACGGCTTATCTTCTATGTGTGCGTATTCTCCACAAGAAACAACGTAATCTTACCAAATGTTAATTATATAGGGTTTCCCTGGACAAAATGATTTTATATGTTTTCAGTTTTATGCCTTATGGATCGGGCAAGATCCATTCAACGGCTGCATATCACCTAACGCGTCTCTTCAATTTTCTGGGTGTCTGACCAGTATACTCCATCTCTTCGTTACTAACGGGCAACTACCCCACTTGCAACGGCATTGAAATCCCACAAATAGTCTCCACGGCTATCTCAATCGGTAGGCCCATTGCCTTGAACGCGCGACAGCATTCGAGTCTAAGCTCTACCGATTATGGTAGCCGGACAGCTCCTACAATCATATTAAACAAGAGCACCGCCATACGAATGCAGACATTTGAGACTGTACCAAGACTGGTATTAAAAACCTCTGTTAGTGAAAAGTTGATAATACAAGGATCATAATTTACTTGAATCCACGTCAGAGATTTAAATGTCACAAGTTTCACCAAGTGTACCCATGGTTATTGAAACAGTTTTTTTTTATTTTAAAGCAAACGATTTTGACAAAGATAAAACTTGACTTAAACGAAAAACTAAACCAAGAATCCAGTATGCCCCGCCGACGCCGACGACATCAGGATGAGAATAATAGAGTCTTCGAATAGTCTAGCTATTACAGTGTTCCATAGAAACAAGTTTTTACCAGAATTTCTTTCTATTTTTAGTTAAGGCGGTCTTGATCTCAGTGAAATCTATCCGTTGTTCAATCGACTTGTCCATGACTCTATGAGGGGTTGACGGTGATTGCACATTCCCCTTAATCATGTACGTATATTCCTGCGAGTTTTGGAATCTTACAAACCACACCTACTATGACTTTGAATGTAAATTTATAAGTGAATTGAATTTGGTCACTATCATACTAATAAACTATGACTATGATAAAGATATTCTTGTCAAGTTCCATTATTATATAACAAGTCGGTATCAAGATATTGGCCTGACTAGTAATAACAATTCTTGTTAAAAAAACTGTGACAAATGTGTTTCAAATATAAACATGCAATCGTATGTTCGTTTTGGATTGAGGTTTAAATCTGCTTATTAGATGTCAAAGTGGCTTCCACTTTGGTCGCCATCTCGGATTTCTCCGATTAACTTCAAAGCTTCTCCAACATTTGATTTTTGTAGCTTGTGAATATATGTCACACTGAAAAACAATAAACAGTGCCAGAAAGTTTTAATTTTTTTTTTTATTTCAAGCACAATGACTCCAACGAAAGTGGTTAATAAGTTAAAGTAGGGGCATATTCCATCACTAGCAGCCTGATTGGTAGGCCCCATATATGATCTCATTTGGTGACAAAATATTTCCAATATTTACCCACTGATTGAGATAATAATCTTACAAGAAACCGCATATTGAGAAATTAACGGTAGATTTGCGACTTTCAGCGGCAGAAAAAATGCGATATTTCACGTTAAAATTGAGACATTTAACGATAGAAGATTTTGTAACATTTAATGGCAGTTGCGACATTTAACGGCAGTTGCGACATGTAACGGTAAGTGCGACATTTAACGGCAGTTGCGACATGTAACGGAAGGTGTTACATTTAACGGCAGTTGCGACATGTAATGGTTAAGTGCGACATTTAATGGCAGTTGTGATATTTAACGGCAGTAGTGACATGTAACGGTTAAGTGCGACATTTAACGGCGATGCGACATTTAACGGCATTTGCGACATTTAACGGCAGTAGTGACATGTAACGGTTAAGTGCGACATTTGACGGCGATGCGACATTTAACGGTGCCACACTTATCCTGCTGTCGTCCGGATGAGTTCGAACCCCGAAGTTTGACTCTTGCATTTTTTCGCTGGAAGTATTGCTTTTAATATCAACATCTTGCGTCGGTTTGATGCAAGCAAAGCTGAGTTCTCATGATTGTTTGCTTACCTTTTATTAGTGGGAGATGCAATATTTCAACCGGTAATAGCATACAAACTTTATTACGATCGCCTGCAGTAAAAACTTGTGGAAACTAGAATTCTCTGAAATTCGTAGGATTTTTCAAGTCCGTTTTTTTCTCTTCTACATTTAATAGTTCCCTGAAAACCGGAATTCTCAGAAAACCGGACCTTTTCCCCGGTCCTGAAGGGGTTCGGTTTTCAGAGGTCATACTATACTACATAGTCTGTATCACATTAAGCCTATCCTTCGACTTCTAATGAAGGAAATACGAAATGCATTTATAAATATACCATATTAAGATAACATAATTACAAGCTTAGTTTAGGTATAGTTTTCAATTAAAATCAATTAATGGTAAGTGGTTGAAATGCATTTAGGTAATAATTAAACAGACATGGATTCATGTAAAAGATATCACAGAACAAATGAGTGAAATTATGTCATAGAAGCGGCAAGTCACTGGTTATTCAATAGTGATTTTTAACATTATTGGAAAGTGACGCAATGTTGACATTTTTACCCTCGTAATGTGCATGTACTATAGATAGAAATCGGGCAATGAGGAAAGGTCACGGATTGTTCTACTCTTTAAAATAGGGGTAAGTAATACAATGATCAAGTACTTTGCTAAACATAATCTTAAATTAAAACGGACAAATGACTGTTATTTATATATCGCGGAAATCACCGAAACGTTCCGAAATGTCACTCACCCTACAGAAAGGACTTAGCTGATCTTTGATCATTCACAGGTCGTTGCCGGACTATAGTAACGAGCGCTGGTTCTCGTTGACTCTGTTGGCTCTATCTACCTTCGGTGCATTGCAACATGGAACGAGAACCATCGTAGGTAACCAGGTACGCATAACATAGCTGAAAGGGAAATAACTCCGTCATTTCTAATAAACTGAAATCGTATGAGTTTTCTCCCATGCTGACTGATCGTGCATAATTAACGATGCAAAGCCTCCAACTAGTTTTATAAAATGCATACCGATTACCATCCGTATTATGGAGTTTAAGTGCCAATCAGATTTGATCATCGGAACTTCATTACATGAGTTCATTAAAGGATTTGATGAACGTGCGTGTTTTTGTATTGAATTTGTAACGTGCGAGCCTACTGTATTATGCTAACATTTCCTCAATATTTAGTTCGTCAGGTCATAAAAACTTGATTACTTTCCACGCAGAGCGTATACAAACCCATGCGGTTATCTCCCAACACCGTACAAACGTTCAGATGGTAGTCAATATGGTTATACTAGTAAATAATATATGACCATACAATCACTGTATGTACAGAAACAAGAATTCATTATTTTATGCTACTGTATTAGTAACTTTTCTCTTCTTGTTCACTCACTTTACCGTTATCATGTGACATTGTCAGTTGTGTTTAACGCCGTTTTTTAACCTTTTTTCAGTGGATTTTTTTGATACAAGTGTGCATTATCAAAATCTATTGGTCATTGGAGGCAGTACTTGCATCTCACGTAAGGTAGACGATGTAGTCCCCTATATAAGAGATCGGAAATCTATTGTTTTGACAAGGATTGGTTATGAATAATTAAAACCACACTACGCACGTTTATACGGCAGTATGACAACCGTATACTGAAAAAATGGCCGACTTTTGACATTCTTTCTGAAATATACAGAAAGACAATAACCTCATCCCCTTTTATGATTCCATCATGAGTTGATCCTGTTAGCTAAGACATGCAAATTGATAAATGAAACATGATAGCTGTTTATTTGACTAGGTTTGAGTGTACACGATAAACGTATATAAATATTCCATAGAAAACTATATTATATATTATATTTACTAATCTACATCGCCTTGTGTATTATGTACCTTCTCCTGTTTTTGAATGTGAAAACAGACTTAAAGAAGTAATCTACGGTCTTGTTATTTCTCTAAATATAACAGTTTTCCTCATAAATGCTACCACGCTTACGTTTATGTATGGACACAAACACACCAGACATCTCTAATGAATTACCAAGACAATCAGTTTGCTCGTTCATCTACAATATTCTGGTCAAGTATTGCAGCGAGGGGCCGGGCTTACAAAGCAAAAAAAAGAAGACCAGGATCAAAAGCCCATAATTATTGTTTTCTTAAATTTGAGATTAGGTTAAGTGTTGAATCAAAGTTTGGTACACTGATTGTATAAAACTTTGACTGAATTAGGCCAGAAATAATTTCTTGGCTTGAATTGTAATCGATGTTTATAGATCTTCGCAGAACAAAACATTTTTGTCTCAAGACCTCAACGAGTTATGAAGAGAATCTAATTATGAAAAAAATATCCTGGTCACGATCGATGTTTTGTGAACATGTGACCTGCAGACCTAGCAGGCGGGTAACTTTAGCACAGCGCTCATTCACTAGAATTTGATATTCTCAAAACAGTGCGAATACAGAAGTGAGAATAAACGAGAAAACTATTAGTGTAAGCTTTGTTTATCCAAAATAATCGTATGCCTTCCTGTTTAGATAAACAATTAAGCCACAATGTTATTTGACAATGTCCGTGTTTATGTGTCTGCCAGACCGTTAATTTGTTACGTCTCACAGACCATTGAGAATTGACAAATTGATTTATCCGGCACTTGTGTTCAATATGTTTGATTTATGGTGTTTTGTGGGATATTCGCACTGTTCGTGTTTCCATGGAATCGATCCTGCGTCAGGTCTCATTGTTAGGTTTCGGGAGTCAAATTCAAAAGACAAAATGCAAATGTATTGGAGTTTTCATCAATTTAATTACATTGTCAAGAACATTGCTAACTTTAGACATCGAGAGAGAAAAAATGTCACCAGGCCTGTAAATAGTTCAACTCATTACTGCCTCCCATATGATTAACATGGAGAATTTCTCGGAACATCAGTTCGTCAAATCAAGACTAGCTCCTGCAACGCGACTGGTTATATCATAATGTAATTTCATGCTGATAACTTAGGGTAATGTAAGAAAATAGTATGCCGTATGGAATTGACATAAACAAATGTGAGAATTATTTTATACTGTGCTCCCTCCGAAGAGCAACAGTTGTCGGGGGTCTTGTTCTTTGGAGGGAGTTGTTGTTCGGAGGGCATTGATACATTCCCGACATGTGTTTTTATTATGTGTTAGTGTGCCTCTTATTGTCGTTTCTTGAAGGGAATAGGTCTTTGGAAGTGACGTTACGGGAGGGAGCACTGTAGTTAAATACTGCTCCAAATGTTATCGGACAAAGCACTATTCAACAACAGTCGGATTTATACATTGTAGTTGTAACACCAACGGCAGCAATATCATCGTCAACAAACTGTACAAATAGGAAAACGTGAACATGAAACTTACAAGCTGATTCCATCGGATGTTTCAGTATCATGTTGTTAAGTGACAAAAAGCTTAGTAAATACATATCCTCGTCCACGGCGAATCTGTTACCCACTTACTTTTTCAGTCGTCATCATTGTAACGATGTTGCGACATATCAATACTGTTTGACTAAAGGCCCCGTTACACCAAACAAACAGGTCAAAATGTCGATTTCCCTCCATATGTGTAGGAATTGCCAGCTCCTTGTAAAAGGTTAGAATACAGTCCAGGTAAACTGCTTAGGTGAACCGGCCGCCGTGTATAACTGAAAAATCGTTGAAAGTGGCGTTTAATCCATTGAAGAAGTTCTCAGAACGTCCGATCCTGTCTAAAATATATCTCAAAACAGGTTGCGATCTGACTTGAAAGGGTAGTTTTAGTAGGGCAATGCCAATTGTACGAAGACAATATTCAAAATATTAACAGCCTCAAGATCATCTACGGTTTAATGCGTAAAGCAGCTTGTGCTTAATCTTGATGAATCGGTGGGAAAATGGCTAGTGTTTATGCCCTTCCCTGTCTGATTGTACTTTAGACGGGATGGACGTTGTAAAAAAACCGCATAAGACAGCAATAAACGTCCTCAAAACGAGCATAATGTAGTGAGAACCTATTGCAAACTTTCAGAACTGTGTGGAAACACGTTGCAAACTTGCTCACGACATGCCATTTTGTTTTAAACGGAATAACGACGCGTCAAGCATATAATACGGTCGAGGTAAGTCTGTCTGAATGAACGAGCTACAAATGGACCCGGTCGGTGTACACGCGTACAGCTAATTGATGCCCGATCGCACCACGTTATAGCACATCC
The DNA here is from genome assembly GCA_008271625.1 of Lutraria rhynchaena. NCBI lineage: Eukaryota > Metazoa > Mollusca > Bivalvia > Venerida > Mactridae > Lutraria > Lutraria rhynchaena. The sequence goes on from VIBL01000283.1 coordinate 197,894, forward strand.
CTAACACGGCACTTCCGTTCGTAATACAGCCAATGCCGTTTTAAGAACTTTGTCACGATGGTCGCAAGCTCAAAGTTCCGAAACACCTTTCCCGATCTACCCCGTCCGAGACCGTCCAGAAATTTGATAAACAGACCATTCCGTTTCTGCAGTTTGAGCCCATTCGGCTACATTTTTCAGAACGTGGTGAAAAAGAGTTTGGTGTTACGGGGATATTTGTATTTGTATGATTCACTTCCATACCAGTTGTGTCATTATACTATAAAACATTAGTTATATGAAGATACTTCCAATGTCACATCACATATTCAACGTGGTCCTCGTACCGCAAATTAGATGAGTGACACCATATAGCTTCAAAGTTAAATGTATCTGAATTTTATGTATATACATGTATAACGCAGTTAATATATCTGGCTACTGTGGTGTGCCCTTGTCTCAGTTTATATAATGTTAATAGTCTGGAGCAAACACATTGTTGAAAACACACTTTAGGCGTAGATGACAATACTGCCTTAAGCCTGGTCAGATATAGTACCATTGTTATTGAAACACTACCCTATATAACAACTGTCATGATATCAACTGTCACCAACTTTGAATGCAGACATCATGCAATCAAGCAATCCTTCTTCGATTATATAAAAACCCAAGGCTATACATATGATTAAACCTAATGTTAGCATTACGACTCTATCAGCAGAATGGATAATATCTTAGTGACTCAAGATAATTGAGCGGTGAAGTTTTAAGGGTGGTTGCGATGGTGAGTTGGGTGCAAATCCTGTCCTGTGAACTTTGGCGGCTTAACGGATAATAATACAAAGCATTTGACAGCTGACTGATCCAGCTAATAGCTCATGTTCATACAATACTAGCAACAGTCTAAATATTGATCCGATGTCACAAAGTGATTGCGCAATATAGCATGTTGTTTCACATACATCAATATTTTGTTTCAAAACAACAAATAGTCTCTATGGTATATGTTACAGATTCGTACCTTTAACATTTTCAAATGCCAACAACACATACACGTAATGAATATATCATAAACGCTTTTCTTTACAAACAAAGCCAAACGCGGAAATGCATGTCTTTTAAGTTTGAAAATGATATAGTACCCAATCTATGTTCGTGAGATGACACAATGTTGGGTATAAGAGGCGTAACAATTTAAAACAATTAGGATCGCGTTTAATTGCTGCAACAAGCATCATAAATTTGTTTGCATGTCGTGCATGACATCTTGTGGCCGCACTTAAACAGAGAAATAATCATTGAAAATCCATTAACGTTTATGCCCATCGTGTGTTCCTCCAATAGTTTGATAAATCGTAAACCGAGTTTGAGAATGATGTGCGTGTGTTGTTGTCATTCTAGTCCTGTGAAGGATGTGCGTGCAACAGAATAAGAGAAACACGCGGACATATGGGATGTATAAATAAAACATAGCCTTTCATTAAGTTTTCTGATACAATTGACATTCCATATCTACAATAGTCAATGATGGTGGTGTTCCCTTCAATGAAACATATACGCGTCTCATTTAGTTTTAACAAGGTCATTATAAATGGAGACTTCAACCATTTAATCCATTTTAATCTCAGATATAATCAGTAAAACTAAATATCATCTAAATATAAGTGCGACAGGTCCATATATGACTTGATAAACGCATTTTACATTAAGCGTCTGACAGTCAACAACCATGAATAAAAAAAGATTCAGGCCATGAATTATTTGAACAATATAGTTTTATTTAAGTTTACTTAAAATGGAACAAACAGCATATATTCAATTTGTTATGCACTTTCAAGTACCTAAGGTTCTTACTACGCGACACAACCACATGAATATACATATGCTTATCAAATCACTAACTGCTCTCATACTCAGACTATTGCATTCTCACTAATTAAACGAAATCAGTATTTTTGTCCTCAATTCCCAATACAAACTTTTGTACTGCGTTTCAAAACACCTCTGTTCCGGTATTTAGCAATTTCCGATTGCGCGCCGATCAAGAGAATGGTGTTTTATTTCACGTTTGAAATTAAATATTTCGTTATCTCAACACCGAGAGTGACAAACATTGATATGCCTTAAAACGTCTGTTCTATAAATGTTCTTATTGACTACACCAACTCACACAATAAACAAATAAAACACATATATAACAGTTGATTAATTAAATAAATAATTGAATGATTGTATTTATAGGCTTCGTAAAGTATACTGACAAAAATAACGACTCTGATGAAACACATCTCAGATAGTCAAGCACGAAAGAAAAACAGCTGAAATTTGAACAAGAAAAATCACACTTGCTTCAATGCAGCATGTCTGTATGGGTAATGTTCCACATCGTTCTTAAAATATTAATTAAGAAGGTCGTATACCTTACTGTCACATGCGCCAACAATTGCGGCACACATTTTAAAACTAAACTTAAACCAATTAATCACATCTTGACTTCAATGGATACTGTTCAGCATACTGTTTGTACATATCGCTGTTTCTTTTCATTATGTCTAAACAAGGACCTAGCAATCGTTCGAATGATTGCCTTTCAAGAAAAGCGACTTTAACATCATCAATTGCGTACACATTAGCAGATCGTGGTTGATTTTCAATAAGAGCTAATTCTCCGAAATATTTTCCCTTTTTATGTTCCCCGAGTTCTTCCTCTATGCCATTAGGGTTTATAATGCTTACCCGAATGACCCCTTTCTCAAGGAAAAACATTCCGTCAGCTTCGTCCCCTTGCCGTATGATACATTCACCATTCTTGAATGTTTTTGACATAAGAGCATCCGCAAGGTTTGATCGTTCATAATGTTCAAGTGATTTCAGAATTGGTACATTTTCCAAAAGTTCTTCGTACATTTTACGTTTCTTAAATGCGCTTTTGAGAACTATTCGTCTGAATGAGTTCCGATCCATAGCCCAGAGTGAACCCTTTGTAACAGCGACAACCGATGCTGACCTTGGCATGTTATACAACAATGCCAGTTCCCCAAAACTCCCTTTCTCTTCAAATGTATGAACTTTCTTCTGTTCGCCATTTATATTGACAAATACGTCATATTTCCCAGAATCTATGACGTAAAAGTTATCCCCGTCATCACCCTGTCGTATGACGTAATCACCTGTGTTCACAACTGTTTCAAACATGGCATCAAGGACATCTTGCATTTGCTCCAATTCCAATGATCTAAACAATAAAATTCCACTTACAGCCTGAAAAAAAATAAAATACTTTTTAAAATGACTTTTTTATTTGTGCAACTTGTAGCTAAGGAGTACACGCTTGAACAAATATAGTTCGTTTGTAGCAATCCATGTACACTAAAACATCGCAATTGTTAAGTACACTAATATTCCGGATTATTTCATCTCAAGAAAAAAACACCAATCACACGATGTCGTTTATCAAATTAGGAAACGGAAGTTAGTCAGTTAGCGCTCCTAGAGATTCGAATCATGATCAATTATTGAGTTTTTACATGACAAATAGACGGACTTTCTTGCCACAATTTTTTTCAGAACGTGAAGAGTGTTTAACGTAGTTTACTCATTCTATTTATAATAAGTGAATTAAACTTGTTCTATGTCATCATGATGTTTTTTTCGGCTAAATATAGATACCTATTGCATAGTACATAGTACATGACTGTTAAATAGCATAATGGTACTCAATTAGTTAATGAACAATTTGCCGCCAAGACAATCAAAATACTATATAATATAATTTAAATATATTTTTCGTTGTTGAAGTTAAGTTTAATTTTGAAACTGGTTGTGTTGTTAGTGTATGCATGATATTCGCATGTTAAGTAATCCTATGACATCATTTGTATGAGTTGTATTGCTTTGTGGACATGATTATTCTTTGTGTTAAAAGCTAGAATTTATTGTTAGCGGCGTATCCTGGATATCCGTAATCACTTTTTATTCATAAGAATGCATTTTAATATTGGTCGTTATGCTCTCAAATTTCCATTTATGAATAAATGAAAGTATGCATTTATCACTGCTATATCTGAGTATTCGATGCCTGTTGATTAACATTTTCATTGTTTCCACTTTACAAACACATGCATAATTTATGGTGTTTAAAGTAACTCTTGGCTTAAAAGCTTTACACTATCGACCTCATTGTGGAATAAAAACGTGCAATTCGAAATGGCGAGTGTAAAAACCGTTTTAATCAACGTGCAATTCAATTTGTATGCACAAAATGAATTCTCATTTTAGAGAAAGGATTTTCCTGCAAGGACACTTAAAGTATCAAATATTCCTAATATGAATCTAAACCAGCCATTCGACGACAACACAGAAACTGCAGAAACATTTTTAGAAAATATGAAGGGGCGAAAACATCCTTCTAATTATTCCTACAAGAAACCACGTGACTTTCCACGGCAGATGACCAAAGTAAACAACTCATCCAGAGGTCACCAAACGCAATAAAGCACAAAAACGAAACGACATGCGAACAATCCCAAAAGATTCTATGAGCCGTGAAGAAATGAGTCCAAAAATAAATGAATGTGTTTGGTGTGAGGCACTAAAACCAAACCGTCTTAGCGATTCATCTAGCAATACCTCAGACTGTGAACAGCGTATTGAATGTGAATGCACCCATGCGTGCATTACGTGTGATAGCATATAATGATATACAGTAAACACGAGGATTTCCAAGACAAATGGAGTTTTTATATTGCAATTGTCAGATCTAGAACTGCGAATTTAGACTCCATAGAAATTATGGTTTGTATTGAGCTTGAAGGTGAAGTCCTAAGAGTGTAATTAGTTTTCTGTCAAGTCCTACGTGTACGAAGTCATAGAGACGATGTTTAGTCACGTGATTTGAGAAACACAAAGGAAAGTGAATAGAAAAGGGTTGTACATAGTGTGTACAAATGTTGTTGGTAAATGGTAAACTACTGGAGATAATTTACGAGAACACACCAACACGTAACCTTGTATATTTTATATTCAACCTTTCTGAGAATATACAATTTAACAATGAATGCATGTCTACAACGGGCACAATAATTTCTTCTTCAACAAAAAAAACGCTTGTTAATCGGTTGAGTAAAACGGACATTTTCTGTCCGCGGACAACAGACACCAAAACTTACCCGAATATTGATATTTTGACCGTAACGACTGACACGTGACCAAACAAGCGGATGTCATGATACTTAACAGTTCATGTAGCAGTAGCGCATGTAAACACGATTTAATTTACCTTATATTATAACCTCGAGTAAATTTAGCGAATAAGTTGCTTTCAGCTACCTTCCGGGTTCGTTATTGGAAGACGGAGTAGCTCCTCAGTACGCCTAGGATTATCTAAGTCAATAAGACGTCATGGGTGACTCGACAGCTTTCCTAAGAGATATAGCATTGCTTTAAGACTATGTCAGATTAAAGATGTGGATCTTACGAATGAAATGGAAAGACTGTGTAAAGGCTACCTACCAATCAATGTTTAATATGGGATGATACAGGGTTATTGTTAAGGACACTATCAAGTGTGCTTTTTAATGAGACAAATGTTATAAAAGCAATTTTCTTAGTGTCACGTTCATGAAAGAAGACTGAGATCTAAACATTTTTAAGCGTTTTTTTTAAATGTGCTTTCAAATCATGTGATAGTGGGGCAGTCATTCCTGAATCTAATGATACTGGTGAGAAGGAGGCAGATAATTATCCTATGACCCTTTATGTATTAGTCCGGACCCTGTTTTATGGTGAATATAATGAATTACTGAAAATTGACGAAGAATTCAGGACTTGTAACACTGTAACTCTAGACAGGCAGTTATATGATAAAGGAAGATTAGGAATACTGTTGACAGTGATAAAAATGATGAAATTTCTAAATGATGATGAAATTCAAGTTCGACGAAATTTATTGTTGTATTTAAAGAAGGTTTCCGTATACAGAGACGTTTTTCTCGCTTTTAAAGAACAAAAATGAACATACATAGTCAGTATGTGTGACTGTCAGTGACTGTATTAAACTGCATATAATTAACGCTTAAAATTTTACAGAGTGTCTGTGCAGTTCTTTAGATAACAATTATAAACAAGATTTATAACAACCCATATCGTATTAAAAGAAAAATACAGTATGTATTATACATTAAACGATATTTATGCGAATCATCATTTATTTCACTGTCTGCAAACTGAATTTTGATAGTGCATATGACGTCATACGTCGGAATAGATTGTTTCCAGATTGAAGTAAATTCATCGTAAGACGGGATACTTACTGAAACTTACGATATTATTATGTTAAGACGATGTATTAAAATACTTTATAGCCAAGCGCCATATTTTTCAAGAGAGACGAACAGCGTTCATGTGTAGGCGAATAATATTGTATCTTGACTACATTTTTTTAGAATTTGAAGGTTGGGACGGTAAGACGGGTATCTCATTGCTGTGAATCATGACTTTAATGATATTGCTGACACTGGTGATGATGCTGTTGATTCAGTTAGTACACATAAAGATGAGACGATGGTGCCTACTGAAACTAACGCAGTTAAACAATGCATTGTTGTCGATCCGAAGATCCTTGAATATAAGACAGAGAGACTAAATAAACTAGAACCTATCGAAGCTGGTATATATTGTCTATTTTGTTCTTCTACCAAATCGTAGTGAGGTACGGTTTCTGTGAAGGAAAGTAATATTCGAATATTATATCGAAATAATATATGCTGTCAATAGTCAGACTAAACAAAGAGTGCCAATAATGTTATTTCTGAAAGATTACCACCCAATAGATATGAAACAACAAACATCTACAGTTAAGCAGTTTTTCATTCTCATTCCAGTCATGAGACACCCCCTGTGTATGTTTACTTCTATCAGATAGTGCAACCAGATTGTATAAACTTACTTCTTGGTAAGAGGAATTTATTTACGAAGCAATTAAACTGTCAAAATGAAAAAAGTAAAGAACATTTACGCCTTATTTTCTGTGTTGAAATCCGCCGTCGACTTTGGTTCATTAATATTGATTCGACCAGGTTGTTTCTGAATACACAAGCTGAATTAATTTCTAGAATTATACATAATACCAACACATTGTGTAATTACTTTATACAATAGTATTCAATACAAAGGCCCTGTAAGATGTAATTCATTATAATGCTGCATTTATGCAACATTCAGACTACGAATCTGGCTGGAACTTCATTGCTTAGACACGTATAAACATTTATTTTCAAACCCAGATCCACTTATATGGTATGTAACAATTCATAATTGCAAACCAGCAAACTATAGAAAATCCCATCTCATTATTTGAGTTATTCTTCAATCCGAAAGTTGCAAATTGACTGAAACGAAAGATACAAACAAAAAAGCGAGCACGTTCGTACTTGCGGATTTTTTCACTTTATGATTCTATTCATTGCCGCTACCAACAAATTAAAGCTCAAAGTTATTGGTGCAGGGATACATGGCTGACCACTGATCGAAGGGTGAATGCTTCGAATCCGTACCACGTCTGAGTAAAACGCAAATATTAATCAGTTACCAACAAAGAAGTCATTAGGATGTAATTTATTTAAAAATGTAAAAAATACACATAATGGAAATAAAATGAAATAAGGACAACGCAATGTCAAAAATGCCGTTATCACGTGACAATATCTTCAATATGACGCCGTCGCTAAGAGTGTTTTTTTTTCCAGTTGCTACCTGAAAAAATCAACGCTCTTATTTTCTGAGAGACAACTGTGGATATTCTCGAAAACCTGATATTTTAAAAAGCAATTCTCTTGTTAGATCCACCTTGACATGTTATACAGGACGAGAATATAAACCCAGAACCTATTGATTTGTGTTAGAACATTTTCAGGGAAATATTGTTTTAATGTCCAAATTTGACACACAACACCATTGTCATTACTCTTCAAGAGAGAAGAGTTTGAATTATTGATAGATGAACCCTCTTGCAATCCTAAAGTGATGCCATACAGCCATCGTGTGGCATTTCAAAATCGAATATCACAGGCAGTCCGCAACACATTAGTGCTTTTTCAGTATCAAGAGCTCGATGTCTCCTTGCTGGATAACATTGACTTGATAATAAAAAAAGTGTCGACGAAGCTTACGAGTACCGCTAGCGTAGATATGATGACAACAGAAGATGTGGGCGATATGCTTAGGTAAATATAGTTTAAATGAGATAACAACATGGCAAATACATTTAGCAAATTAATTGGTGAACAACATGCCCATTCAATTATGTTGTTTCAATAAGAGATCGGGGAAAGTGAACTATTATTGCCAGATAGCTGGGGAATGGTCGAGCAAGCGTTAAAGTTATCCGAGTTGCTGAAGGATGTTAACGTTGACGTGTCTAAAAAAACTAACAATTGACATTATAAAACTTTGATACAGAAAAACACAAGATTACCGAAACATAACGGAGTAATATATTAAAGTAAAATGTCTTCTATAAAAATTCTGTATAAAATATTTAACCGGTTCGGAATATGTTTGAGTAACCGAACAAACGAACGCAAGCTGTGAATGGTGTTTGACAATAACAGTTCCAGTAAGCTTGTTCTTCGATAAAGTTTAAAAGCATCACTCGTTATAATGATGGATGCGAACAAAGCAGACGAAGTAATTAGCAGACGATGTATATGGTTCCAGTGCTGAGAATCATAATGTTTGCTAAAAGTTTTAGAAGGCTGTAAACAATACGAATTCCAAACAACGACACCTGTCATTATGGCAGATAATTATAAAAAAAAACAGTAATTCTGATATCGCCCACAAGCTCTTAGGAATCAATGAATGGCATTAATATTAGTTCGTAAGCTGTTACAAAATAAAAAAAATATCACTAGTTTCATGAATCTTAAAAATCTAGATCCAGATCTTCTTTGATCAAAGCCTCGTGTCATGAAATGTGATACCACAGGAGGTTGAATATCGTTACAAAAATGGAAATTTAACAAATGGGTCATCTAGGTTTATTTGTTCAACTTGTACGGATATCTTATAATAATGAATTTTACACGGAATAAGCTATCGCAAAATATAATCTATGTTACCATGTCAACGGAAATATTTAATACTATGAATAATGAATGGTTCGTCACAAACGGCATCAGATGCGACCACCACACATTATGAATTAATAGATATGATCTAGTATCAACACAATGGACGAAGATAATGATTTGTTTGAAAGACTCGTATGCTCTTGAGAAATACGATGTTCAAATCAAATTTATCAAGTTTACCTTAATACAAAAAAAAAATGATCCCAATATTTCTGCAGTAAATGCCACACCTTTAGGAATTGTTATACGGTCTTGATAAACGTAAACGATAAGATATATCCTAAGCAACGTCCGAATATGCTTGGTACTGTACTGTTTGACAGAATTAATCGTGCGTGGAACGTAAAAAGTGTATACCCGCTGACTTGACGTATAATCTACCGCACCATGACGCTGTAAATACGCTGTTCACGGTAATCATATTAGGGGCATTAAATCAATACCACTTCTGCCATATGGTTCTGAAATTATTATTCTTAACTCGAATTATAAGGATCATTAAAGAATCTGGTATCATGGTGGGATATGATACAAATTTGAGACATGAGTTATTTTATTTGTCTTCGCGCAGTGAAGCTCTAACGTCAATTAAATTCTATAGTGAGGTCGCTTCTTATTTCAATTTCTTTATATACTCTGCAAATATGATAAACAAGTTTTATGTCATTAAAAAGAATTACGATACTGACTATACAATATTATACATTGGAATATTATACAACGATAAAATCCTAATTTTGGTTTCCATAGAAATAAAGTGATCTGCAACAAAAGTTCTTACAAAACCGCTTCGAGTTTTGTAGATAAAGTAAGAAATTCTGAAGAGAAATTATGACACGCTGAAGCCGTTTATGTAGTTCACAAAAATACCTCGGAGACACAAGGAACCATACGGGGAATATACTTCTCATTAGTTTCAAACTCATTATTTTGTTGTTTGATTCGGGAAACAATTTGATTAGTGTCTCTATAACAATGGCAACATTATCTGGAAGATAATGATGATAATTTTTGAGTCTCCAAATTGAAAATAACAAACCATAATGACTTTATTCTCGACTAACTTTCATCGCAGAAAAAACGTCACATAAGTCTGAGGTAAATGATGAAATAAATCTATTGAAGATTTTGCAGTTTGAAGTCAGTGTGTGTAAAAAGATAATTACAGATGTATGTGGTGCTAAAGAGGGTGAGTAAAGGGTCATAATTATATTGCAGACAGGCCATATATTGTATGTAAAATGCCATTGGGTAAAGATTTAGCTGAGAGGAAATAACTGTAATGAACTAAAGCATTGACATCTAAGGGAAACATAGCATCTTAAGAAATGAGAGAAACTGACACATTGTCATTCGTGTTCTTACCATATTATCATATTGCCATACCATGGTATTGTACTCATCATGCGCCTAAATCAAACAGTCGATGATTCTAACACAAAGACAAGGGTTTATAATTATATCCATAGTCAAAAATTTTTGATTTTTTATGTAAACAATCACGTTCCTTGTTTTAACGGTCATCGACTTGCCTGACGAAGAATCTTGGTGGAATTATACACCGATGCATTATGTACAATAAGTCATCGATGTTATGACAATAAACAAGTACATGTCACAACCACGTGATTAATATACGATGGAGACATATATAAGCGTGTTCATCCACCGAGTCAATGGACGAATAACAATTTCCAATAGCAAAACTGTTCTAGCTTTACATCACATCAAATCGTGTGGGATGAACCCAAAATCCGTTAGTGCTAATATTTGCCAATTGAACAAATAGCTCATGAATAATATAAAGCCGCTTCTACGCATCAATACACTATAAAAGATCAGTTGTTTGATATGACGAACATTTCCATCCAGTAAACGGCGATATGTCCGTACGATGATTCACACGAAATCATATTCCTTGCAACTAAAACTTCAACGGAAACTGTATACCTGGCTTTTAAAAGCTGGGAGATATTCTATGATGTCGCAAACGTATTATGTATATTTGTGCAGAAAAGTCGATTTAAATCTGCAAAATACAAACATATTTACACCCTTTCAACGAATTCTGATATTTAAAGATAATTTTGTTGAACATAAGTAGCACTGAAAACAGCGTAATTTTTTGTTCAGAATTCTATACTAAATAAAGTAGAAATGTAATTTCATTAAATACATCTGTAATGAATGGAAGAAATACAAAAAGCCGATCTAAGAAATTACGCCACGATGACATAGGTGTTATTAAAACTAGTACGTTCAGACTAAAAATGCAATGGCTTTGTTGCATAATTATATTTCTATGCACAAAAAACCTGCTCACTCATTCTTTAACCATGTTTCCTATGTAACAGAACTATCAGTAAACCTATAAACCAGTAAACTATCGACGAACGGATCGATGCTGAGATTAAAAGGGATTAGACTCAACATTTTCTGAAACAAACTAAATTTCTTGGCATTTGATTGTAATTTTATTTACAAACAAGTGGTGGCAAGATATTTCTACGAAACAAGCCTTAGATAGGTAATAAAAAACCACTTTGTTAATGCAGTAAACATCATTCCATTTAAATTTTGTAGACCTAAATTTTCATCCTTAGTGATATCTACAACATGTACTTTTTTAAATGGTACTTTTCGCATAAAGTGTCTTGTCTCACATTTTAACGGTACAGTTTTATTTTGCCAGTGTGCAACTGAGTGCATTTAAAATTATGACAGTGATTTACTGGATCAGTACAATTTTTTGGTATTATAGCACCGGAGTTCCCTTCACGCAGTGTCATTAAATGTCTATCACTACATTGGGTTTTGTCTCATGTTTGAGTCATTGTATGCTTTTTTAAAGCAGTGCATAGAACATAATACTGCAGAAGATACCTGGCACATTTGGGCACTATATGGCAAGTTTATACCGTTTTTAAGTGTTTTAAAGAAACATGTGAGCGAAAAGCCTGTCGCCTGGCAAAGCCTGTAAAAAAATTAAAGAAAAACATGCGGGTCAAAATATAACTAATTAAAGATTACATCATCATGACCCTGCATGAATGAAACCATCATTTTATACATGAATGGGATATTAATGAGTTTGACCATATGTTTGACGGACTGTCTTATATAAAACGCCAGACAAATACAATAGCAAAACCGATTTTGCCAAACCAGATTTTTGAAACAAAACTGAGCATCTCTTTAAAAGCTATATATCTACCATCATTATCTAATAGTACAATGACTGACATTAGCTTTATTTGATCAAACCTCTTGCAATATACTTGGTATTGAATCCTCTTACCACACTTCCGTTGCATTGTGACAAGTCATTCAAATCAGATCTGTGCTACAAGAAATTCTTCACAAAATCGATGTAGCAAAAGTCATTTATACCGAAGCCCATGTGGAACCCTCTTCATTTGTTCTATGTTTAATTAAACGCGCTAACTGAACGACAATTTAAAGTTAAAATCAATTACGTTTTCATGTACGGTACACATGAGGGACTTAAACATCTGAGAAGTAATGTCTATTTCAAAGGAACATCACTGCAAAGTACATTCGTTTGAAGCTTAAAAAGTCTTTCACTACGATAAACAGCTTAGACACCTATTGTTAGAAACCTATAGCTTGAGTCCACATTCCTCAACGGCTAAGTTAGTTACGCTGTTATTGCTTGAAAGAAGTCTTAATAAGGTTTTGTTTAATATGTTTTTGAAAAGTTCTGTTTTGTTTTGTCGTTGACTGTGTTGCTGCTGTTGTTGAAATCTGTGCTCCTTGAATGAAAGGTTTGTAATATAAATGCGAGGATGAAAGGTTGGCTTATGTTTTTCTAGCATTTTTACGATATTTGAAATATTTTTAATAACAATTTTATTTAACAAAAAGTGCACCTCGTAATTCTGAAACTCATTGTGAAGTTCTTAAAAAGATAACATGTACCCACATGCGTCTAAATGCTCAAAGCAACGCCAGAAAGGCAAGCATGTGCAGCTGGCAACGCAAAATAACTCTAATATATCAGATCGTAGCGTGAGTGAACGTTTTGACGACAGAGAACTATCGCATGCTTTCTCCGAAGTAGACGATGCCTGACTTATTCAATTGTTGTCATCGAGTTAGTTATATTTTCAGCTTGCAATCAATAGCTATCTTTATACGCTGGGATTGTTAGGATGGATGGTGAAATAAATAGTGTTAACTGTTCTGTCTGGAAGTTTAAATACAAAAAACATACTTTAAGGATTCTCAATTTAGACATTGTCTGACTTGATAAGAAAATCATCAGTTTAACAAACTTTTGTTTAAAACCCATTTTGTTAGAACACTTATGGAGCTACTTAAACCCTTAAGTTGATTGATCAACTTAAGTAGTAGGGCAAATTTCAGACATTAACCCCAACCAATGTGTTTTTAAAGTTCTACTAATGTAAGAGCATAATAAACAGCATTAAGGCTAGACCTACCAAAGAAATCAATTTAATGTCGCCATAAAGGCCTTAAATTTTAAACAAAAAAAACAAAGCTCTCGGAAACAAAGTTGATCACGATACGGCTAAGTGTGTTTTTAAAACTGATCATTGAGCCACCATGCGTTCACCAAGAATCAATAGCCCTCTTAGTTTCTAAGTAATAATTCAAGTACCTAATGGCTTATACTCCCAATTGATTTTCTTAATTAAAACCGTAACTCACTATACTGCTGCTGTAACGGTAAACATCGGTTCACGTTTCGTTGAACGTTTATCTCATCATTGTAGAATGATATGGACTTTTTATTATGTTTTTTTTCTGCTAACAGGATATTAACAATAAAATAGGACAGAAATATTTATATAAACGCGGACAAGAAATGTACAAGATGTTTGCAAATGAAATAGATTTTGCAAATTCGAGACAAAGGCAGTTTTTTATATTTAGGTTTAACTAACTAGTTGTAATGTTCAAATACCGTGCAACCTCTCCAGAGCGGTTAACCTGTTAACTTTACATCCTGGGATTTCAAAGATTTTTTTTTCAAAATAAACAATGGACATCATGCAAAAATACAAAGATCTGTGAAAAATGTCTGCTGTGTTTCGTTTGTTACTGACATATTTTGCGATGGTTATCACAAGCATGGAATCTCAAGAGAGGCCTCAGGGATAACGAAAGGATTTGTTTTTGTCTGCAAGAAATAGAATTTGTCTGCATGCGACATCTTATTTCGCCAGCTCTAAATCATTAAGCTTTGAAGCCAGCTTTTGAAAGGCTCACGTATCAGTTCAATACAAAAGGTACTCAAAATTAAATTAGTTTTAATATCACTTTCAAATGCACGTTGTGACGTTTGAATAGATGCAAATATCTTTTTATTCGGTACTCTTTTTATTCTGTTGACACTATTTTTTATTTTTTACGTTCGCATATCAATCCGCAATGTCCGTGTTCAGGCATCAAATGACGCTAAAAGTATATTACTGTCAAAAACCTCTGAACAAAACACCTCGTGAATAAAGGCCATTCTTTGAAAAACCGTCACTGGTTATTTAGAACAAACTGACTTCCGAATAAAGACCACCAGCCAATAAAAGTCTTTTATCTTTCCCAAGGGTGGTCTTTGTTTACAGGGTTGACTTATGTAGTAATCATTCAGTCCATTATAGTTTTCATGCAAATATAAATAAACACCGTGTATTTAAATGGTGCAAAAAACGCTTGAAATTTATTTTACAAAACGTTACCACTAATCTCAAATTATTTTCACATTTAGTGGTCAAAATTTATAGCTTGATGATTTATTCACGTGTTAAATTTAGCTTTAAGCGAAGGGAGAATAGTATGTTTAAAAAAAATGTTGCAATGCTATAAAACCATGTAGATAATTACCTCTGTTAGACGCTCTCGCTGCTCGTCTGTTTTCGAATGCACAGTTTTTTGTTCATCGTCGCTTTCATCCTCTTCAGGGTCATATCTCTCCGCTGACACAGACTGTCGTCTTCCGTATCTGTTCAATCTCTGGCATTTTGGTTTAAAATTATCTTTGTCCGGTTCAGCTGCATCGTCATCATCGTCAACAATGACATACATTGGTACAGCTTTTGGTCGACGATTTTCACGCACCTTAGTGAAATATCCAACTGCAAAATCGTAAATGTCCGGCGGGCGGTCCCGTAAGACAGCCACCGTAAAGTCCCTAAGAAGGTCACCCAATCCATCGGGAATTTCCAGATTCATATTTTATGGATTTCTATTCGAATCAATGATGATGCGTTGATTTAAAACAAACTGGCAAGCACTTCAAACGCCTGAACACTGCAGTCGATGAATATTCCAGATGATTAGTTTTTTTCCACTAGGCGCCTCCTACAACGTTTGTCAAATGGGATTTAAGAATTAAATATATATATCCAAAAAGTAGAGTTTCGCGGAATTCACACAAAATATAAACCGATAATTTTAAAACTGAGAAAAACGACTATTACGAGTTGCGCACAATTTTTCGACAAGGGAATTTGCATGTATTATTTGAAGCAAAATATATAAATGCATAAAAACATCTTTAATTCGTTCCGCCGGATTAAATATATGGGAAAAAAACTATCCAACGAATTAGTTCACAAGTTTTGCTAATTCCCTCATCCTCTTCAGAACACTTTATTTATTTACAACGTTGCGAGCAACTTCCTTACAGCGGCAGCAGACTCGCGTGCTTATCAAGTTTCACAATTAAAATCTCTGTACGCCGCTTTTCAATGGCTCTTGTTCCACACAGATTGTGACAGTCGGCGTACCACGTCTTGTTTCTCCACTGATTGTACTATCTGAAAAATAGAGTCCAATATAAAGGGATTTCTGACGAGACAAGTTGTTCTGATAGATTCTCAATAATGTTTGTTCAAAGACATTAGTTCAGTGTATATCGATTCCAGGACTCATTACCTATGTGCGAATGTGGATTTAAACTAAGATTCAGATATAATAATGTGCGTTACTTTATTAAATAAATATCATTGTTTCCCCAATAAGTCATTTAAGAATTTGTTCATATTAACATCCAACTTTCAAATCACCGAAGGTATGCGTTCGCTATTGCTTAAAACGAAATTTTGCTCTACCATAAAAATTTATATCTCATTATTTTGAGCGAAGCTTGATAATTCCACTTATCTTTAGCTGTGCATTATTCGACACTTTAATCACATTATCAGACTATGCATTTTTTTCTCGACATACAGCAGTGGCTACCAAGAGTTGTACTAGTTCTTTTATATCATAGAGCAATTAAGCATCATTCTGTTTAGGTCCAATTCTAATTTCTGGTAGTTGCCAACTAATCAGATTCAGCACTACTGTATTGGACGCAATTCGGTTACTTAATTACACCGTGGACGTAACTAATATCGCAGTGATGCAATTTCGACACGGGGGCCTGTCTTTGACTTTATCAATAATATAATCTTTTACACAGACGGTAAAGTGATTGTCTTTTAAATAGATGATGCGACTGCTTAAGTATCTATTGGTTACATAGTCCTGTATTGTCGTGTGTGTTTAATGTCACATAGTCGTGTTTTGTCCCGCATTCTACGATTGTTTTCGCCACCCCAGCTTAAATTTAATTGTTTCTCATCTTCGCAGTTTTTATATGCCACTTCAATTACCATCCATTCTCGCTGTTATATTGTTAAATGCATTTTAGAGATGCGCTTATGATTCGACAACCCTTTTTACGTCTATTTTTCAACTTCAGTGTTTATTAATACGTATTGATTAATTCGTTCATCTTGTGTTATTGTTTCTTTGTCTTTGTTCAGATTTTAGATTAAATACAAACAGTCGACAATAGCGAAAATCATCATCGTTTTACAAATACAGTAAAACCTCATTTAGCGGCTACCTCAATATTACGGAGACCTTGTTATAACTATTACTTTCTTCAAAAAGGCTTTCAATAACGTCCCTATAATTCAACTTGATAATGAGACCACCTCATCATTATATCTTATTATTTTCTGGACCTAAAGATGGTCTCATTATCGAGGTTTTACAGTATATAAAATAGACATAGAAATAACTTTACACGTAAAATTGTATAAATGTGATATAAAAGTGACATTTTTTCATTATCTATATTAGCTAAAATAAATTATTCATTTGCTTTTAAATGTTATTGATTACTATTTTACGACCAATGAATTATGTAAGTATGTGTTTTTTGCGCAGTAGTAATACATTACGGTTGTTCCGACGCCGGCCGCCAATATAAAGACATAAACAGTATACGTATTACAGTACAGCATAGTAAATGCTCTAATATTTATTAAACTATACAAAAGAAGTTCAAATCCCGGTCGCGGCAGTTCATACCCTTCGACGAAAATTTGACAAAAATGTCGATTTTCCTCCATGCGTGGAGAAGTTGCCGTCTTCTTGTGGAAGGGTGAGTTAGTGCTGGTTAACATATAGTCCAAGAAAGCTGGTTAGGTGAACCGGTCGACATATAGAATTGAAAAATTGTTGAAAATGGCGTTAAATCCTAGTTACAGTGTCGATATAGATATAAAGGGCGTTAAACCCAGTGAAAACAATGCAAAAGAAGCAGCCCATAAACAGGGTATTATTTTTCGCAACTCACTACAAATGCGATACGTCTGATATATGTAACATCAGTTCGCATATCACCCACCATTGATCATTTTAACTAAAATCGCTGGAAACATAATGCATTTTCCAGCTTGCATTCATTCGTCCTCGTCAGTTATACATCGATAAAGCTGAGTTGCTGAAGGCAACCAATGACGCACAATATTTCA
This sequence comes from Lutraria rhynchaena, assembly GCA_008271625.1. Lineage (NCBI taxonomy): Eukaryota > Metazoa > Mollusca > Bivalvia > Venerida > Mactridae > Lutraria > Lutraria rhynchaena. The sequence continues at coordinate 215,799 of VIBL01000283.1, forward strand.
TTAATTAAACACACTTTCATAATGCAGCACTCAAATCACAAGGGTGCGCTTTTTTCAATCCATTCGATTGTTCAATACAAGACAATATTATGGCAATGGGAACGATGAAATCGTGTTAATAATAAAAGTGTTTGTGTTCTTAATCGGAAATGAATACATGCACGGGATTTTTACTTAATAGGACAAATGGACAAGACTTAAAATTGAAAAATGGGACACATTTTGTGTAATTAAGTTGGCATATTCGCCCGAGAGAGAAGTATAATCACTCTCCTATTTAAAATCAGATCAAATTTAATTCACTTAATGTGAAAATAAAGTAGCATAAGGGGTGCATTCATGAAGCAAGGCATTCTCTTGAGGTTTATGGGATAGAAAAAAATAGGGGGCAGACATTTAATCCAAGTTAAACTTGAACAGACTGCTAAATCAGTACGCATGTAGTTCTCAATTCTAGGTCCGTCAATGATTACAGACACAAGCCACTATAACCCGCAGGTTAGAATATTATTTAAAACTGAGACCGCGAGAAAAATCGGTATTTCAAAGTACAGTCGAACCTGTGATCAAAGGCAACCCTCGGGAAAGACAAAATGTGGCCTTCATTGACAGGTTGCCATTATTCGGAGGTCAGTTGGTTCTAAATAATTAGTGACGTTTTTTTCACAGAATGATCTTTATTCACAGGATGGTCTTTATTCGGAGGCGGTCGCAAACACAGGTTTGACTGTATTTGGTCGTCGTTAAACATGCGACAGCCCATTTTTTTTCAACTGTATATCACAGCACACCCTCTAAGGCGGGTATATTGGTCATTAATCAACAACTGCCATTGAATATCGCTGAATGGATAATGTTTTAAATGGATAATGTTTTAAATGGATAACAGTTATCCATTTGTGTTTGTTCATTACATTAAACGATCATTAGTTTCAGGGTTGTATGGTTATATAATTGATCATGTTGTTATAATCGAAGTGATGCGTTTTATCTGAATGGAATAATCAACAATTTATTAAAAAGCTATCCAATCGATGTTGAGTTTAAATGATAAAATATTCTATCTATTCAAAAGGATCGCTATTGCTTCAGTATCACTCACATCAATAAAAAGATGCGTTAATCAGATACATAAAAGGTTTGCCAGACATCCCGCAAAACAAATATTAACAAAAATGGCATTCATAGTTTTAATTTTGTATTTCGAGTATCAATTTCCTCGCAGCAAATTCAGCACGATCGCCCGGATTCAAATCACAACTGTTTGCCTGGATTTTATATTGACAATTAACATTTCTCATTTATTATTTATAATATCTCCAGGAAAGTTATTATAGCATCAGTATAACCTACAGCTTCGCATTTTGTTGTTGTACTTGTGTATAAACAAGGTCAAACTTAACTTGAACAGCGCTTTGTGTGTCATTGTAACTAAAAATTAGGCTAATACTTCTTCGAGTTGTAATTACAGGACCAGGTTACAGCACCATTCCCTTGTCATTAAAGTAGAAATGTTTTATGTAAACCTCACGATGATACTAAATTGTCTCGAATGTATTATTGTATTGTATTGTACAAATTGTAGGTATGTTCTACACGAACTGAAAACATTAAGCTTAGAAAATATTGAAAGTATAATTATATGAAACGTCTCTATTTCAACATGTGAGATATTTTGTTATTGATGCAATGTAGTTATCCATATTTGGATTAAAGATTTAGTTAGGTAATATATTGGACGGTCATACAAAATAATACACAATTTTATGCGTAACTACCTTTTTCAATTAAATATCATTTAACCCTTTTTATTATACTTGACAAATGAAAAAAATTTGTGCCATTTATTAGAAGTAGTGGTAATGATATCGGTAGAAGCGGCAGTATTTTTGTCTAAAATGACATTAAACGCGGATAAACGGTTTATTTTATTCATGTAGCGCTGTGCCCCTATAAATATGATTAGCTCCATTCGTACATTCAAATATCTATGCAATTATCTTGTGATTACATTTTAAACACCATCAAACACAAATCTATAGGGACTCCATTCAATTATTTTAACGGCAGCTTCACTCTCGTAGCTTTTCATCTATACAGGAGATAAGGTGCCTAATTACACAGCATTGCCTGTGCATAAATAATATATCCGTGGTTTTTAAACAAAGGTGTCAGTTTTCATTAACTCCGATGAACTAATTTTTAGCGTTGAACAAGTTAGTTCTACCAGAGTTTAGGATTTGATGTAATATTATAACAACATAGGTAGAGTGCACAAAGCGTGAAAGAATGGTGTTATTTCGTCCTTACTCGTGGCAAAATTAAATAAGTAAGTGGTTGGGCACCACGCCAAAAAAAAGCCCACTATGATTTGATATAAATTGCTTTGTTATTATTTTTTGTATGCAGCAAAACCTCTATTTTAAGACATCCTTTGCAACCAAATCAATATGTCTAAACATTCAGGTGGTTTTATAATCAGGTTTAAATATGGGAGAAATACTAAAAAAAATCCAACATTACGGGTAATTATAATGAGATGGTGGATACACATATATACAAGGCGGCCTCTCTGTGCGAATATGTTTATGCGAAAGTACAACACATATTATTATAGACGTTGAATATTATAATTATAGCTTAAGTTATCAAAAGAAATAACGCAAATAATTACGATCTAAAATCATTGTTTGCTTAGTTTCTACTGTCAAAGACCAGCAAACTTCTGATTTTCACGATGTAAGTAAAAACTCATATAAGACACCCGCCGTTGTATTTAATTTGAACTAAGTAATACTACGCTATTCATGTTAAATACAGAAATATGTTGTCAATAACAACACATCATTTTTTCTAATGAATTATTCCGGGTTTCAAATGATATTTAATATCACCTGTACTATATTGTTTGCTGAAAGAGAATGTTGGAGATCATTTAATCAATCTGTATAAATCAATGCGATTTTTCTTTGATGTTTATGAGAATACTGTGAGCTCAATTGTGTCTTTAAGGCACTTTCTTGGTTCTTATAAAAAAAAGTACAGTTCATCTTAATTCCGTGCAATACGTTGGCGCTGAAACTACTTTAATCATTAAACAAGCGTGATGACATCTTTATTCGATACAGTTCTTGTGTGCGGCTTGTGAATACTTTCTAAATCTAGCTTTAGGTCATTTCTGACAGACGTTGTTATGGAAATATCCGGATTGATTCAGCGAGGTGGAAGACGTCGATAGAGAATGACCACAAAAACAGGCACTGTGTGGTGTGGAACAAGCTAATTAACTTCATTCCCATTAAATCCTATTTCCCAAGTGGTAGAAGGAACATGTGTTTGTATTGGAGCAAAGAAGAAGCTATAAAACGATTGAACACAGACATTCCTATGAGATTTGTAATACATACAAACATACATGTGTGTGATGTTTGTTCGTTGAAGTCTGGATGCTATCACAAATGTCGGTATTATAAACAAAACCTCGAGCCAACACTCGCGCTTCTCATAATTAATATCAATCAAATGTTTAACTGTTCACTCGTCTACTTGGCAAATTGATAATTCTAACGGCAGGAACTTGTACTTACTTGCAAAAGAATGTCTAATTAAATGCCAGTTATTTCTTTTTTTTCACCGGGTTTAACGCCGTTTTTCAACATTTTATCAGTTATATACGGCGGCTGGTTCACCTAGACAGTTTTTCTGAAATGTATTCTAGCCAGTACTATTTTACCCTTTCACAAGATGTCAGCAACTTCTTCTCGTATGGGGAAAATCGATATTTTTGTCAACTTTCCATTGAAGGATATGTCCTGCCGCGACCGGGATTTAAACCAGAATCGCCGAGCTACAAATCCAGCCCACTAACCACTGGACCACGGTCGCAGCTTCAGTCATTTTTATTTGAGCGAACACATCAATTGTATTTATTCTTCAACTGTGAGCATTAATTTGATAATTTCAATTAAGTACACACACAAGAAATATGAAAATTCAGTCCCATGAATTAATAGATGAACTGTAATTAATTTTTGTACGGACATAATGGAACTTGAATTACAATACTTGAATACTATAACTAGATTAGCCACGTGTAGATATACTGGCGCCAGTCAATCGATGGTCAATCTCACATTTCAATCTAATATTATATTCGTATTGTGAACAGGATCTTAAAGATGAAATAACGGGAAAAGAAAAAGTGTGATGTCAAAACAACGCAAGCCTGAAATATGGATTTGCATGGAGCTCAGATTGTGTTTACGAGCTGACGATATCGTGTTACTCCCAGAGAAAAATGAATTTTGGAAAATGATGATATGATAATGTACGTAATGCATCGAGTAGGCCCAGGAGATAGAATATTGAGAGAAATGCACACAAAGGGAAGATAAACAAACAATGTACCGTGATAACTGATCGTACTGATACGTATAGTTTATTGCAATAACCCATTTGCACATTAGGTACTACGATTCTAACTTGAACCTTAATTATTCGGATCCACAAATTCCATAGAAATACAAAATTATCTACATAAAATATACGTTTAAGCTGCAGCACACTTATAACTGATATTTGAAACAAAAGTTACGGTACGGCGCTAAACGCAAACCCAGTCAAAATTAATATAGAATGGAGAATATTAGAAGCTAGTCTTCTGTGTGTTGGATTTGCTATTAAAATTTATCTATGTACTATTTCCTTAAATCAAATACCGTTAAACCTGTGAACAAAGGCCATCCTTGGGAAAGACAAAATATGGCCTTTATTAACTGGGTGGTGTTTATTCGGAGGTGATCGCAAACAAAGGTTTGACTGTAATTCAGTTGTAATAGTAAAGTGAAAACTATAGACTTTCTATTGATTGGGATGCTGGTACGTCCATCAAGAGTTGTTAGCAAAGAGTTCCATAACTCAAAATATAGAATCTTGAATGTGTTTGACTGATTACTGAGGTATTTTATACTTTGAAGTTCTTATCCATTAAAGTGTTAAAAAGAACAAACCAATTCGTAAATTAACTAGACCTATCACTGAATTGTGATTAAATACCGCCGAAAAATGGGGACAGACCGCGCGACCAACCAACCAATAATCCAACGAACAACCAGGGTGATTCCAGTATACCCGCGAAAACTTTAATGGGGGTATAATTGTTTATACTAAATTATTTTAGCTCGACTGTGAAACAAGCAATTTTGCTTATATTAATCACTCTCGAGTCCGCTTACTGGACACTACGCAAGTACTGCGATCGAAAAATGGATTGTGAAGTTCATTAACAAAACCCGTCGAAGCCGGGATTCGAACTCAAGACCTTCGGATCAGAGGTCGGACGCTCTACCTCTAGACCACGATGCCTCCGTGGGTAAATCAATACAATTATATTGTGCGATCGATTAGCTTGTGGTTATTAGTAATCAAATTTCTTTCAAATGATTCATACACGAAAAGCAAACATTCTATCTCTTTGTTGCTGACAATCCGCAAAATAATAACCCTATATTACTGTTGTTTCGTTTTATCTTTTCATCTCCTATCATAAAATTAGAAGAACTTTATGTATTATCCTTAACTGATCAAACAAAGCGCCGACAATTTCAATAATTATGCGAGGATAAACTGTTTCAATAGACGAGAATATCAATTAAAAATATGAAAAAAATTATGAATTATCATCTCAATTACTGCTGCTAGCTTAATTTTATATTTAAAAAGAGATTCTCTGAAAAATAACAAACAACAAAGTATTTCTGGCAGGCATAATCATTGTTTTTTTTCTTTCATTTTTTTTCACTATTTCATTGAATCTGATTATCAAATGCGACAAGGAAAACGCATTCACAAGCATTTCAAAATATGTTTGGTTGTTCTGTAAATTAAGTCATACTGTTCCTATTCAAACGAGAGCGGACTATTTTTAACAAAACTGGGTGGTGTCAAATGTCATTTTAAATTAAATGTCCAACTTCACATACAGTGCAACCTTACCAGCAGAGCGGCCCTCTCTTGAGCAACAACCTCCCTTCAAAAACAGCATGATTTTCCATGGTATGATTTAACTTTAAATTAATTTAACCTCTCTATAGCAACAACCTCTCAACAACAAAGTAAGTTTGCTTCTCCCAAAAGGTGCTGCTTTGGTTGCACTGTGCATTAAAGAAAACATTTTGCCATAGAAGAATGATTTTATTATGGATTCCTTGAATAGGAGTTGATAATTGTTATAATATGTCCAAATTGCAGTAATATGTATGGAGAATTAAAAACTAAACCCTGACACGGTCAGACTGCCGAATAAAAAAAGATTTACGTATCCGAGTAAAGTTAATTCATTACTAACAACAACTACCGTGACTGAACTTTTGTTAAAGTTGCGTTCCTAAGACAATACAATAAGGATAAGAAACGTGCAATAATTCTGTAACTACCATATGCAGACAATAAAGTCGGAGGTAGTGACGTTATTAGATTCAAGGCGTCTGCTGCGGTACAGGAATATCTTGGAGGACAGGTTTATCACCATCAGTAGCAATAAACCGACATTCTAGACAATATTTATTCGCAGCAATTCGAATTTTGATGCCCAGAAATTTTCAGAAAAAGGATTATGAAGTAATAATGACGACGTTGCTTCTGGCACAAACATTATCTACAATGCTAATTGTCAGATCATTGACAGAGGTGTTTAATGAAGACACATTAATTGAAGCAAATATAAAAGAACCTGATTACATAGCAAGACCTCTCCATGCTTACAAGTCGTGTGGCAAATCGAAATTACGCACTAAACATGAGGCGAACAAATGCAAATCGGGGTAAACTGGATTCCACTCTCATTCGGTCAACAACCCTTTGGTTTATACACTGAGTGTTCTTAGAGACATGTTGGTTTATTATGAGGAATGTGTGCATACATGTATACGTATAAAATAGGTACTACACGTTCACTCGTTATAGTCGTAATATTATATTATAATGTAAATATTTGTTGATATGGACTGGTAGCCTGATTATCTATAAATGATTGTCATCATGGTATGCACGTGAAACTTCTTTATGAGTATCAAATAAAAGCTTGATCTGTGTTGTGTTCATAGCGTGTTGTATGAACTCGTCCCAGCATTTGACTTACAAATACAAACAACTATAAAATATACATGTATGCTATCATAAATTGAAATTTTCACACCATATGCCAATAATTTATATTATCATGGCACAGTAAAGGTCATTTATTTCCGTCAAATATCGACCGCCATATCTTTCACATCTTATAACCAGAGCGTGGCTTGTCGTCATTCTGACGTAATCACTTGATGTATGACAGAACATAAAATAGCGATAATAAAAAGTACAAATAAAAGGACAATGCTTGATGACGTTTGGCGGAAAAAGTGAATTTACTCTGATATTAATACAAAAATACTGACATATGTGCCCTTTATATTCTACAGACTATGGTACACATACAGGTTTTTTGTACCAAGTCCCAACAGATATGACACTTTTTACACTGGACAAAGTTATCTTCATACAAACAGGACAGTGTATAGTAATAACCGATACAGAGGTATCGTGAATTCTCGTGGAACATTTAATTTCGCGGGTGAACTTATTCACGAATTCTCACGAATTAAACATTGGTTAAGTTTCAACTGTAACAGAAAATACAGTCAAACCTCTTCCCCCTTCCCAAACTTTGTAATTCAGGACCTTTGTATTCCGAAAACCTCTCTAATCCGAACATTTTTGTCAGTCCGGACAAGTTCAGATTAGAAAAGTTCTGCTGCATCCGGAATTTGTAAATCCACGAATTTACTTACCCACAAAATTACCGATTATGGTAAACCCACGAAATTTGATTTCAACGAAATTAAATGCAAGCACAATATGTAGTAAATAATGAAGCTGTCAGGTGGAAACAAAAACTCTCTGAATAGATTCCATTAATTCTGATTCTCGCCTGAATAACAAGAGATACAGAGATACTGATGTCGATTAAACTTCCAGTCTCCCCAAGAATTGTCTTTCCTAACGATAAATAATAAATTTCTGAACGTGGTATGAAGGATAGACTGTGGACGAGATGTAACTTTGTTTGTTATTCCCGGGGATGAGGTAGACGCATGTACATACATTCAAATTTGCATTTGCAGCCACCTCCGAATAAACACCACCTAGTCAATAAAGGTCATTCTTTGAAGCACCGTCACTAATTATTTAGAAGAAACTGACCTCCCAATAAATGCATTCTATCAATAAAGCCATTTTTGTTTTTCCCAAGGGTGTCCTTTGTTCACATGTTAAACTGTAGTACAAATGGTGGGATGAGACAAGTGCTCATTCACGACGCCAGGAAGGGGACACAACTCCAGATTGACATATTCAGTAGTTATAACATAAAGAACATGAAGCACTAGTGAATATTTATATTTGTCAATTTATGATAATGAAAATGTAAATTCAAACTTAATTACGGTACGTTTATGCTGCGTGACTGCCGCAACAGAAATCTGTTATAAATACCTAAAGACTTGGGCATGTATTGTAGTCAATTCACAAAGAATTGGAATCCTTGATATACATGTACATAGATTTTACTTTTTTACTTCAGTTACAACCAAATGAAAATATATGGAGAACTGGAAAATTAATGTGAGTATTATAACTGAGGTCCTTTATCCCTTAAAACTGCAGCAAAGACAGGCTTGGAAATTGTGACATCAAACTAACACACACCATTCAAGACATCACCGGGCAAGCATAATGACCATTGTCGATCAATACCGTTGCGAGAGGACAATTAGTATCAGAGAAATGATTAATTGGCAGACTGATGTATAACAAAGAAAGAAGCTCTTTCAGAAATGGTGAAATGCTGATTGGCTAAAATAAGTATTGGTGTAGTATCATTCAAAAAAAAATGTTTGCTTAATTGTCATATCTCTTATATAGGAAAACACACGACAAACTATGTAAAATAGGGCGCACAAATACAAAAGTATTATCGGTGACAAAGACAACAACATCTAATTCAATGTTTTGTAAAAAAAAATGGTTACACACCAAGCCTTGAACTTCCTGTTGAAAGTGCGACCATGAATTCTCAATAGCTATTGTTACTTTCTCGATTCAATGTAAAGACTTTCGTTATGTGCTAAAAGTTTGCAGTATAATTGCGTCCCCAACGTAGTACTACACTGATGTGAAATAATTTGACTATACACCGTACTAACAAAGTATTATGTGTGTTTTAGGATTTTTAAACTTAATATAAAGAGGGAATAATTGGTTTTATGGTTGTATAAAAACTTTAAAGAAACGCAAAGATTAATTTGATTTCTCTGACAGAAACGCTAGAACATCCCCTTGTCTGTTTGAGAGTTGTATAAAGTTGGAATGCAGCTCGTAATTCGAATGGCGAACTGCGAACTGTATTCCAACTTTATGCAATACTGTTTGAGCCATACTCATATTTCTGCATTTAAGAAGGAAGCGAGACATAAGGTGGATTATGTCTGTAATAAAACTATGTCTGCTTCACGACAATTCTATTGATTCATGCGCCTTTGGTTTAGAATAGGAAGGTCCTGTACCGTACGGTACTAATTTATTCTTATTATCTAGCTCTTGGTTTAATCAAAATTAAGCTTCCGGGGATTACAAGAACACGATTGATGAGACAAAGTAATCAAATCAGATCTGCATTAGGACTTCTTTCCTGTCCTCAAACAGTGTTCTCGTCGTTTTTCATCTCTTTTCAAAGATTACTTTTTATCACCGTCGTCCGATGTACGCAGTTTTTTTCGACACTTTATTGCGACAGGGTTAACCTAGACGTTGGGTTTATCTAAATTCTAATTATCGGGGTTTATGTAATGAAATCTACGAGTTGCCTCAAAAAGCCTACCAAAATAATTAAAATGTTGGCCAAATGAAACAAAGATACGAAATCAGTAAAAATACCAGGAAATGCTGAAATATGTCATGAGCGATCGTTTCGCACAGTATGTCAGTGAAAACACGTGTACCATTTGTATATTTTTGTAGCAAAATTATGCTATACACTGCTTTTTCTCACATTCAGATTTGACTTATTTCATGTAAAAACTATAATACCGATCCTTCCTATTTGAAGACACGTTTTTTGCCTTATTTGTCTGCCTACAGGATTCGGAATTCGCAAAATACTATACGCGAAATCACGATTCGGAGACAAAAACACATTAATAGCATCCTTCATTTCGTGAAAAATGAAAAAATTTCTGTAGGTAATGTTTCTTTTTGGTTTTATATGAGACATTTAAAATAAAGATTGGATAATGATTTTACCCGCTGTCATATGGATAAAATAGCATTTCATTCCACATCCCATAGGAAGAAATCTCAAACATTGATAATTATTTACTTTTCCCTGTAGAATTTCTGAGAAAAGTAATGGAATGATTCGTAGAAAATTGTTGTACAATACGATACATAATTTTTCTTCATTAAGTCTTCAAAACGCGATAAACAACACAAGGCTAAACAAACGTTAGAATCCGAGAAAATGCGTTTAACTATCTTAACATCATATCTGGTCTCTGCCTTCCGGAAAACACAGAAAGGAAAATGAAAACATCGCAAGTCATTTTTGCTGAAGTCATGTAGAACGAGTTTAACATAGGAAATGACAATAAATTATACAGGAAATAACAGATTTTTCTTCGTCAATAGCTGTAAGCTGATAACATTCTCCATAACAGGGCGGCTGTTGCAAGTAATACGTTGTAAGGGAAAATCAATCGTCTCTGGCGAATTGTTGTCAATATAGTGTCAGCATAATAAGACAATAAAACAGTGTTTCCATGTATCAAATCCCGAATGAATCCCTATCCAGCAAATCACCAAGACACAAAAAGGACACAAACTGTATAGAATAGGGTAGAAAAACAATATTTGATTAGATAGCACGTTGCCTAGTTGTGCTGATACCCATGCTCAAGTTTGGTCTATAGCGTGCAGGCTATCGGGTAATTTAATTATAAGGTAAACATGAATGTCTTAGCTCAGATTTCTCTGAATTGTGTTGTGTCTTTCTACATTAGCAAAACTTAAGATAACATAAACGAAGAAAAACATGCTTTCACATGTCCAAAAGTATGAAAGGTATTGAATAAGATATTGATATCAGACACCATTAAAAATCACCAATAGTACCTTAGTGGATTTATTGTCAGCAATAATCCTGTTGAAACTTTACGACTTTAAAAATATAGAAAAGTTGTATGTGAAGTTAATTGTAATAACAATGTATTGACTTACGCTTTAAGTAGTTTCTCAATCTCTGGAGGCCCCACCAAGTTGTATAATCAGACATAGCCTGTAATCAAATCTATTCTTCACAACGACTTTACATCTTACGATACCATATTCCATCCACTGAAAGGAGTTCCGAGATTTCGAAAAAAAAACGGAATCAACCTTCGTTTTAAACACAAACAAATATGAAAGACAATTGGAGGTCTGAACCTCGAATCCCCTTCCTTTTACCACCTTGCTATTAAGACTAAAGAGAAACGTAAATATTAAGAATCCATCGATTTTAGACATAAGTTAAAGCTACAAACATCACACTTATTTACCAACAAATGGTTAAATTTTCTAGTTCAGATTTAATTATATTTTTCATCGGCAACACTTTCATGATATTAACAATGAATTGCTGAGAGTTTAATGACAATGTAAAACATAAATTTGTACGTGATTATTGATTCATCTTGAACATAACAAGATTTGTTCTCAAAAGACACAGGAAAGCAATTACAATATGTATTTACCATGAGTTTCTGGACTAATAATACTGTTTTGTACTGTACTGTGTATGTAAACCACTGTTTTAATATGGTGAATATGTTTTATTCAGACTTATATCAAGGAAGCAGTTGTGCATGAAAAGTGACTGGATATTTCATACCCCACTATATTATTATGAACATTCACAGTTTTATGGCACAATTAGCCATAATTCTAAGCTTACAAGCATAATATGTTCACTGTACAATCCTTGTTACAGGATCCGGCCAATTAGTTCATTTTCTTTTCATTAGAAATGGGAAATTATTACAAACCTTCAAACGGGTTATAAAGGAGCAGTTGATAGAATTGTTTGAGGTTGAGTAATGAACGCATGCTTATAACTAATATGATCAGAAAACTGACCGTTTATTCCGATGACAATTCCTGTGTTAGTTATAAATAGCTAAATGAAATTGCCAATAACTTATGAACTTCCAATTAAAAGCGGAATTGTAGTATGTTTATATACAACATATACTTCCATACTATATGTTCGTTATACAATAATAAGCCACAAGGATGAACCCCAAATAACATGCAAAAGAATTTTAAAACTGATTCCTCAAAAGGCACATGCGAAAGATTATATTTCATACATCACACTGAAGAACACATAAAATATAAAACACTGTAGTACAATAATAACACCAATGCGCCAAAACCACTTACAAAACCCCCACTCGACACCTCATAGTCGTCTGCAAAGCATTCAGCACGGTAAAAGACAACAGACGCACAACAGCCCACAGAAAGCAGAACAACAACAAAATTGGTGTTTTCATATTTGCAAACCAGGCGTCAAGAATGTAGAAGCAATTAATTCCAGGAAATCAGATCAATCCAAATAAATAAATCGCCTTTCATTGTGAATCATTGTAAGCAATACGTTGTTGTTGTCTTCCTATTTTCCGAAAATCAATGTTTGTACAATATCTGTCTTAAGCGAATCATATGGTATATTTAAGGTCCGCATGTCTTATGAACCTAGAATTTCAAATTGCTATTCTTTACCAGTAATATGAATTGACTTGTCTTAAAGAAATTGATTAATTACAAAGATTAATTAGAAAGAATTCAAATACAATTTACCCTTAGCTGGACGGGGGAAGAGATGGAATTCCCAAGATAAAGACAGAAAAGATGCCCTCAAGAAATTTAACCCGAGACACCCTTTAACAAATCCCGTATTTCCTGGGCCACTTCATTAGAAATAGCAAATGCAAGTTGTGGAGGCAGTACGTCTGTTAGAATACATGTTAAGAAAACCAGGGACATGATTAAAAATTGAAGGAAATTAAATATTAATAAAACATATATTGATATTGCTGCAATCGTTGCAGAGACACCTACTCTGAAAAAAAAGCAGAAAAAAGTTTCAGAGAGATTAAACGAAAGGAGAAAAGAAAAAAAACTGAACGTTACATAAAAGAATCATGAACATTACAAAAAGCTCTTCACGTGACGAGGGCTTCAGTCTGCTCTAAGTAAGGCCAATGATACCCCGCTTAGTCAGAACAAAGTCCGATGTCAATATTAAACACCTTCCTTATACTACTCTTACTTATGTTACTCAATATATTTAATGATGTATATGCAGGTGGTGAGTTTCCCACCTCCTGGCAAAAAACGCTAGTTATTTGAATTCATAAATTGGACAAGGGCACTACTGATACTAAATGATTACCGCTAAGCACTCCTCACATGTTGCTTCTGCAAAATCTGTGAAAGAATGGTCAATTATCGACTTGCGTGGTTCCAAGAATCCAAGAATTTAATTGTTGACGCTCAGAGATGTTTTCGCCGCCAACTTGGCACAATGGACTATTTCCCGGTTTGAGACATTCATTAGAGAAACTTTTATTAACAAACAACATGTTTTATCACTATATTTTCGCCTTGTAAGTGCTTATGACGCAACCTGAAAGATATATGTGAATTTTGTCTTAGAGGCAAATCAATTTTATTGTCAAGGCTATCAAACCTGGGATGGAGTTATTTTTTACCCTAAACTTAGCTTTCGTCCGCGTATTATTGCACTAAGAAAGAAGTCTGAGGATGCCCTTAACATTCTTAAAGTTGTAGCAAACTCTGATTGGAGAGCCGATAGAAAATTTTTGCTTCGTCTCTATCGCCCTCGTACCCGTTCAAAGTTGGATTACACCCATAGCAATAACAGGAGATAAAAATTGCTGTAGTCCTCTGATATTGTTTTTTGTCAGCCGAGAAGAAAGTCATTCATTTTTGCCCCTGATATTGCTGAAAAATCAGACTGCAATCTTTTCATCATATTCTCAAGTTTATTGCCTGCATCACAAATATAGAATTGAATATAAAAAATAAAGAATATAAAAAATAAAGAATTTTGAACACCCTCCTCTCTGTAAAATCTCCAAGCGAAATCTCTCGTTTTAGTACATCCAAAGAATTTGTATTTTGCTGGATCCCAGGTCACATGGGTATTAGAGGTAATGATAGGGCTGATGAAAATGCTAAATGACACCCTGCTTACAGGTCCATTCGTCCGGAAGCGATTATAATTGGTTACAATAGATGATACGCCTGAATGAGTTCCAAGGAATGCACCTCATATTATCAATATTGTTTTTATTGACTGCATCAATGTTATATTATAATACATAGTATTAAGATGTTATTTTTACATGATTTATACTTTTTTTCTTTTTTTGTAGTTGCGCGCCTCATGACCACTAGTTCTCGATTCGCCTATTGGGAATTCAGAAAATGAACACATTTTTGAAATATAACACCATAGCAGTAATATGTTAATATAGCAGTAATATATGTTTTGAATAAACGAAACGCCTATCAGATGTTAAATAAATAAAGTCAGGATAAGACTGTATGAGAAAAGGGAAGCATTTCTAGTTTAGTTTACTAGAACAACACCAAAACAGATGTGATAGAAACACCATAATGTTACATGATAATAGCACTTTGATCGCACATGAAATTAGCGTTTGTAATGTATTATGGATAAGCAGTATTATGGATTATCCCATTTACTGATTAAAACGTAATTCATACGTTTGTGAATGACAATGTAATAGAAAATACCCAGACATTTTAGAAATGTTATTTATTATTTATTATCCATTATACTTAATGCAAATCATCATAAACCATTCTATCACAGTATTTAAACCAGCTGTTTTTACTACGTGTATATACGTGCATACATGCCAAAAGGCCACATTTGGTTAAACAACGGTTCATATTGTCTGGAAATTTGTCTGCGGAAGTAGGTGCTTAGCAACAATTCGATTATTGTCGTCTCATATCCCTTGTTAACATGGCCAATAGGTTTTCTAGTACCACTATTAAACCGATCGAAATTTTTATAACAAAATTAAATTGCGCCGCCAATGCTAATCACTGGGGTTATTATTGTCACAAATTGATATGTTTTATTCATTCACAAAAAAAAATATTGTAGAAAATCATAACGAAACACGCGCAGACATTTTCCGCATATAATGATATGATGATTATCAAACAAAACCGCAAAACATCCTCACGAAAAACGATCACCATTGCGCATACTGATGCAAAGATTGATGAACCATCACCTCACAAAAAAGGTACGTAGAGAAGAAAAAAAAGTATATAAAAAATATAGCAACAAACCGACTTTGAGTATTATCATGAATGTCATTTATTAGCTAGAAGATTTCTTCTGTATTCAGTTGAAAAACAAGTCTTTTTGAGGTTTATTATGCGAACTATGAAAGTTTGTAGCATTTGACTAACCTTTACATCAGCGGCTAATGAGAAGGTAGCAAAATAAATGTTTATATTTATAGGTTTTGTTTATGGTTAAACAAATGTCCAGTTGCTGTCACAGTATACACTCTAGTACAGGTATGGGTTGCTGCAAGAACTGCAGGAATCTCAACAGATTGCGTCTAAAAGAACTGAAACAAAAACTATCAAAAAGTTCACTTTTAAAACATGTTACTACCACGCTGTCACTTCACAATGCTGCACGTACAACACCAGAAAAGACCATGAAGCCTTTACTTGTTAAAGTCCACATAGAGAACTTTCAAGTTCACGCAAAGGCAAATTAATTCTTATAGATGACTGATGTGATGTGACACATGAACAGAAACGAAACATTAAGAATTCAATATAAACTTCAGCAAGCACTTTACAAATAGGCATTAATGGCACTCCATTCCCCATGTATTCTCTAGCAGCAAGTAACATTAAATATATACTTAATGGTTACTGTAGCATCCATAATACCACGTGTATTGATTATGCGTATTTAAAAGTACAAACTTGTATTTTATTATAAATTATTAGGGAAAACATATGCATTGTTACCAAAGATAATAGAAATACAGAGAATGCTTTTGCAAGAGATATCTACTTCAGTAATTAAATATTACAAACTGAATTTCGAGTCAATAGCAATTGATGTACGTATTTAAAACGAGGATATTCTTGAAAACATTATCCACAAAACAAGAAAAGCGTATTTCATGTTAATATCATCATGTGTTGCATTGACAAGATATTTGAAATGAACACATTATACCTCTATTGATATTTCTTCTGTTTATTTAATGAATACAAATGGTTTCATTAAGATGACATAAAACTGATTGTATGCCATAAATTGTCATCAATAAAGGGATTCAAGTGACAGTTGTGAATATCACACGCTTAGCAAATAAAAATTCTTTCATTTTGCATGTTACCAAGGAAAAGATTGAAGTGAAATTAATATCAAAGTAAACCTGAGAAATAAAATTCCATCACACAATTCCGTGTGGATTGTAACACAACCCAAAAAACAAACCCCAGTGACAATAAGTCACAAAACCGAAAAACAAAATGCGAGCTTAAGCGATGGTCGAACTTGAAACGCGTAGTTATGAATACTTAAAACGATCACATTATTGTTAATTACCCATCAAAAGTACACAATAAAGACCTATTGCAGACTAACTAACAATGTAATCACTACATGTTGAATAAATAATATAACTTTTGAATTTGCATTGTATGCTACAAAATGTTATACGGGCAAAAAATGTTATTCTTCATCTATATCATAAAGCCAAAGGTAGCATAAAGGCAGTAGCAATATCCACCTTTTTCATAATTGTGATATTCCCTTTGCTTTAATAATTACCTTCACTGGTTGGATATTGGATATTTGCAGCATCTTTAAAAAGTTATGGATGATTTCTCACATTTTACATTACTCCATTTGAGCACGCCTATCTTTGTTTAATGGCGATATCCCCCATTGGTGCAATGACGGTTATCAAAATGTATGTTTGAATGAGTTTGGTGTGAATTTTAAACACAAATTTAGTTGAATTACAAGGCTACCGAGTTCAATTAATTACATGATAGTGTCTGATAATTTATAACGAGTGAGCCGAGGCAAACAGACCTCGTATTGACAGTTTGTTTAGTTTCTCATCGTGCGAGGTTAAAATTTAAACTGAATCGAATCCTAATGTCTGGAGTCTGGTTGATCTTGAAATCATTCTAGATAGCAAAATATTTTCTATTCATTCAAGAAACACTAATAACAACATAGAGCGTTAAAAACCCGCTTTAAATAATTCCACCATATTCCAGAAATCGGAGGGAAATAAGAATAACATGGCGTGAAAATAACTGAATATTGCCATCGTAATTCTTTCATTTAGTTTTAATTTTGTTAAAGTTTAAAAGCGAACTTTGTAATGCGTGTGTACGAAGCAGTTAAAGTCGAGGATGAGAAGTGAAATTAGTGAATGCATTTAGAATTTGTTTTTTTTTTTTTGTTGTTGTCTTTTTTGTTTTGTTTCAATGTTTGACGGACTGGCTTGTTAACTTGTTCAGTCTGTTTCACGGAAAGTGTTCGCTATGGGTTTTTTTATCGTACATTAAAGACGAAGTTCAACAACATCGATAACATACTTCTAAACTATTGTATAGTTATTGCCACTATTTGTCCTATAGCATTACGTCACTAGCGGTCATTTGATTTCCAATCACTACAAATAATAGCACTTACAGCAACAGGAAATAACTAAGCTACCTCAGAAAGCCTAATGAAGCCCATCAACAGATTTGAAACATGATGTTTGCTAAAAGGATTGTATTCTTAAAAATCTCAATATGTCTTTTGACATAAATTATGACATTCATTTTTAACTCTTAAGGAATTCTTTTATTAGCGATCCCAACTTTTGCCTAATTTCTCCCATTTTGTTGTTGTTCAGTTTCCTTCCAAAAACAACAACTCCCAACAGCTACGTTTGTATATCAGCGTATGTGAATCAAGAAGCAACTTTGTGTTTTAGTGATAACAAGGAATAAACTAAACATGTCCATAACCTTGACTGGTTATTCAGCCTTGATTTATGAAAATCGTGTTCTGCTTTGAGTTTCCATGTACGAAACAACTGTTAAAACTTTTAAGATGTGATGTGCGAATTTCTACTCTTTCCAAATAGGTCCGTATATGAAAAATATAAAACAATACAAGTGGTCAGCAAGAGGATGAGTAACATCATTAGAGATGCATACATTATGAAATGTTATCGGGAATTTTCGGTATAACTCATAACATTGATATGCACCCAAACAATAAGCAAATCATAACACCAAACAAAAACAACACTGTAAGGAGAATAATCTTTCATCCTAATCATTAGGCAAGACAGCAGCGCATGGCGGTTCAAATTCATGAGACATAGAAACCCAATTTTTACATACAAAACGAAAAGGCGATGGTAGAAAGGTACTACGAGAAACAATGCCATCAATACAGAGACTAACGGAGCTAAATGTTACTTTGAATTTGCTGATAGGTATGAATATTACATACATTCTATAGCCGCGGCCGTGGTCCAGAGGTTAGTGCGCTGGACTTGTAGCCCGGCGATCCGGGTTGGAATCCGAATTAAAACAGATCATTACCTTTTATGAAAATTTGACAAAAATGTCGATTTTCCTCCATACATGGAGAAGTTCCCGTTCCTTTTGGTGGAAGGGTAAGTTAGTACTAGTTAGTATCCAGTCCAGGAAAACTGGTTAGGTGAACCGGTCGCCGAAAATAACTGAAATATTGCTAAAAACGGCGTTAAACTCCAGTGACAACAAGTCACATAAAACAAACAAAGCATATATTTTTTAGCAAATAATTTGTATTAATGTCAATTCCCCTGTATGTTTTGACCTCTGATTCCTATCATTTTGGTATTTCTCTTAAGGGTTAACCTTTCCGATGTACAAAAACGAGAGATAAAGAGTTATAATGTCATGTTTTATTTTGCTGTTTTTGCGTCGCATTTCCTGGATATCTGTTTGCATTTTTATTCCATTCGACGGAATAGTTATATAAGAGGTATGCAAATAAATAGAAGTATAATTATTTTTGGTAATAGGAACAAATGGTCGTGACAAACACCCGTTCAAATCGCTTTGTACTTTGTATTCATCAAGTAGTTTATGAAGGAACAAGAGTTTACGTGATCAGGTATGTCAATCAATATTGGTTCATCCATTCAATTTGTTCAGAGCAAATTCTGCCGTGTGTAGTATATTAGTAATATACAAATCAATAAAATTGTGAAAAATGAGGACATTAAACCAAACATCGCAATAACATTTGTCAACAATACTAATTGGCAAACAAAAGAATGATAGCATTAATTGCTTGATGTTTATCTATAGTTAACAAAGCTGGTAATGATACGGTTATAATATTATATCTATTTACTATTGTACGCCGTCAACATGGCCGGAAGACACGAGGACAATGTACAAATTGATTCTTCTCATAGCCATAATGTTCCATTGAGTATGTTCAATGAACATTAGCGCAATCATTGTCTTGTTATTTAACCAGTTCAATCAAGCCTCAGACTCAGTACGGTATATATTGACATTGTCACTAGGGTTTAACGCCGTTTTTCAACAATTATTTCAGTTATACACGGCAACCTGTTCACCTAACCAGTTTTCCTGGACTGTATACTAACCAGTACTAACTTATGTTTCCACAAGGAGCCGGTAACTTCTCCACGAAAGGAGAAAAAGTCGACATTTTTGTTAAATTTTAATAGAAGGGTATGACCTACCCCGACCGGGATTTGAACCACTGGACCACGGTCGCAGCCCGGTATATATCGAAAAAACACAAAAAGTCAAACATACCTTGTCGATCAATAGATATGTGGACTTTTAAGTATTTTCTTTTATCTAGCTACATATGCATCATATCATATTGTAAAATTAAAAAAAACAAGAACGTCTGACAAGACACACATTGGTCTGTGTTATTTTCATCTGAACAAAACAGGCAATTTATAACGGTTTTGTTATTCAATAAAGCCATTAGCAGACTTGTTAAATCGAAATGATTTATAGTTCTGTTATATGATAACAGAACCTTCATGTACTTCTACGTGATCAAAACATTCAAATTTTATGCTTAAACTGACACTAACAACCTAATATGAGTGTGTAATGACGTTTTACTTTATGTCTACATTCATGCGGTCACTTAACAATGAATTGACATGTTGGGTTCTGTTGTTATCATTTGATCTCGAAGCAACATCATCGTTAATTAATATCAACATAATGTAGTGTAGTTCTTGTAAACCATTCTTATACAAATGGTGTTTTATTTTGAAAAAAAATAAAGAAGAAATAAATAAAGACATAAAAATAAGTTATGCACATGTCCATTATATGAACACTACTTTTAAATGAAGTTGTTGTACCGAGACCCTAGGAGTACACAACTATAGACTTATCATTTATTGCTCATTAATGTCCTTCAGTAATTGTGCAAATATGCCCAAATAGCAAGAGACGGTTCCGTAAATATTCAAATTCGCAAATGCGCTTATGAATAAATCTAATACAAACATGTTTTCTGAACCTTTCTTCAATAAATAGTTGATATCAATCAGAAACAAAAATAAAGTGCTTGCCAATAATGGTATTGAGAAGCATAATTAGCTTAACCAAGCTGTTTGAACAACACTTATTACAGTCGCCAAACCTTTCAGCTTATTATCTTACACTTCAAGACCTTTTACTGAATTATGTACGAGATACGGAATTCGTAAATTACATCAAACATAAGTTGTATTCACACTAATATATCATTGTTGTAGAAACATCTCCATCCTTGAACGAAGGGTCTTCGGGTTAACTCAATCGATGAAGCGTTCGTCATTTGATTAAGAAGTGGTGGGTGCCGAACGCGAGAAAGATACATGCAAGAGTGCAACGTTTGAAATAAAAAAAGTGCATCTTTGGTCATTTGTATCCTATAAATAATGCACTCATCACGCACGATAAATACAAACAAATACAATTACTTACTGTGGAAAGAGAAAAAAGCTGGTTAGTTAACACTGTTGAGGTAATGTGTTCACTGCATTATATCTGTTGAAAAAGTACGGAAAAGCTAACCCAGTCACGCAGACTACTTGTGTGTATTTAATGATTTTGCATTCTAATAAAAACTATTTCTTTGAAAACCAATATGTACTCTGAACTCTTAAATTTACTCCGCAAAACAGATGTTATTCCTATTTAAACACCCAAGTTCTACAATGTTAGCACTTTTGAAATAAATATCAAACTTATTTTGTATTTTAGTGGCCGAATGGGAGTTACAAATAAATACAATAAATGCTCTAAATGCGTGATCTCAATGACACGTTCAGTGTTATTTGTGCGCCGTTTTCTTTTCTTGAACGGAAGTGGAAAACTTATTATAAGATGGTCAATCTAGAAGCATCCGTTGCTTTTCCGGAATTATGGAAATCAATAATCAATTTGCTATTCATAAGACTGTTCTTGCAATAAATAATAATACGCTCCTATAATAGTGGCGGTCTCATATTCAAGTTGTTATATAAGGGAGTTTTCTGAAATGCGAAGTGGTCTAAACTTGAAGTGTACGCTAAGTAAGGTTTAATTGTGGCTTGATTCTATAACATAGTGATATCCATACCAGCTGGTCTACATGTTTCATGCACAGGATAAAGCCACGTTTGGAATACTATAAGATTAATATATGAATTCAATTCATATAAACATATTTCTATGCTCGGGTAATGTGGTTTGTCGGTTCATAGCAAATAGCAGTTGCCATTACGTTATCAGATTCTTAGACAGAATTCAGTAAATTGTTAACAATTTTAGTTAAGCGGAACATTAAAGGTTATTAATTATGCTTCAGACACAAGCTTTAAGCATATTTACGGTATAATGTTACAGATCACAGAGCGACTGCATGGAAACCATTAGCTGCTAAATCGTAGAATCAATTATACAATGGATCTAAAATTTAACAACCAGCATAAATATTAGTTAACCCCATGTAATCAAGTTTCCCGTGGCTGAAAATCCTTGGGAATGAATTACAATGAAACAATTCATTTCAAATCGACAAACCATATTGCGTTATCTCCGCCAATATAATATTAACGTCCGAATTATACAATGATACCCGTAATAAATAAGACAAATTCATCTGTGGTGTGTTATTTAAGACAGCAGACACAATTAGGGAGCGGGTAAGAATAATAATTCAGAATAAGCACTCGAAGAATAATCCGAATATGTACGGTTATTTTACAATTACATCCTTTACCTATCCTATTCAAAACATCACATACTTCAATATAACAAAGTTTTAAAATCACCACTAATATTATCACCGTTACGTAAAAGATCTTGATTCACGAACAGTATTTCTCTTCTTTTCATCCTTATGATAGCTTTACCTAATGAGTTATTGACCATGTCTGTCTGTCTCGCCGCAAGGTGTTCTATTTGAAAGAATGCTTTTTCTTATTGTCTATATTCAGATAAAAGTAAAGTAATTAAAAACTTAATAAATCAGAATCAATTTTCAAATCTAAGGACTTCTTGCTTATGGGTTTAATTTGCAGATTGCATTAATGTTGACTTGGTTGATAGTATTGATTGTGGATTACCTTCAGCGCCAAATTGTATAAAACTTGGTTAATAGTATTGATTGTGGATTACCTTCAGCGCCAAGTTGTATAAACATTGGTTAACTTTAACCAAATGGTTAATTTAACCCAATGTTAAATCTAACCATTTTGGTTTACTTACCATTAAAAAATCACTAAAACAGTTATAAAGGGCTGACATTTTGGTCCTGGTAACCATTTATGTTAAGATTTAACCAGCATCTTAGACTTGGGCTAGATTTATTTGAGCTTTAACAAAAACAAAATTTGGTTAAACTTTAACAAA
Source organism: Lutraria rhynchaena (assembly GCA_008271625.1). Lineage (NCBI taxonomy): Eukaryota > Metazoa > Mollusca > Bivalvia > Venerida > Mactridae > Lutraria > Lutraria rhynchaena. Next base: position 238,923 of record VIBL01000283.1, read on the forward strand.
ATTTTCTACAACAGCTAACCGGCAATTTAACCAAAATTGTAACCAAAACTCTGATTTAACCCAGTGGTTAAAGTTAACCAACGTTTATACAATTGGGTACAGATTGCAGAATTTCTGTCTTAGTTTATCATAATTTATCTTTAGCGTGTGTCATATGGGTTTTGACCTTCCACATATTGCTAACTTAATGCTACAAACTGGGGTCTGTTTGGACCTCAGACACAATAAAAACGTGAACTGAATTCAGAAAACGTAAATAAAGACACAAGTAATTGTTAGAATTGGTGAATAGATCAAAAGTCAACATTTTAACAGGTAAATGAGATACTATTGATAGTTAAACCAGAGGAAAGTACCAAATAATGACCTGTTCCGCTTCACCATGTATGGCACAAGAGTCACAAGAGTTTGAATGTAAATATGTAACTGCATTGTTGTCTGTTTTTGTTCATGGGCCCCATATCATCTGAATCACTAGGCTCTTTCGAACGAAGAGTCCCAACATAAATGAGGCACCTCTGCAGAGAATCCTTAAGTAATGGAAAGGAGGTGAAAAAATTGATAGCTGTGACGTGAATAGTCGCCAAATGACCATGGCGTTTGTGCGATGTAAAACTCGTTCGAAAAAAAGGGTTTGTACTGGTAGGTAAACCTGGAACATTGGTGAAGCCAACTGGCCAGTCTACATAAAGACGGCGTTAAATCAAGAGCAGAGACAAGTACTACCTGAAGGGAAAGAATGCGATAACTCATTCATAAAACATAGCCCCCATGTAGCATGATGAAAAACAACACGAGACAAGAAATAACACATTTTGTTTATTGCTGGATTGACGAAATATGATACTGAATTCCCTACAATGCATAAGTATTCTTACATTATTAATGAAACGATAAATCTTTCTGTCTGGGAGCTGAGGTAGATTATCTATTGGCCAACGATGGATTTGTAACATCGTCTGCCCTTATGATGTAAATTCAAAATGGGTCTGCTAATTTAAACTGAAAGTATAATAGTTTCTATGACTACAGTTCATACTTGTTGGTTGGCATTAGGCATGTTAACTGGTCGCAAATATAACAAAAATCGAAGGGTCACCACAACAAACTAAAACAAGCAAATAGTTTGGAAATAGAATAAAACTTTGAAATACTTCTCAAGAAAGATAGCAGCATTATAAAATGAGGACAAATGATACAATTTGAAAAATCATATCAAACAAATTGGGAAGGAGGAATTAAAAATTAGAGAATGGATATTGCACGTAACTAAATAATTATTTAAAGTATAATTGCTTATTACAATTCAGTGATGCAATTTTCGGTATGACTAAACGTTTTTAAAAGAGAGATTTGCCTGTCCGGATTTCGCATCCGTTGTCAACTATCTCTTAACATACGCTTAATTATGTATAAGATAGGGAACATAGAAACTGTTTTCCGAGGAAAACGATTAAAGTAACTCAGTAAAGATATCGAACTTCAAAACCGCGAAGAAAGGTACCCAAATGGAAAGAGGAAATATTACTTTCAAGCGCAGTTAGTCATTGTTCACGCTATATTAAAAATTGTGGGCTGTAGAGTGAACGTTGTTCACGTGATGACCTGTAACCACTGGTGATCGTGAATTACGGTTCGAATGTACATGTACTGTATGAAAATAATCAAGAAGTTGAATACGACGAATTCTTCGGAATTGAATTATGTAATGGTCATGCTCACAAATTGCGGAGAACCATTATTGGTGATGATTGCTCTAAATGAAACCTAAAACGTCCATTTAATCATAATTTACGATCACACGGACCATTCAATTGTTTTGTGCATGTTGTCATTGCTTTACACCTCACTTTTGTTTCTTCTTATTGTAGTAGTAACACCTGTGAATGTAAGCCACCTTAGTGAAAGACAAAATATGGCCTTTATTGACAAATGGTCTTTATTCGGAGGTCAGGAGGTTCTAAATAACCAATGATGGTTTTAAAGGCATGGCATTTTTACAGGGTGGCATTTATTTGGTGGCTGTTTATTCCATTTAAAGTTGCAAGATCATCACCTGCATGTTTTAGCATGTCACGGATTAGAACATACAGAAGTAAATGAAGAGCAGATTTAATTGAGTCATGCTCATCCGAAAAGATAATCAAACATAATTATTCGTACAACTTCAAAATATTAACTAGACATGCATGTCATGTTAATATCAACCATATGAGTTGTATGATTGTTCGGGTGTTGGTGTGTTATAATGTGATAACAATGTAATTATCAAGTATAACAAAATGTTGTTTCTCTACAAACATAGCCCAATTAAAGCTCGTGATCATCAAGTATTATTGGTACACAGTCCAACCTGTTTGCGGCTACCTCCGAATAAAGACCACCCTGTGGATAAAGGCCGTCACTGATCATTTAGAACAAACTGACTTCCAAAAAAGACCATCTGTCAATAAAGGCCACATTTTGTCTCTCCCAAGATTGGCCTTAGTTCACAGGTTTGACTGTAAAACAAAATGTTATGGTATTGCCACAAGCCGACATTTGTCGTCATCACCATTCGGAAATCACAGGAGACTGTATGTGTTTGCTTGTTCTCAAATTTAAAAGAGTATGATTAAAGTAATTAAACTACATGCGATTGAAACATCATTTTAGTTCGTCTGTTTCGTACAAAGTCGAGCTATTATGATCGCTGTCGTTGTCGTGCAAAAAACTTCAATGTAGCCCATTAATCAAACACTTTAAAAGATATCAACACGACACTTGGAATACTTGATTATCATGACAAGGCGTGGCATTATTCTGAAAGCAATATTTTTTAGTTTTTAACTTAGAACATTTTGATAAAAATTATACCTCATCGTGTTCAAACTCGAAATTTCAATTGCGGTCCCGTTGCAGACATGTAAAACAGATGAGCGTTGGCGCCGCTCTGTGGAGCTCTAGTTTTTTTCGCATTTAGAATATAAAAAAGCGTCTAGAAAAAAAACACAAATTTTCAACAAAACAAACATGAGAACGAGTACAACATCATGTTTTCAATTTCCCTACGAACTCGGCAAATTTCAAGACAATGATAATTTATGACAAGTGCACTATCTGCATGGAATACATACACAAAGCTTTACAAATGAAGATCAAACATTTTGCAAGATAATATTTAAGGAGTCCTTGGCAAACATTAATGCATGTTCATGTAATACAGACTGATAGGGTTAAATGTGATGATACCACTGTGTTTAGAACTCATTTGTCAAGCTTAATGTTTTAAGACAAATAATACCAGAGTACACATTACTAAGCTGACATAAATACTATAATACCAGTTTACACAAAATTTAGAAAGCATAGCAGCCTATGCACTGCCTATAACAGTAGTTCCATTCAGAAAATCTAACAATTTTGCTCTTAATTTAACCCTTTGCCTCATAATACCGCATTTCCCCATACCTGAAGCAGACGACTTTTGAGAACAGTGTGGCAAAAGAAGCCATTGCTTGTAATGAGTGATGCCCTCTTTTGCTCTCTGTCAGAGAGAATTAATCCAATTTTCTTAAAAAAATTAATGTTTTCTACAGTAGCTTTGAGTTTGGAAGAGTCCAAATATGCTTCTGGGACAAAGGGTTAAGTAACATACGTCACTAAGTTGCTTCACAGTGTAAATAGTCCAGTATATATACCAACTAGATAACAACTTAATAATATATTCAAATTAGCTACGTGAATCTGAAAGTCTAGCGTTGCGTTTATTTGTCTAGGTTTGTCCATGGGGAGAATGAAATTCGACGTACTAATTGTCTTCCGCTAATTGGTGAGTGGTTTATATGAGTTTTTACTGCCGATATTTGCATTTGTGTATCAGAAATTAATTAATAAATGAAAAAAAATAGTAATAAAATATTAAGTACATGAAACTCAGCTGGTCCATATTAATTCCTTGGTAATATTAAGTTCTATGGATAGATAATGTGGACGTCCGGTACAGGCGACCTTTTTGTACCGTTGAAAGAGTTATTGATATGTCTATAACAGTGCGTTCCTGGCCGACTTTGAGATATTAAAGTAACCCTGTACTTTTTTGACGTATCTGCACAAGGCTACTCCAAGATGTTAACATTGTATATTATAAAAAGTACTGCCAAATTATTATTTCTATGATGTTACCCTTGATACTTAAATTTATTTTGTCACCCATTTTTGAAAATTTTGTTAGATTTGTTGCCCTTGAAAAACAGAAAAAAAGATATTACAGAAATTGCGTGATGATCTATATTTTTCTTGCATCTTTTTACCGTGAGTTTTCATTGAAATGGATTTTTGAATCTTTGAATAATTGGCAATTTTCATAGGCGTCAGTGCAATTTAAAGGGAAATAACTCAACAAAGTGTCATTGTTTATGAAGTTCTCACGGTTAATCATTTTCTATCATAGAAACCGATAAAAATAATGAAGGTCCTCAATATTTGTGTGGTCTATTTTTAGATAATAACGTTGGACGTTATGGATGTATACCAGTGCTTTACTCGTTTAATCAACAATATTCCAGTAAAGCAGTTTGCCAAGTGCTTGCTGTTAACCTTTGTCTGGTTCTCCGCAACTGACACTTCAATACATAAAGTGAGTTAGGTCTCACAGAAGAGACAAATACTAAAGATGTACAGTAAAACCTCGATACTAAGCCCAATACAAATGTATTGGTCGCATGATTGAGGTGGTCTCATTATCAAGATGGAACACAGGTCTAAAAATGAAAGGGCATAAAGTGTTTCGTGTTTGTTCCGTGATATTGCTGAGTGCTTTGACATTTTCTCGGGCAATGTATCGTTTTTTATAGCAAAATTTATCATTGCAAAGGGGCGCAAAATGTAACAACTAATTGTCTGTTGTCATTAACCTTTAATGCTCGGACAAAATGATAGCTGATCTCGTGGAGAAAACGTGTCATTTGAGAATAATACAGTAATGATGAGTATCCACACCATAAATATTGAGCTAAAATACAAACAACACTAAAAACAATGATTGTAGTTATGTTATAAGTTTCGGCCGAATATTAGGGAGATGAGTGAAGTCACAAAAGGCTGCGAAACAACATTCACAACCAGGATTTATTAACTCATGTGACGAAGTGCTGCAACTAGACGTGAAGTCGATACTAGCATTTGGTTTGTGTTACGATGTATCATTTCATGGATGTCCAGCTAAATGAACGGAAATTAAGTTCATTGGCTTACCAGATGCATGCAATCTGATTATCTATGGCTTAGCGCAGAAATTGGCAAGGCGTTAAACATGAAAAGAGTCTACAGCGATTGAAAAACCAAACTATCTAGGCACACCATCGTATTGATTGAATTTGGAAAAAAAATGACGTGATTTTTTATAGAATCTGTTGTTTGATAGTCGTGTGAATGCATTGTTTTTTCATAGATTTGGTTTCTCTCAAAGCTTTTCTAGTAGATTTTATTCCTCTCAAAGGTCTGTATGATAATATCGCAGTTTATAATTGGTGCAAAATTCTAATGGTGATCATATTAAATGATTTACGAAGCATTATGCTGTTCCCTGATAACTCAATTAAGCGTCTCCGTGAATCTTACAGAATGGCTACAATTGAAACAAAGACGGCGAATTGATGCATAATTTTACGAATTCCGTGCAATATTATATAAACATCAGACTGAAGACTTGATATCGTACATAAATCATGAACCATTTCGCTGCTGTGTAAGAAAAACAATGTTGTAATAAAGGCGAATTACTGAAACACACGGAGGGGAAAAATAACTCGAATATTTCATCAAAAAAGAACAAAATCACCTAACAGTGCCCAATTGTATAAACATTGGTTAACTTTAACCAAATGGTTAATTTAACCCAAAGTTAAATTTAACCATTTTGGTTTACTAATCATTAAAAAAATCATTTGAACATTTAAAAAGGGCTGCCATTTTGGTACTGGTTACCATTTATGTTAAGATTTAACCAGCATCTTAGACTTGGAATAGATTTATTTGAGCTTTAACAAAAACAAAATTTGGTTAAACTTAAAATTTTCTACAACAGCTAACCGAACATTTAACCAAAATTTTAACCAAAACTCTGATTTAACCCAGTGGTTAAAGTTAACCAATGTTTATACAATTGGCTGCAGATGAACATGTACTATGATCGAGTGTTCATTGTCACATTGACTTTTAAGTTCCAATGGCAGCGCTAAACCCGTCCCAAAAAAATATTAATGAAAAGCATGTTTGTTGTGTATAGATTACTTTTCAAGTCAATTTGACAGCAAAATTGAAAATTTCATGGAATGCTTATATAGTCAGTTTTTATTTCCGATCATATGATATTTAAATTCTCCGATTGTATTCATTAAAAATCAATATCATATGAAAGTTTTACCGCGCTTTAGTTTATCTTCATAACCATTGTATGTACTCCAGACGGTGAGGTTTCCGTGACAATGATATGCTAATTGTCTATCACAAAGTGTCATCGAACGAAAAATATTGATGTGAGTATTGAATTTATAAAGACTGAATTTAATCATCAAAAGAGAACATCGTCTGCTTTCACAGAAACATCAATGCCTTCGATTAAATCATCCCGGAAGTAGTTCCGTGGTTTGAAATATTTGATAGCACCAACAATGATACAATTCGCTTGTATGCATATTCCACAGGGATAAATAACTGTATAACTGCCTTTTTCTTTGATACACTGTCAATATAATAATAAAACAAGTGTGGCAGATTCAGTTTTTTTGCCTTTTATCTCGTTCTTTGTAAATAGCTATTTCGTAAAGAGCAATATGAAATTGATAACTTTGAAGAATCGAAAACTGAAACTGCGACCTACAACAATATACCGTCTAGGCGATATGACGATCTCCTTGGAACGGGTAGACGTAGTTTTATTTCTACTTAAGATGTAACAACGGGATGGTTATGTTCGCTCGCATTTCAAAAAAATAATTCCAAATTCCTACAAAATTGCAGTCTATCACTAGATTAAAGGATTCAGAAATTGAATTCACAAAAGACTGTCAGTTGTGACTCAAATGTCAAACTTACGTGTCATTTCAATAATGGATAATTCTACATTATACAAACATTTAACGTTTTACGAAGGAATATAATAATCTGCAGAAATTCTTGAAGGTGAAAATCTTTGACTAAACAAAACAGAATTTGGATTACACGCGCCTCCCGCAAATTTGTTGTAGTGATTGTACAAAACTTATTTTTGTTAAAGTATGACATTTTTGTTTAGCTGAACTAAATCATGTGATTTATGTACGTATTAAGTTGTTAGCAATTTTGTCTCTAATGCTGTATGATCAGTACACGCTGAATATTATATTTTTATCTTTTATCACTGGAGAGGCAAGTAAATGAATGTCTCAGAGACGTTATAGTGTGGCAGCTGGATTAAAACTGTGAACTGCAGTCAAAAGTGATGTGTTTTCATACTGCTGGTAGTGCGTTTGTATTATTGACATTTCCAGCATCAGAGCTTTCGTTTGAGCCTTAAAACTGCATTTTGATTGTTGAAATCAGTAAATCAACGCTTTTGACACATGAGACCTTGCACCAAATGGTCAAATTTACAATAAAATTAGAAAGAAATTTTGTTGACTCTTCAAGTTTTCATCAGCCGAAGATCAATTTTATATGTATTTAATTTTTTCAACTCAGAGGTCAAATTTTCCTTCAGTTACGTTGGAGATCAAGAAAAAAACTTAAATTGTTGCCTGTAAGACAAAATATATGTGAAAGTCACGATGTTTATTGCGAAACTTTCTGAGTGTGCGATACAAAGAGATTACAAAAGTCGCTAAAGGCAATCATTGATTTATAAAATCGCTGCTGAATTTAGCCAATGGTGTTATACTTATTCTAACGTGCGTGAAAACATGGAAATAACCTGCCTTTTGTAAATGTTCAACTCCTAAAAGCCAAGACGGCTGGTAAGTTATTGTATGGACTTCAGACAGTTCTGCCAAGGCCCTCCTAGGGCAAAATCTAACGGCTTTCTAGTATGATTAAATTCCGTTTTTGTCAGCAACAATTATTCCGATTATTTATCCTTGAATAGTTAGAAGTACTAAATAAATTTTAAAACAGCAAACTATCAGTTTCATTTTAATTTTTCTGTACGTTTTTAAATATCTGTCTTAGGCTGCTTTATTGAATTTTCTCAGTAAGACACAGTTTGTAAGTAAGAGCCCGTAGCAACAGCATTATGCGGGACCAATGTTTTTGTTGTTGAAAGTCAGAACTACGAATGAATTCACTTCTCAGTCGTCTTTATAAATAAATCAGTTCGACAATTGTAAAATGCTGGCACATCTGAAGAATAATATGAAAGAACACTGAATTCAGATGTCTGCTAATGATGATAAAGTTTACGGAAAGACTTACAATGGCTGATAACATGAGAGCAGCGCAGGTATTACCGCACTTCAGATAATACTGACAAAGCCGTTAAGACCAGCACAAGACAAACAGAAAGAAGGCAGCATATTTTAATTTCCTTCTCATGAAAATGTCAGGAGGATTTCAAATAAACATGCCATGATAGAAATGAAATAAAGCGAACGGGAATACGGCTTGCGTGCTCTAGCACAAACGCCTTTATCAATAAACGAATGCATGTTTGTTTTAATGAAAATGCTTCAACTGAAATGGTTTCAAATTGCTAATATTACAGAGAGAAATTAATTGGGGTCTGTTATAAATGAACAACTATTACTAGCGTAGTTGAAGGCAATCCTTCCGCAAACATGCTTTGGCAGTAAATCATTTGACGTAACTGATCCACATGTATGCTAATGAGTTCATATTGCTTGAAAGTTATAGAATGTTCGCCTGAAAAGCTGACTAGGAATAGCACGACCGTTGCTTCAAAAGTTGAAGACCCGGACGTGTCATATGCTGCTCCCGATCATATGAAGTCTGATGACATTGGTCAACAAACTTATGATTCAAGAATCGTATGTCGAATGTTGGCGCAAGAACGACGGGTTGTAATAACACTTTCTGGTAATCCAGAGGGCCATCTAGATCAACTGTCAATACATAACTTGATACTGTTGATAAACGACATGTAGTCCTGTTGATAGAATCAATAACGTTCTTTCTTGCCAGTCGGTATAGTTTTAACAGTATGATTGTATGTGTCGAATGTAGGTCATATTTAATTGCATGTGACATTTTCGGGGATTTTTCTTCCTTCCTTTGATACGTTTATGTAAGTGACAGATCAAGGTTTTTAAAATCTAGCCATGGGTGATCCTTTTTTGTGAATGAAGCGGTTTCTATATTGAAAATTCCTTTACTTATTTTTATATGACACTAAAATGTACAAATTTGATATTATAGAATTGCTTTAGTAAAATAGATATGCTTTCTTTAAAAAAATGAAAATGATATCCTACAAACATCCATTCTTTGCTATTAATTCATATTTAATTGAAAAAAGCTGGATTAAAGGGTTTTAGACAAGTGTCTTATTACGTACTTATCTCCAGTATCAAACACTCGAGCAATGAACATGTCATTCGAGTTGATTCTGGTCCTACCATGAAGTGAAACTTTTGCTGATTGGTTCTCTGTTGTTGTTTTTTTTTTTTTGCCGTATCGTGCAGGGTACAGTTTTGAAAGCCAATGGATCATTTATAAGCGTTCAATATTTTCGTTGAAGCGATGCAGTTAATAACATCGAGTAGACTCTTTGAACGAGATATGAATCGTAACTGTAACTATATTTATTCTCTATGAATATTCAAATTAGAAATTTTCCTGCGAATAAAGAGACACTGTACGATGTCCGAAGACAAATTCAGGAATAATCTAAGAATTCGATCTCGCCCATGTATAATTTTTTTCACTGGGTTTTACGCCGTTTTTCAACATTTTTTTTTTACTTATATACGGCAGTCGGTTCTCCTAACCAATTTCCTGGACTGTATACTAACCAGTACTGACTTACCCTTCCACAAGTAGCCGGCAACTTCTCTATGTATGCAATCGACATTTTTTATCTTCATAGAAGGGTATGACCTGCCGCGACTGAACCCGGATCTCTGAGTTAGCGGTCCGACGCACTAACCACGATACATTGACAAACTGATAAAGGTAAAATTCATCATCGTAATTGCTAGGTATATGCTCTGAAAAATGAATAACATTAATTATAATATTTTCAGCGTTTTATATAAAGGTATAATAAAACAGTGAACGTAATTTTGGATTAATGGTTGTTTAACTTGTACTTTTCTTAATTCCCAGATGTTCCAGAGTCTCATTTTTCATAATTATGTTATCATCTTCGAGTTTTTAAACGAAGGAGCAGAAATTGAACCGATGATCCATTCAACAGACGTGATAAAAACAATCAATATGTTGTCTTCCTATTTCTCTCGCACAAAATTAATTTACGAGATATGAATGTACAAGAATTTTAATGATACTAATTTGAATAAATGTCAAAAATATGAAGCTATGAAGACCGCGAATTCATGAACGGGAGATTGATTGTAAAATAAAGTACGTGTTCTTTTGTTGGGAAGGATTGTTTACTGTAACGGACAGAGTAAGTTTATAAAACTGCGGACGGGATTGTTTCGAATAATTGTGTTATGCAACACAACAAATTTGAACTTACATGTAGAAGATGTCGTAAGATCAGAAATACTAGACCTAACTGATCTTCGGAACATGGTAACACACAGAAAGGGAAGCTTAATAAATAACAAGTTGAACCCATATAAGAAGAGAGAGCCAAGCTGTCATAAAATACGTCAGTTAAAATTATCATGTGAAGATTGGATGGGAACTATTCAAACTAGAGAGCGAACAAGGTCTATTTCATCAGTTTTGCTAACTCAAGGGTTATTTTTCCACAGTGTCAGGGGTCATATCGATGGATATCGAACTTGGTCGTGATATTAGATCCTCAGACATTTTCGTTTTGTGAAAAATTGAACATGACCTGTTCAGTTTAACTTCTATTGTTGACAGAGTCATCCGCCTGAAATAATGAATCCATTAAAGACGAGCTTATAAAAAAGGGCTGTCAGATATTCTAGAGTACTGTCAGTCTGTTGTTTCTTTTAACACATACTTGATGGAGATCGTAGACAATATGATAGGAAGAAGTGACCGCTAAGATTTCTGTTTCCAAGATTTTTATATCATAATCGAATGCATTAATCATGGGAATAATCAAATATTGAGCACGTGAACTTGACTTATTGCAATGTTACCCTCAGGTGGTCTTGTTAATTTCGTGACAATATTGCGTTATATGTACTAATTACACAGATGAAATAGATAGATGGAATTCAGCGCGCGCATGTGTGTGGGTTGGTGCGAGCCTTGTGGGTTCGTATAGGTTAATGTAAAGATTTGTTTGTGGTTGTTGTAGTTTTTCTTCGTTTGTTTTATTTTGTTTTGTTGATTTTTGAATGCTTGATCTTCTGTTTTGTGTCTGTTGCTTTTGTGTTTATGAGTGTTGATTGATTGATTGATTGATTGATTGATTGATTGATTGATTGGTTGATTGATTGATTGATTGATTGATTGATTGATTGATTGATTGATTGATTGATTGATTGATTGATGGATGGATGGATGGATTGATGGATGGATGGATGGATGGATGGATGGATGGATGGATGGATGGCTATCGTTGTCTGTTTGAAAAGATGATTTGTTGCATGTGGTAGTTCCCGGTGATCCGTTTTTACATTCTTTTCTATATTTTCGTGTGTCGTCTGCTTAAAAGAAAACGTGTAATAAAAAATTTTTCGTCATGGCAACAATTTCACAAATCATACAATTGTATTTCTATGAACGATTTTACTTAAGAATAAGTTTTTGTATTAATTTAAAACTTCTTATTATGTCGTCCTCCATTTAATGGCATCTGATGCTTGAAAAATAATTCATTCAAACTCTCACGAATGAAACGTTTATGAAATGAAATTTGAAATTTTGAGTGAAATGAAACATTTGAAATCAATTATTCATATGACGAGTTTTATTTGAAAATTTAGACTGAAAAGATGGCGCTAAATCATAAAATCGCAAAGCTGTATAGCCTATGGATATTCAAATATTTTTAATTATACCCCTGCAAATGAAGTTTTTGGGGATATACTGGAATCATCCAGGTTGGTGGTCCCAACTTTGCGGTAATATTTAATCACAATTCAATGATAAGTCTATTTTTGCCTGCATTTCGTCCACAACATGAGAAAGCATATTGTTGACTATCTATAAACATGGGAATATGTGGAGACAGGTTGGCACTTGAAGGTAACTAGAAAGCTCTGAGTTGCACAATAATATTGTTTAATGGTTCAAATTACATTTCAATATTGACAACATGAAATGTTTAAACTTTTAACAAGCAGTGCATGAATGAAATAAAGGAGTAAATACTACATTATCACGTGATTAAACATTTAATATTTTCTGGGAAAATACTACGTGAGCGTACAGTACGAGTGGCGCTCAGTTACTAATAGCCCTGATCATAGCTTATCATCTAACGCCATAATTTCTCCCTGTTTACCTTTGTTTCCTGCATAGAATATGAATTATTTTCAACACACGTGCCAGCAGGAGTTGAGAGTCGACTGACTTCGCATGTCAAAACTTGAGTTTAAACCGGCATGTGCTTCGATTGGGCATCTAACTCGATACTTCTGCTTATTGAAGCCTGCGTCGTACACAGTGGCGTGAACTTATTATCACAAATTTGACATACAACGTTACAAATCTATTTGAAATTGGAAATCATATACATTCGAATACTCCTTGTTTTTTTTTCTTTCTAAATGTGGAGCATTGATATGCAAAATATTGGACACAATGTGCGAATCACACAATATATTTAAATATTTCAACTAAAACCTATTTCTTTGAGACATATAGTTGACTCTGATTGCAAAGTTATTCAACACTTCACTAAACGTCCAGTCAAATGGGAGGTATTATCTTACATAAATGATATGAAGTAGACATGTCTCCCCTGGTCGTACTACAAGAAGACATTAATTGATTTTAGTCGTGTATTTAACAATTTGATAGATAAGAATCAATACAGACACCATCACATTAAGAGACAAACCATTCCCCACTCATATCTGGCAAGTTTTAAAAAAACATGAAAGAGGTTTGAATAAACAATTTGAGTTATTTGATAGTTATCAACATATTCATTTCAAAGGGTTTGTTTTTCTCTCTCGCTTGATGGTTTTGATAAAACAACAGTGAGAAGCGTAATAGTTGAAATATGTCCTGATTTTTCTAGCGCTAAAATTGTATGTCTGGTTTATCTTATCCAGCTTACAGGTCGCATAAAGTTGGACCGCAGTTCGCAGTTCGAAATTCAAAACAGCGAACTGTGAACTGCGATCCAACTTTATACAACTCAACTTACACGCAGTTCCATCAAATGGTGTTTTCATTGTCTTGGCATGCTTGGAAATGTGAAACAATCAAGAGCAGACGTTTGGGGATTTAATCATGCTATGATGATATTTTTGTTCTATTGTTGTTTATTTGTATTAGACATTTGGGTCTCATATAACATGGTTTCAAATTATTACTGTTTATTTGTCAATCTCAGAACATTTCGGTAATTATTAAGGGAATACAAAACAAAGAAAGTTACGCAATGTGTTGTTTGGTCGTAATTAGTTTAGTGCCATAACATAGTACAAATTAGAATGAATTAACCCTATGAAGTTTTATTTTGCTTAAAGCGGGTTGTACAGTTAAATAAATAGGAGGCATAGTTTAGCAATCTTCTGGTATATATAAATCTTTATAATGGGCGCATAAGGGAGCAATTAATAAAGAAACAAATATAATAACACAAAAACTAACAAAATATAACAAATTATTACGAAGTGGAAGACAATTAGGGCCGCGATATATGGACGTTTAGGTTTGATACTTTTTTCACCAGGTTTAACGCCGTTTTTCAACAATCGTTCAGTTACATACGGCGGACAGTTCACCTAATCAGTTTTCCTGGACTGTATTCTAACCAGTACTAACTTACCCTTTCACAAGGAGCCGTCAACTTCTCCACATATGGAGAAAAAATCGACATTTTTGTCAAATTATCATAGAAGGGTATGACCTGCCGCGACCGGGATTTGAATCCGGATCTTCGGGTTGCAAGCCTAGCACACTAACCACTGGACCACGGGCGCGACCATTGATACTAATTGATTAAACGAAAACGCCAGTCTTCAAATTAAAGGAGTGGTTCTGCCATTTAGAAAACCTTGGTAACTCGAGTGTAAACAATTTAGTCGAATGAACAAAGTAACTCATTTACAATCCAGTAAGTTAATTATTTTTTATAAGATTAACAACTGGAGTTCAACAAGTAAATGAAAACCAAAAAGTTTTTACGGGCGACTTCAGGTCCATATTTCATGAGAGACATAAGTTTTTACTGCACGTAAAGAGAGCGACAAACAATGTTTCAAAGCAAGGAAGCCAAACCTTTTAAAACAAAATAAAATAAACTATCACAATTTTACTGTTACTTCAAGATAGAGCGATCTCTGTGTGGATGTAGTGCTCTTTATTTCATGGTGATTTTCTTAGTGTTGCTTATTTCAAATTGGAATGTAGTTTATACTGTGACATTACGAATGTGTCAGAGCTTTGTACTTGGGTGAAACCAAAAAGGCCGATCCCTATATTGCGTGTAAATGTGGTTCTAAGATTGTACTATATAAAGCTGTAGACCTTCGCTTGGAGAAGAGAGCTTTGTTTATATTTTAAGATATGTATTATTTCATTACACATTGATATATTGAATTACATGTCTTGATCTGGTAATGTTCAATCTAACAATTACATTACTATAGCCAGCTAAACTCAGATTCAGTGAGATTCTGTTATAAATTCTCATGAAAACAATATTGTCCAGTGGCACAAACTTTCAAAAATCAAATATTGTTTCAAATTTAACTAAAAGATGCAAAACTTCGGTTCGTCTTACTGTAAATCTATCAGTGTCATGACACAAACTGACATATGGTATATATATTGTATATAATATGTAAACCAAAAGCAGCGTTTAGACAGTTTAAACAGAAAGCTCACATTTCTGAGAAGAAATTTCAGTAAAAAAATCAAGCATAATGAATTGTTTCGTCAGTGAAGATGTTTTCTCGGAGAATTTAGGGAAAGTCATTTTTAACGTGAATCGATATCCTGAAAAGGTCTCAGAATTGTTCTGTCGCCTTTAATGCACTTGTCATGTCTTCATGTCCTTATGTAAATAGCTTATAAACTCTGAAAGTTTGTTTGGATTATTTCTTAATTACGTTCTTCCAACTTGAGATTTGTAAAATTTCGTTCTTAAGATATCATAAATAACGCCTCTATTATAAGGCCATGACCTTTATCTTATTATGCCGCAAATTACGAATGTGTCATGAAAAGTCGTAAAACGCTCGTACAATGTATCCAGTCAAATTTTGTATTAAATCATATGTATATCCCTCGCATGAAATGAAAGTAAAACTTGGAAATGTGGGCAGTTTATGCCATTATCTTTCTATCTCTATATGTACATATAAACACAGTAAAACCTCAATAGTGAGACCACCTTCGTGGCACGAAAAATCGGTCGTAATAATGAGGTGGTCTCAAGATGAATTATGACGGATTTATTGAAAGCCTGTACGGAAATAAGACGTCGTTATTACAAGGTGGTTGTAATATTGAGGTGGTCGCTATGTCAGTTCTTACTGAATATATATATTAGTACCATTCCCACATGTCAGTTTTGTTCATTCATGATGCATCCATGAATAAAGTACAGCTTAATTTCAGTTTCATTGTAATTGGTTTGTATTACATGTGGACCGTATCAAAAAACTTATCCACTCAGCTGAAGACGTAATGGAATGCTCAGAAAAAAAAACACGGCATTAATTACTTGATGCACCTTCATTTGTAATTCTTCCTCAAAATCTTATTTAAAGTACGACCAAATGGAAGGAATTTCCAGGTTTTTTCAAACTAGTCGCTTTAAACCGAGGTATAAACATAACATGTGAATTGATTTAATGTTTCTGTTCCTATGAAACGATACGTACAAAAATAAATTGACGAAAGCAGGCGGGAACAAGATAGATGCATGTACTCACCTATTACCTTCCAACACGAGACGATGATATCGGTATTCTTGCATCATTAACTTCCTGTCTAATCAATATGGTTAACGAGTCCCCACTGTAAAGAGATGTTATCATGCGTTAGTTCGTACAGTATGTTTTTACAAAGGTAATTTAGCCGTACAGAAAATGAAGACGTATTCCCTAAAATGACAAATGCAATGCAATTCCACTTTAGCAGACATATATAACATAGATTATATAAACCATCACGACGAGCATTTATTTCGAATGAAAAATACACGCGATGCATACATACTTGAAAACTTGCTCACACTGTCATTTTCCCAACCTCCTCATTGCAACCCAAGCTACAAAGCAATTAGCACGGCTCATACTGGCATTTTCCCAACCTCCTCATTGCAACTCAAGCTACAAAGCAATTAGCACGGCTCACACTGTCATTTTCCCAACCTCCTCATTGCAACTCAAGCTACAAAGCAATTATCACGGCTCATAATGTCATTTTTCCAACCTCCTCTAACAACACAAACTACAAAGTAATTATCACGGCTCATACTGGCATTTCCAAACCACCTCAAGACTACACAAACCACAAAGTAATTAGCGCGGCTCACACGGGAATTTTCCCAATCTCCACAAAACAACACAACAAAAGGACAATTAGCACGTCTCACAGGGCATTTTCCCAACCTCCTCATAACAACACAAACCACAAAACAAATAGCACGTCTCACAGGGCATTTTTCCAACCTCCTCATAACAACACAAACCACAAACAAATAGCACGGCTAACACGAGCATTTTCCCCACCTCTTCATAACAACACTAAACACAAAGTAATTAGCACGTCTCACAGGGCATTTTCCCAACCTCTTCATAACGACACAAACCACAAAGCAATTAGCACGCCTACAAGGGCATTTTCCCAACCTCCTCATAACGACACAAACCACAAAACAAATAGCATGTCTGACAAGGGCATTTTCCCAACCTTCTCATAACAACACAAACCTCATAACAACACCATCTACAAAGCAATTACAACGGCTCATGCTGGCATTTTCCCAACCCTCCTCATATCAACACCATCTACAAAGCAATTAGCACGGCTCATACTGGCATTTTCCCAAACCTCATCATAACAACTTTATCTACAAATCAATTAGCACGGCTCATACTGGCATTTTCTCCAACCCGCCTCATAACAACACACTCCTTAAATAGCCCAGCTCACCAACCTTTTGCAATCAAGACAGCTTCCTCATACGTGAAATTTGTCTGATCCCTAGTGGGATTCAAACTCACATCTATCGATGAGGGGCTAGTGATAACCTGTCAGAGACCATAACCACTCGACTAAGGAGGAGCCTAGATACAATAATACTGATTCAATATAACAGAAAAATTTCTTGATAATGATATTGACTAATTCAAGTCGCATATGGTCAACAAATAAAATACTGAGATTGTATGGTATACGAAAAACTTGTAGAAATGCATACATGATTCTATTAAGAATATGTCTTATCACAAAATTTAACAAGATTGAAAACATTTCCAAAAAAAAGCCAGTCTACGCCTTATTGTACTTTTTGCTCTATGTTGATGAAATTAAAATTTTATTCAAACACAATTTCACACATCATATTGATACAAATACACGTTAAAAAATAGGGGGTTAAGTTGATATAGAGATATTCTTTGGGAACGAACAAATCAGTGGGTGCGGTTTGTTATCTTACACAATGCAAATACTTCTAACGAACGGCTTTACATCAAACGTACGAATAAACATTTTACTAGGATGTGGACAACTGATGTTCTAATTCTAGAGTTGAACTATATGGTCCAATAAAATTAATACAGTTTTTTGTATGAATGAAAGGTACTGATTGATCGAAGAATTAATTCACTGAAGTGATTTCTTCTATTTTGAGATCAAGAATTATCAGAAATACCCAAAGGTCCTTTTTTACATATTCATTGTGATCATTAAATTATGGAAATTGTATCTTTATGATGTGACAAGATAGTGGTTTGTACTCTTATCTTACTGACCTTGAGACAGTTTTATTCCTTCCTCTTGTGACCCTTTTGTTGTGTACTAATCTGCGTTGTTGATAAGCATTTATATGTTTCCCCATGTAAAACATATTATTTAGATTAATCAACTGCATTTTCTATTGTAGTAAGCTGTGATATTGTAAGGAGTCTTTTCGCCAATGTAAGTTTTACACATTCAAGTAATATACATTGTATTTTGTATTGAATAATTCATATTCATGTTCATCCGCGAATTTAAGATGTTCACATCTTGCTTCAAATATAGTACCTGTATTTTATTAAATTTTGATAAATAAAGACACGATAAACATATTCCGTCCAATAGGTAAATTTGTATGCGGTAAAAAGGGCAGTTTTGACGAAGATTACCGACTTAATATTGACAAATGATTTAAAATTGATTTCCATACGTTCAAACACAAGACAATATTTTATTTCTGTATAAATACATTAAACAGTGAGGCATTTCGTAAACTGTTCATACCGTATAGATTGTCGTTCGTACGTGGGAGATCAAAAATGCCCAATCCATGATTTATCTTAGATTAATGGATTGAAATGTTGAAAATGTTGCACAAGAAAGGTAATACTAAAATAACAAAGTCGTTGCACACAAATTGTGATAGATGAAGGAAACTAAATGAGATAGTTGCGTGTCGCTGTCTGGTTCAAATCACCATACCGCTTTCATTACACACGAATCTGGAAACATGCACATGTTGCTCATGGGGAAATATTTTCTAATTAATTTCTCTGTTTTATTTCATTATCGAGGAGGATTGATTTGAGTATTCAGTAATGTCGCCTTATCATCTCTGATTATATTCAGTTATTAAGCTGTTTGTTTGATCATGGAATGCCTCAGGTAATACTAGCGTTAATTGTCATTCGATTTGGGGTTATCATATGCTTAAATCTGCCTTTTACCATATTATGTTTCTGATAATCAAATATCGTTTCATCTTAGCTGGTAAATCTAGATACTAATATTTCAGCGATCCTTCCCAGAGACTTCCTATTAATACCCGCCGTTCTTGATACTGTTGTACGTTAAATAATGCTTATAATAGCAGTCCAGATTCAATTCCGTAGGTGTTCCTGATTCACCTGCAAGCATTGACATTTCCTCAGGTTCCCTTAAACAGCTGTTCTCTTCCAACTCAATGCGTGAATAAAAGATGGAAGAAAAATGACAACATCGTCCCTTAGAATCATATTTCCTACTGTATTAATGATGTGTCCATGATTCTTTTTATTCTCTCTTATCGAATAACATCACCTGCTTTGGCTTTCTAACCATCATTAACACAATTGAAATAAACAGTTTGCTTTCATTAAATAACTGCACAAAAAATGAACAAGTATGTGTTTCATCTGTGAGACTGGCACTGAACATAAGGTACAGTGGAAATTCAACACATTGATTTCACACTTAAAGCAACGTAAATCTATAGTTATTTGAGACAAATGGCTTTCTCGTAGTTATACAAAAAAGTGTCTGTACAGTTTTTGGACTTGCTGTATTCGTTGAAATATGGATTTTGTATCTGTGTATTGTATTCTCCCTGATAGAACAGCGTCTTGAGTCATTCGTCCTCCATAGCTGATAATTCGTGTGGAGAAGTTAGCAGGTATTTATTGAGATCAAGGTTAGTTCTGGTACAAAATTCAGTTACTTGTGGAGAACAAGGTTTGCACAAGTACAGAATTCAGTTACTAGTGGAGAGCAAGGTTAGCACAAGTACAGAATCCGGGATAAATGGTTAGGTCAACTGCCTGTCGGTGCAGAACTGAACTACTGCTGCTGAAACAGACATTAACCACCCAAAGAAGTAAAAAAATAAGATAATTTCCTCATTCTGCAAACCGACTTAAGTCGAATCAAGAATAACTTCTACTGAAGTTTCAGTCATTAAGGTTGAGATCCATGAAAATACCAGATAATCTTATTAAGATTGAGATCCATGAGATCACCAGATAATCTTATTAAGATTGAGATCCATGAGATTACCAGATAATCTTAATAAGATTGAGATCCATGAAATTACCTGATAATCTTATTAAGATTGAGATCCATGAGATTACCAGATAATCTTATTAAGATTGAGATCCATGAGATTACCAGATAATCTTAGCTGTATGCACGGGAAGGTAGATTCTGTTACAAGTGGATTTTTCTGTAAATCCTATTATTCTTCATTTATTAATCCACAATTTTTATGGTAATGTAGGATCCAATATGTATGAGTGTAAAATCATTCACAAGGTTTTGTCGCAGTAACGACATTGTTATCATACAAAATATGAACATCACAGTCACGTTCATGTTAATTAACATACAGCCATTTAAAGAGCATTTTTGTCGGGGATAAATTACAGCGTCTCTTGTAGACATGTATCCGCTAACACAGGTTAGACTGGGCATAGTAAAGCCTCAACACCAAGACCACATTTGGCAGTAATAAACGATCAAAATATTGTGGTGTTTTCATTATCAAGTTGAATTAAAAGAAACATGGAATATCGGTCCGAATATAATAATATGGTCTTAAAGATTTTAAATAGTCTCTGGGTAATTTTTTTACTGAATATAGGTTTGCATTTTAAGACTATTACTATGAAACACTACTCTAAACTGACCAAATGACCTGGTCCCGGGCTCGACCGGTTTAGTGGGGTTCCACTGTATTTTATATCCACGTTGAGGTCGAATCAGCGTCGCTATAACATTTGGCACTTGACAATAGCAAATGAAACCAATCTGCAGCGTCTGTTAAAATAATTGAATGAATATGTCACATTCATCAGGGACAAGTGCTTCCAAAATTCTGACTTTGAAGTGCCCTACAGCGCGAACTGTTGATATATTTGACGAGACCCGTGTGGAATGATATCTCATCCCTTGCGGCAAACAAAAATGCTGTATGAGCGTGCTTTGATGTCTAAAGCATAAACAGACATAAACTCTTTTATTTATTCAACTAAACATTGATATGATTCAATGAATTGCCATGAATGTTGACATTTTAGTGAATATGAAAACTTGACTTGCAATCATCAAATAAGCCGCAATTCGATGATTGTGAGTGGTTTTGAGTGATGATAACGCCATTACATGTACTATGAATACAATTACGGAACACACATTATCTAACTGCTGTTTGAATAAACTGTTTTGGTTACAAACATAACGACCATGAAAAGCGAAAAATATTTCTTAGGTAATGGACGGAAATCGGAGTTTTAGCCTCAGTTTCCGCACAAAAAAAATCAATTTAGCTGTGGTGAACATGTGTACACTAGACTCTGATCTCTGTTACTCTTCTAAAGTAACTTGTTAGGTGAATATATTTACAGTGCAACCTTTCCAGAAACCTTTCCTTGAGCATCAATCTCCCTTCAACAACAGAATGATTTCTCCCACTGTACGATTTAACTATTAATTTAACCTCTCCAGAGCAACAACCTCTCAACTACAGCATAATCTTGCTTCTCCCAAAGGATGTTGCTTTGGAGAGGTAGCACTGTACAGCAATTTTGATGGACGATCCTAAAAAACGACAAGGCCAAACAAACGCACAAAATGTCAAGACTTGGTGAGACTATATTGCTGAGTTACAGAATCTGTTATCATACATTGTAAAATCTTGTTTGTTTACTGGACAATGACAAATATATATTTTTGTCACTGGGTTTAACGCCATTTTTCAACAATTTTTCAGTTATATACGTTGACCAGTTTTCCTGGACTGCGCACTAGCCTGTGTTTACTTACCCTTCCACAAGGAGCCGGCATCTTCTCCACATACGGAGGAAAATCTACATTTTTGTCAGATTTTCATAGAATGGTATGACCTGCCGTGACCGGGGTTAGAACCCGAATTGCCGGGTTACAGGTCCAGCGCACTAACCACAAGACCACGGGCGCGACTGACAAATATATAATGAACACTTGAAGTTATATATAATAATTTCTTTCGTGGTGATAACATACTTGGTTTAAAACTATTTTTTTCAGTTTTGATGTAAGAATTGTCCTATCAGATTGCATCCACTTAAAATAAGATTTTTTCGAAAATGGCGATTGTGTATGAGTCTAGCATATATTTGAGAATACTGTCCCAGAGTAATTAAGGGATTTACGAAAAAAATCTAGTCTTGTTTTGGGAACTGACAATTTATCATCTTCCTCTGATCTAAGTTGATGATAAATAAGGTTTTTGGAAAGGTTAAGTTTTAGGTAAAATAGTTAGCATACATGCTATTCAATGATTTGTAGTCTAATATTGCAGTAAAATGTTATTCTGCACACCCAACCCGAAGACACAAGCAATGTTTACAGCAAATACAGCATTTTGCACCTTGGTATACCAACCCAATAATACCCGCTATATAGTATCTTGAATATACTATTAATACATTTTAAAACAATGAAAATCACTTTCACAAAATAATGTTTTTTTGGGGGGGGGTATAAGACAAAGGTTGTAGGACTACTACTGTGTTTTAAATCATTTGAACAGTTGATTAATTAGGACTCAAATTGTGTTTAATTAATGTTGTCACTCTATCTCATAACCCATTTAAAGGGAAAAGACAACAACAGACTTATAATTTATATTCAGCATCTAGAAACTCCTTTCATTTGATAGTGCATATAATTATAATGGAAAGAAAACAAAAAGCTGTGTTTATTGGCTGCAAACATTGCTTGTGTCCTAGAATAATATGTCCATATATAGAAGTAGTCTTGCTGTCAAATTACGCTGTAAAATAAGATCAAATCTAGCCGTCCTATACTCTCATATCAGCACAATATCAGCAAAAGTAGAATAAATGAATGGAACAAAGTCATCAAAGTGACTCTATTATTGTAATATTCTGACCTTTATCACGATCAGAGTCCTCAAACGTCACTCTGTTTGCTTGTGAATGTTTATCTTCCTTGTTATCATTCGATGCGTCACCGGAGAAAAGAAGATTGTCAGCGAGTCTGCGTGGAGTACATAAACAATATAAGAACTCAGTGGATTGTGAAAGAATTGTGATTGAATAAGTCATATGAGGTAAACATCTACGACGAACTGTCGAATAAAGCCACGTTCGGTATCACTCGTCCACATTCCAATTCATGAATATCTCATTTAATTAGATATTTTCCCATTAGCTTCTCTAGCATGAAATAAGATTCCCAGATTCGTCTATAATATTCAATATGTGATGCATCAACCACTGTGAAATGTATACATGATTCCAAAAAAAAAATTCAGGTGGGGATAAAATACAGTGTCCGTACAAATACTAGTATCGCAACAGGCGCTTCCGCTTTAGGTTAAATTGGCATCGAGAAATAGAAGTCTGTAGATTCAAAATTGCCTTTAAAAGCCTGAGAGTTGGAACAAATAAAAGTTTAATGTCTGTTTTACAGATTGAATCATTCTTTAATCCATTGAACGAATGTGAATTGTCATTCAATCTGACGGCTGAAGAACAATTAGCTCTTCTATGAGAAATCAACTTAAAAACATCTCATTTTCCAAAAAGAACAAGATATGGTTCTGAGAAAAACTTTTTAATTTGCCGTTGGTGTTCGTTGTTGCTTTTCTTGGAAGACTGTGATAATTATGATTTAAAAGGGCAGACTAGTATTGGTTTGTTACTCAAAACAAGGCTAACTTATGTCACCAAGATCAAATACCGCCGATAAATGCCTGTATGCAATAAGAACAAATAACACAAATTAGAATTCCTTGGCATTGCAATATTGTTTTGATTATTAAATCATTATAATGTTTATTGTTATATATGATTGCTGTGCATCAAATCAAACAATTAAAGATAGGTACAATTTTATAAAGCAACAGAAATAACAAACATGATGGAAGGTAAATATATCATAATTATATTTAATTGAATACCACAATTATTCCTTGCATAATTGTAGACCTTTGCAGAACCGTTTCTATGGAAACGACGCATGAATAAAAACAACACTTTACCAAACCACAAACTAACTACACGAATACGGCACAACCACAAATATATAGCCACAGAGAACCCCGCAAACCACAACAACACCAATCCGCTAACATGGCCAACACATCCGTCGTAGTCATCAAAAAACAGAACATTCCCCAGCACAGTCCAATATATTATACACGCCAAAGTACCGCCTTTGAACGGCTTATGTAGCCGCGAGTGTGGCCCAGTGGTTAGTGCGCTAGACTTGTAACCCGGCGATCGGGGTTCAAATCCCCGTCATACCCTTCTATAAACATTTGACAAAAATGTCCATTTTCCTCCATATGTTGAGACGTTTACGGTTCCTTGTGGAAGGGTAAGTTAGCACTGGTTAATATACCGTCTAGGAAAACTGGTTAGGTGAACCGGCCGCCGTTATAACTGAAAGTTGTTAAAAACGGCGTTAAACCTAATGACAATGACAATGAAACGGTTTATAGAAATACGCTACAAGATTGCCAACATCAGCTTGGTATAGTTATATCCGTTTTAATTCTATGATATAATCAAATCAGCGAAAACAAGATAATCCAAATAACAGTTTTCAAGGAGATTAGCACGATCGATCATTGTCCTAAGAGCGAGGGAGTGACGAGATGACAGGTGAGTTCATTATCACCATTCTGGATTACAGAGTTCAACAAGATGATAAGGAAAAGAGGAAAGATTTACTTTCGCAACAGAAATCATGAATCAATACACAGCTTGATCAATCATAGTTTTGGATTGACTTTTACGCCAGTGCTGAGATAATAATGGAACTTTTTTTACTTCATTTCAACGAATTTCAAGGTTGTTAGTTGAACAAATTGTCATTTCTGCATGAGCATCACAAACTAAATCAATCAATGATCACAATTATTATAATGATCGTTGTTCAAGTTTCTTTGGTCTTCCACATATCCATTTAGCAGAGTCAGATTTAATGACTAGATTCTAGACACGACATTGTTTAATGCACTCAAACTAGAAGAAACAAACACTATTTAACTCAGGTGTGCTTGGACAAATCGAACGCTTAAATACGTATGCATTTATAAATATATTGTACATAGACCATGTTCATTATTAACAACCGATAAAATATTTGTTCTGTAATTAAACGAACAATGTTTGTTTGATCATTATTAATCAATTCATTACTGATATAATTTATTTTGTGCTGAAAGGTTCAACTTGGCATGTTTGTTCTATAATAGAATGGTTATTTGTCAAATAAGCGCGAGAACTACAATTGGACCTTAGTTCTGATTAAAGCTGCAATATCTGTCCAGCAAGAATTTGTATGTGATGAAGTATTTCAAGGTAAATATAGATGTTCACGAATGACCCCAAGAAATGTCCTACAATGATCCTGTGCAGTTAATTAGTGTTTCGGTATAACAGTTATTTTCGTAATGAATAGTGTTTTAAATGTTTTAGTATTCTTTCTATCGTTATTTTAACGAAACACACATTCGGAATTCATCATATGATTGTCTTTTTTTTAACTTTTCTTTTACTATATATTGCATTGTATGTGCATTTATTGTGAAGCACTTTTGAACGTGTATTCTTATAAGAAATGAGTGCTCTATAAATATGGTATATAATAATAATAATTTGAACTTAGTTCACATGGGGTTTAACGTCGCACCAACAGTCAAGGTTGTTTGGCGACTTCCTAGCTTTTAAGTGTGAGGAAGATCTTAGGCATATACCTAAGTAGAACCAGCTTTCGTAAGCCAGCTAGACCGCGGCCGTGGTCCAGTGGTTAATGCGCTGGACTTGTAACAGGGAGATCTGGGTTCGAATCCCGGTCACGGCAGGTCATACCCTTCTATGAATATTTGACAAAAATGTCGATTTTCCTCCACATGTGGAGAAGTTGCCGGCTCCTTGTGGAACGGTAAGTTAGTTCTAGTTAGTATATAGTCCAGGAAAGCTTGTTAGGTGAACCGATCGCGGTTAAACGGCGTTAAACCCCGGTGACAATAAGTCACATAAAAACAAGAACAATAAGCCAGCTAGACACCTCCTTCATACGTTAATTTGTCTGGTACCAAGATAAATTCGAAGTCACAGCGGTGAGGGGCTTGTGACTACTAGCCAGAGACCGTAGCCTCTCGACCTCGGAGCTCCACCCCCCACGAAATTCATTTGAACTGACTATTATATGGTATAGATAGTTTCACAGCACATGCTATTTAAATAATAGAATTGAAACACATACATCATATTCTTCATGTCTCAATAAAGCATATTAAGTTTTATAAAGTTAAAACGCAGTATAGAGTTTTTAAATATTTTTATTACTGGCGTACAAAAGGAACAATCAGAGTTGTATGAATTCATCACAAACTTCAATAATTAACCCCCAACGGTCGGTGAATTTCCATTCATTGATTAAACGTAGGTTTTCTGTGAATCCCGCAGTACATATCATTACACAAGAACTAATTTCACAGACATTGGACAGTTAATTTGTAATTAGATTCAATTACCGGTGGAGATTGATAGGAACAAATATGTTCCACGGTAGTGTACCAAATTAACTACATGGATTCACTGACAGTGGTAAGACAATCATTAGAAGATAAAATAAACTAACAAAGACTTTGTTAAACAAATAGGAAATAAATCGTAAACCAGATTTGATTTAGTAAGTCAGGGCTCGTATGCTCGTAATTACGAGTGGAAATTGACTCAGGACGAGTTGAAATTGTTGTAGAACCAGTTAAAATTCTTAGCTGACTGTCCTGCAGGACGAGTAGCCTGGAAAACAATTGTCGAGCCCTGTAAGTCCTCCAACCAATGGTGTTCATGTATTTCCTGGAAGCTTGTTAGCAAACACAGAATAGCATAAGTTAGATAAATTAATTATGGTCAGTATTGATAGTTTGCTATTTAGAAATATAGACTTATTGGTCAACACACACTTGTTTAGAAACGTTTAGACTGCTTTGTCAATATCACTGTTTTGACATATAGATTTATCGGTTAATATAACCGTTTGGAAATGTAGACTAGGTGATAAATGTAACTGTTTTCAAATGAAGGCTTAAATTATTGATCAATATAACTGTAAAGAAACATAGGCTTATTTGTCATATTACTGTTAAAGAATATACAGAAATATAGATTTGTTAGTCGACATTGTCTTTGTTTTTTATTATCAATTCGTATGCCACGAACGAATTATTAAGTACTTGATATGAAGGAAATGAATTTAACCATTTACGAGATAAACATGTTCCGGGATTGCTTAATTTGTCCACAACAAAATTGGTTTACTTAAAATACTAATGACTGCATGAGATTTTTAAAAATGTAAAAATAATATTTAGAATATAATAATTAGACTTATTCGAATGAGAACTTTTTCCTGAAGAGTACAGAGAACATGAAGAGAAGTTCGTGATTCTAATTGCGGACTGCGTTCCAATTTTATACAACCATTGTGTACAAAGGTTCAGCGGGGAAGAACCAGAATTCAACCATCATTACCTCTCTGAAAATGAAAAATAGACTTTACATTTTGCCCCTTTTAATCGTACATGTTTATGAAAAACCTTTTAATAACACTAATTGTCTTAAATACTCATCACTGTGAATCCAGTCTATATTTATTCAATATAAAGTAGATTCTTTTTTTATCAAGTCATCAACTCCTTCCAAAAGTTGGTAATGATAATATAATAGTATAATAGTATAACTCTCCATTGTTTCTCTTTAAATGGAATGCCCAGCATTGTGTAAACGTTAATTTCTTCAAATCTCTGTTGTCTTCAAATCATTTGTAATTCTGTTACTGTTCCATACTGTAGTTGTTATTCAACAGTGTATTCTCAAATGATTGAGCGGATTCACAAAAAAATGGGGAAAAAAACAATTGTTTGTCTCAGTTTTAAGATCTTTTTTGAAATATCATATCGGAGAAAGAAAAAAAATATTAGAAAACAATATTGCATCTAATTCGGAAACATTTTTTTTATTTTCTACTATTTTCGTATTTTATGAACATTACAACATGCAAACCACTAAGTAGAATGTTCATGCTTTTCGTGCGTTCTTAATTTAACCAATTAGCATACACTCTTCTGGGAGAATTTCGTTCTATCTTAATTGATAGATATTAATTGAGTTATTGCTGTTCTATTGATTAGTTCTCTTATTGTATAGTTTGTCAAAGTCCAGAATGGTACATGTTTATCACATGATTATTTGTCGGGGCCAGCATGAGTGTCCAGTCTTCAACTGACTGTCATTAATTAGACACATCGCAGCTTATATAGCTCTTTTTTATGTGGACAGAATGATTTTAATGATGTCTGTTCTAGTCATTTGCATCAAACATCTTTCTGCATTGCTATCTTTATTACGGTATGTCCCTTACAAAGGGACCGTACAAAGTCTAGCAATTTTTTTCTTTAATAGTAATTTCAAGAAAATGTAAACTGACTGTACCATTCTGTTTATTGAAAAGAAAACCTGCTTTTTCGGATACATGTAGAAGAGAATGCATCGCATTTGAAACGCTAGAAGCTTACAATTAAGTTTTATCTGTAGTTAGTTTATCAAACCCGTAAAATACCATTGACAACACTGAACAACAGTTTTGAATGATACAACACAAAATCAAGTAATTAGATTACTGTAAAGCTTCAATATTACTGCCAACTCAACAACAGCATAATTTTTTCCCACTGTAAGATTTAATTATTAATTTAACCTCTCAACAACCTCTCAACAACAACATAATTGTGTTCTCCCAAAGGGTGTTGCTTTGTAGAGGTTGCACTGTACTTATTTTCGGACGGGTTTTAAACACACTTCTATGTTTGGGACTACGTTAATTCTCAGACCGTTTTGGGATCCTAAATTTGATCTGTAAATATTAATGTCTTTCTGTTGTAAATTATTTTTCATTGTAATCATTCTCTGGTGTAAGACTGTAGTTTCTTTTAAGTACAATACCGCATGATACACGTCATCGTGGTTTTTAGCATCGTGTTAAGTCTTTCCAGAACCACTTAAACCATACCATGACTGTTTGATTTCTGTTTTACAACATTTATATTTATATATACAACTCCACAAAACCGAACTCTCCTGAAAACCGAAATTCTCTGAAAATCTTTTCTATAAACAGTAGTTCTCCGAAAACCGGAATTCTCAGAAAATAGGACTTTTGGGCCAGTCCGGAAAGAGTCCGGTTTTCAGAGTACATGTACATGCAGATGAATCATAACATTGTCATCTTTTAGCTCATTCTAAATGATTATGCTTTTTATATACGTGTATACACGGTTGTTTGTTTATGAGGCTATTTCTATCCAGTTAGCTTACGGAATGCTGGTGGTTTTACTCAAGACCCGGGCTGTTTGTGCTACGTTAAACTCTAGTGAAATTGTAAGACTACATAAATAAAATACGATTCACGTATATCTTATCCGCAGACACAGCAGACATTCCCTTATATTTTATGTATTATTTATTATCTGTTTAGTCATTAATTATTAATAGTCAGAAAATGTACTCCAGACATAAACTGAATAAAAGTTGACCTCAAAATACAGTAAAACACGATTATAGCGAACTTGTAGCAAAGTGCCGGATACTGTGAAGTATTCGTTTTTTCCGTTGAAAAAAAGTGATCCTTATCTCTTATTTCCAATGTGGTTCCCGACATTGATGGCAAAACATTGTCATGGAATGTATATTTACTGTTGTATAATCATGTATCACAGAATCGCTTAGTACTTAGTGACTTAACCATGGTTAAAAAGGGGGAAAAGGATAATCTATTGCATTGAAATGCACCACGAGAATAAATACATAAATAAATTAAGAATGAAAGACTTATACGTTAAAAAATGAAAGACTTACATGTGTTTCGTTCTAATTATAGTCAATATTTGAGTAGTTTGAAACTATATACCAAGAGGGCGTAAGAAGTTTTCGATTACATCGTATATTGCCTTTAGAATATACAGTCGTATATCGTTAACGTACAACTCGCTCTATAGAACTATTTGCGTCACTATGACGTCAAAGTTTTAAATTTATTGTAACGGTCGTATAGACTTCCTGTTCTTGCTTTTAAGATAAAAAAAGATATATAGTGGTAATAAATGAACGATTACGAAGCTATAATAATGTTAATGGGTCGACGTTTTAGATCCATGACAAACACTTGGTGTTTAACTGGAACAAAATGTTGATACTATGACAAATAATGAATTCAATGTCTTTATTAACATCCTTTTTACCAACATGCCAACAACTTTATATAAAGGTCTCATGAAAAAGTATGATTTGTTTAAGTAACGTGGCCTATGAGAGGAGCATACGACTCGCTGGTCCCGTTATTTTAACGCATTGATATTGAGAATACAGGTGCGAAGCTAGCCCTCTATTTATACAGATTCGTAAATTTGCGATGGAGTCCGGGGGACAAACTCTCCCCGATCTGGAAATTCTAGAAAATAATGCATCGGGTTCTTTCTACAACCCCGTGACCCAATTTTTGGTATTATTGAGATTTTGGTATCATTTTTTTTGTCTCGATGAGCTCCGAGCTGTAAAGGCTTTACAATGGCCATACTTACCTTCTCTTAGATCGCTCCTAAATAGGGTTAATCCCAATTCCACAAACTCCGTAACTCGCTTCAAGTTATTGCAGTTTAAAACTTTAAATGCGATTTTCTTTAAATGGGGAAAAATGACATACGGGTTTGTAGAAACAACCCGGCGATTTGTTCTTGAATATGTCCGATTACCCATGTAATTGACTGCTACAGAAAGTCGGAATAGAATTATGCAGCAAAATTCTTGGAATACATTAAAACTTAATGTAATGTGAGATTAGTCTCACGCGCCTTTATTTTATTATAACAAATCATTTTTAAACAATTCATATCAGCTTTTCTTCATTCTTATTAATTAATTATCATTTTACGCGGTTAATACTTGTTTCCTTTACCCTTTATTCAAATGCACGCTACATGACCGCTAGTAGTCAGTGCGCTATTAAACAATAAAACTAAAAAGATCTTTTTTTTTAATTTTGAACTAACCCCTACTAATTCACTTTACAACATTTTTCTATGTTGATACAATGTTTTGTTATTGCTTTGGTTGTGGATAATCTAATACGAAATTCCCTCGGGAATTACGGTATAATTTCTGTTAACCACTGTAGACAGAACTTCTTCAGGATGCAAACGCCTGTCGTCCCAATAAACGGTTTGTTATTAAGTTAACATGTCATGAAGGGAAGATAAAGCACATAGACCCATCTGAGTACTATTATAGTGTTACGACGTAATCAAACTTTTAATACAGAAACAAATCAAAACGATTTCAAGCGGTGACAGCTCGATTAATAGCGCTTAAATAATAACAGGACCTATGACACTTGGCTTTCAAAATCCAGAATGTATTAAAATTTCAAGTTAACAAGTTTCGAGAATAATTCATATTATTATATAAGAGTATATTTCGTACATACTCAGCACAATGATAATTAGTTACTAAAATACAGTCAAACTTTGAGGTGTAATGATATTCCGGTAAACCGATATATCGCGATACAACATTGGTTTGATACAACAACAACAACAACAACCTTTATTCGGCATCAAATAAGCTCATACGAGCTTCTTGCCTACAATATAAGTTATATGTAGTAGCACAGTCAAACATATATAGTGACACTAGTGAACAAGAAAATATAAGTAGAGAAGCTTAGATTGTCAAAAAGGAAAAATTGGTAATTTACAAAAAAATAAATAAATAAATAAATAAATAAATACATGTGACTTGAAAAAAAAATAAATAAATAAAAAATTACGTAATCTGTTCGTTTTCTAATTGTGTTCTTAACTGATTTGCACGTACTGATACGTACCGCGGTGCGAAATCTCTGTACCGCGATATTTTCTTTAATGTTCGAGTATAATTATGAGCCTTGTAATGAATGCAGTTGTGTATATTACAATGTTTGAGTCCATTAGAAACGGGCTAATTCATCCACTCTTAAGAGCAAACAATGTCAAATTAAAGGAATCGCAGCCTCTTATCGAGCAATAATCCCCCTGGATTTTTCCTTTGATTTTACCGACACATGAAATAGATGCTGCCCAAAAAATATCAAGATATATCGCTGTACAGAATTGGCCGGAAGTCAAGCCTATAATCCAAGGACACCAAAGAATGGATAGAATAAGACCTTCATGCACTACTTCGTTTTTATTTAGAGATAGCTTTTATCTATAATATTATCTAAAAATACTCTGTAATTTAATATGTTTTATAGTGTCCGCTATCCACAAGTGTTGTTTATTCATAGTTTGACGTTAACTCAAGTTTAACTGTAGCGCGAAAAGCTCAGAATGATTTTAACATGGTCAAATGTTTTCCGGAATTTCCGGTTTTTCCAGGTACAGACCCTACTGGTTTTTATTGCTTCCGTCGAGGTTAAGACTTCCGGTTTTTATTTTTTTTACTTTCACCTGAGACCATTATGTGTATAATCTTTCAGCCGTGGATTTATGTTGTTTGTAATGCTACTTTTAAAGAAATAAGAACGTGCGTCAGGTGCGCTATCAACATTTTATTGGATCAGTTGTTTATATTACAATTCTATTGGGTTAATGTTAAAATCAATATCTACATGGTGTGGATTAAAAGGCAGTCATGAAATGTCGAGGTCTATTTACAAAAAAAAACAAGGCTTGTAGGAAACTTTCTGACAGATATTTTTTTAGGGCACGAACACCAAAATTATGATGCCTAGTTTCAAATATTAGGTCTACATTTTCATGATGACTCGTCATTTAAGAATATTTAAATACTTTCATAGGTACACTCAAATCTTTTTTAACGGACACTTGCTTATAAAGACCACCTGTGGGCAATGACCGCCATTCACATGGATACAGAAGCCCAGTGGAACAGCTTTATGTTTACATGTATGTGCAAGTAAATACACATAAGCTGCTATTCCGCATAAACAAAGTGGTTTACACATAATTCTTATCAAAAATGACAATCTCTATCCAGAGTTGTCGTTCGTAATCCATCACATACATCTTTGTCAACGTCTGGAAAGTAGTCCAAGAACACGTGTCCTGGTCTCCTTTAGTTTCCGTCTGATACGCTGAATCACGCTTTTATTTCTCTAAATGTACATTTGTTGTCATAATTTTACACGATTACCTTCGACTTCTGCGTTTCATTTCCATTTAAGCGGCGTAACTTTGTGACCTAATTACCAAAAGTAATCAAATACACTCCGTCGTGAAATAGTGCGCGAGATAAACAAAATAATTTCTCTGATTTTCTGGTAAATTAAAACATCTTTTGTCTTGAATGCATTGTGCAAAAGAAATTGCTTCATTTAGTTGTAAATTTTGCATCATCTGTGGCTTTATTTCTTGTTTCACAAGAATCTTGTAAAACGCTGAGACGTTGACAGAGATGTATGGGAGAGATAACGGACGACAACTCTGAATAGAGATTGCAAAAATCATTTTAAGACCTATCCATTTGACAACGATATAATGGCTTTAATTGATGATTGGCTGTCCCGGAAAAAAGAAGTGTTTGTCTAAAGTTATGGTATCTGTCACAAATTTGTCTGAGAATATTCAATTACGTTATCCATCGGGACTGTCTGTAATGGTGGGGATTTATCACGATTCTAGTCATTTTTCATGTGTTGTAGCGTGTTTATTGCCGACATTTGCAAATGTTTCAATACGTATATTTGCCGCTCTTGTGAGACTTATTGATATTCTGAAGACAGTAATGGAAAAGGAATATTATTTCTAGTCTTTGAAACAAGAAAACACTCATCGGAAGGCTCAGTTTCACCTCACCAGACATATCACCAGCATATAAGACGTTCAGGACTATCAGGGCTCGAAGTTATATAACTTCAGATTGTTCTCAAATCTCATATCTTGACTTTTAATATCCACATTTAATTACGATTAGACAATAATGGTATCATAGATACATTATTCTGACATCATAATTGACCCGAATATGTGTTTAAAGATTAATCCTCTCTATCTTTTCAACCATAATACTTTAAGCACGGAATTGATATCTGAGCTCGGAGACTGTTCTCAAGTTTACAAACTAGAGACCAAACCTTTTTTCCTGAGACATTTATTTATGTATATAAATCATTAATAAACAGAATAAAGCTTTATGTGATACAGAGGCCCATGTTAAAGGCATCTCAACTGATAACATCAAGTAAAGTGTACGTTAAGGAAAATATACAAAAACTGTCTACTACATTATTTTGGGGATTATTGCCGTCGATTTAAGACAGTAGTCTGAAATGTGTACCAATAACACGATTTTCAAAATGCTGTCTTTGCTAAAATACATCTATGTCACTGGCTCCATAAGTGTCTGCAAGTTGTATAATATTTTTTTCGTACGTTCGAAGAATAAATATAACGGGTAATTCTTGTACTTGTATACATTTACCGTCAGAATAGCGTAAAATACCGTCAAATTTTACCAAAGCATAGATCCAACACTTTCACTTAATTGAAGCTCCCACTATAAATCACGTGAAAATTAGAACACAGACGATAGCCAAAATTATTATGGAAGTTGGTCGGTGAATGTCTGGGGGGTTAAATTGGGACCAGTTAATTACTATCATCAGAATCGTGATGTTAAATGGCACGTAATTAAGGAGACAGTGTGGAACTTTTAGCAAGACGAATACGCTGGTTATTGTACGGAGTACGGAGCCCCTAAAGTGACATTTTTTGCACTTTTATGTACGAAATATTTAATTCGTAAAAAAGAAATGACACCTCGTAAATATGAAATATCAATTCGTGTAAATAATGGCGTGTGTAAGAATCTGTTTTTGATATTATTACACTAATCAGTGGGGCAGGCACGTGCTAAATTGGTACACGTGCTGAATCCGTTCACGTGTAATTCTGTTTAGTCTGCATGCAGATAGTTACTTGTCTGAGTATAATATGATACGTTCATACAATACTATACTATGATAGTTCAAATGTTAAACAAAACAACAAGCTCTGAATGAAATGTTACAAACATAATTACGTAATGAACAAAGTGGTTCACTACAGTTGAAGACCTCCATTCGCTGCATTGGATCAACATTTTCAATCGTAACAAGATGAACTTTAGTTTAGACTTATATTTTCAGTTTCGCACAAGCCATACGCTTCATATTAGGCATGTAGAAAATATGATCGCTTAATTGACATACTGGATGCACTACAAAAAAGTTTTTTGAAAGTTCCATTCCTTTCATTTACGATCTAGGAACTTTTGTACATTTAAAGATCACTGTTAAATGACTCTAGAAACTAACCACAGGGATCATTTCTGAGAATTGAATAAAATTAGGTTGGTTGAAATAAAGAGTAATAATTTTGTCGAAGAATCACAGGGTTTAGTGGAACGAATTAAAAAAAATGAGATGGGTTGAACACAAATATGTTCAAGGATATAATTTCACGTATTGATCTAAGATCAAGCTAGGTAGAATGAGTTACAAGACAAAAAGAAAACTACAACAAAACCAAGTAATTACTGATCCCGAACGATAAACGTCTTAAATCTTTGAAATACGATGAGTTTCTTGCTTTCATTAAGTTCGTGGCGTGGAAAAACCGTTATGGTGAACATTGAATATTGAGCTTAAGAAAAGCTAGCTTCTTCAAATACAATTGCATCATGAAATTTGAGCTCAGGTCATATTGCGCCGTTTTTCTGTTTATATATTTAGCGATGTAGTGTCCTCTGTTTTAATCGTGGTGCGCGGGCGTGTGCTGACCAGTTCGTGCGTTAGTATGAGCAGTGGTAGTTGGCACATCGCTGAGTAGCCTGTATGGTAAGGTGGACTCCTTTCATGTTGCGTTTTCTGGAAATCTAATCTATTGATATATAGTATTTGCATTCGTAGGAATATTCCGTTCAAGTATCAAAGAGTCTGATGATTGCATAATTACATTTCAACATTGATTCTACGTCGTGTGTTTTGGTTGACGCGCTTTTCATGCAAATATTGGAAAACTTCATTTATGTATCCCAGTTTAAAGGGTATTTACATACACATGAACTCGGATAAAATAAAATAAATAAAATATTTATGACTAATTAAATATGTACAAAAAATAGATTGGACATGTAGAGACTGATTTTGTAATGAATTACTTGTAAATCGCAGTCCCATGTTTTAGCTGTTGCGAATGTTCGGAAATAATAACATCAATTTTGGGAAAAATTTTTGATATTTTTGTTCAAATCTGTGCGCGCACAAGCGTTAATAATGGAGTAATCAAATCATACGGTTTAGCTCATGTGAAATTTCTGTCATAAATCGCACGTGTAATGTAATCATGTGACTCTACTTGGACTTTTATGGCCCTGATATATCACGTGAAGAGAAAAACTCAAGAAAATACGAGATGTTGATTTCGACATTTCATTAATAGCACTTTATCGTAGGCGTCATGTCAGGGACATTCTTAAGTATTTGACTGTTTCAATTCTATTTGCTCGTAAACATTGTGAAAATGAGGAATTAGACGTAAATAATGATAATTTACTTCATTAAAACACGTCCTGATAAGAATTATATCCAAATATTCTCGCAATGGATGTTAGAAAGAATCCATAATTTTATGCATACACTACTTTTACTGAGGCCACCAATCAACGATTATGCTGCGCAGTCAAACCAGTGAACAAAGGTCATCCTTAGGAAAGACAAAATGTGGTCTTGACTTATGGCTTTTATTTGGAGGTCAATTTGTTCTAAATATTCAGCGACGTTTCTTTCAAAGAATGACCTAAAACACATTTTGACCGTAATTAATCTCCCGAAAAAGTGACTGATATTATTTCAAATATTGTCAGGCAAACCTGATTGATTTTGTATAATTTATGCTTATCACTTTTGTACATAGCTTTAAGCTGGCATATAAGTCAGACATCTTAACTACATTATATATTACTTAATGTATCTAATTAGTATCAACTTCATTATTTAAATATTGTTTCCAAGGATCAATAAACATGTTAGTATCCATTTAAATTGCTTACTCCTGAACGTCGAGGTTTCTAACGCCTTTCTATGTCGTTCATATTGACAGTAGAAGTTCGTTATTTGAGTATGAGAAGTCATTCTGTCTAATTTGAGTTTAGAAGTCATATTTAAATTTGCTAAAACACGCAGGTGTTGTATATGGTTACTAAGTAACACAGAAACGGCAAAGGAAACTGAACATATGGGTAACGTACAAGTGAAAACGTACATTAATAGACAAAATAGTCGAAGAAAAAAAAAAAACTTAATTTATATGATCGTAATGTCGGTCATTGTAAAAAATATGTTTATTAAATTCTATTCAGACTTTGTGTAGCAGTCAATTACATGGGTAATCGGATATAAATATAATTGTAGAAATAAGCCGACGATATTTTAAGCCTTTTCTACGTTCACATCAAATTCAGAAAACATGTACTACAGATTATCTTTAATGTTTATGCAACTCTTAAAATATGGAGAATTTAATTGACATTAGTTCGATGATTGACGTCAGCATTAAGGTCTGTTTTCAAACGCACATGTTCTTCTAGTGACGCTAACAAGACGGAATTAATTGGTGTTCTAGGCATCATTTGCTCATAAATAATATATAATTAATTATGTACAGATATAAAGGATGATGTACGCGAAGCATGGACAAAAATAATTTATCCTAACTGTCTCTATATAATGAGTAAGTAAAATTGAAACAAAGACATTTCACCATAACTTTAGTTCGTTGCGAACTTATCAAGACATTGGTAAATAAAAAAAACATTCAGTAGATATTAGATTTCCAGGAAATGCAATATGAAAGGAGTCCACTTTACCAGACATATTATTTAGCAATGCACCAACCATTACGGCTCTCACAAACTCACACACTGGTCAGCACAAGCCCGCGCGCCACAATCCAAACAAAGGACAATACAACAAACAAGGTAAATGAAGAAGATGCATATAATGACGTGATCGGTGATGTTGCGAATGTTTGATTTTTTTTTTGATTTTTTTTATTTATTTTTTTTTTTTTGCTTTGAAGCAAATAGTAGTTCTGAACTCTGAACAGTTTCGCAGCTTCGTCTGTTCTATGTGTACCAACCGGGGTTTCCACTAGACGTCAACAGTCGAGGACTAAAAATGACCCTTGGCTGATGATAAGTCGAAGAATCAACCGAATTTCCTTCTAACATTTTTATAAATTTGGTGCAAATTCTCAAGAGTCAAAACCTTTATTTTCCAAATTTTAAAGAGCCAAAATGTTGTTTTAAGGGTCAAGTGTATCAACCGTTCTGAAATCATTCGTTTTACATCTTTAAAGATGTTGCTCATCCCTGATATTAACAGACTGATTGTCATCTATAAGGTTTCAATATCGATTCACAATGATAAGAATTACTTCTGAATTTTATAAAAGAAAATTATTGTTAAACAAACAGCGACGACAAAACTCTTTGTTCAATTTTTTTACAGCTGGCGAAGTTAATTGGTTTTCATGAAGGGGGTCTAAGTAATATTTTCGGTAAAGACAATTCGGTAAAGAAAAGTTTCCATTTTTCGAAGACACTCCTGAGCCAATATGCCGCTTTATACGTTTCGATGCATTAAGATATGTTTATGTCTTGTCATTGAGTTCGTTGTCTTTTATGATGAGTTTATCTAATGATTACTTCAGAGCTCTTCTCACATTTAGTGTCACGTTATATTTCTGATATTTTAGCATGGCTGGTTATTAAAAATCAATGTGGCTCCATGGAAATTAGGTTCGAAAAGGATTTATCCTAAATAACATAAAAAATACAAAATGATTCAGTTGGATGGGAATAACTTAAATTGTCGCTGGTGTAAAATAATCTTTGGCAATACGAATGT
Source organism: Lutraria rhynchaena (assembly GCA_008271625.1). Classification (NCBI taxonomy): domain Eukaryota; kingdom Metazoa; phylum Mollusca; class Bivalvia; order Venerida; family Mactridae; genus Lutraria; species Lutraria rhynchaena. Next base: position 278,151 of record VIBL01000283.1, read on the forward strand.
ATCAACATACGCTTGTTTCGTTGAGCAATATCCAATGAAATGATTTATGTTTTATATTAAACATATTCAGGTTGAATCAGAGTTCAATGGTTGTCTTCAAAGATGTTAATGGCGTGAGATAATAATGATTGTGAACAATTAAGTCTTGGGAATAATGTATTTACCTGTATAGAATTCTTGATAGGACAACACGAATGATACAAATCGATATTTTCTTGTTAACCATCAATTCTTTAAAAAGAACCAAGTCAGATTCCTTGTTCAGGTTCATCACAAGGTTAAATTCAAACCGATAGAACACGTTGGAGTATACATTTCTTCATAGACGTCATGAAAACTGCTTGGTGTTGATATAGGAATAAAATATATCAGCGTTTCCCACAATCGTTTCATTATTTCATTCAAATTTTTACACGTTTTTTTACTATAAGCTATGGAACAGAGCACTATAACATTCATGCAATAATCTATAAACAATTTGACTGTATATGTATGTACATAATATGCATGGATGCTTCATTCGCGGAGAAAATTATCCGTGGCTTCGCGCAAAACCTGTAATTATCTATTTCAAAATGAAGTTTCAGCTTTTAATTTTTATAAATCTGTATTTATGTGTATATAAATATATACTACTTTTTCACTTGGGTTTTACGTCGTGTCAACAGCCGGCGCGACTTTTCAGCTTTAACGACGGATGAAGACCCAAGACCTTTAAAAAGCTCGATAAATAGCTTCCTCACATGTGATTTATTCTGGCCCCGGGTCATAAAGGTCAAAGACCATAACTACTCGACCACGGAGACCCTTTATTCTAAATCAAATAAGAACAATGTTTATTAGTGACAATGTATATCTGATTAAAAATTATCTTTAAAATCTTTGAAATCAATAGATTGTAATTTTGTTTGAAAATGGATATATAAACGTAGTTATTTAATTAACAAGAAATATTGCTCTTGTTTCATTGTTAAAATGACACTTGTTGCTTCAAATATTTCTAACAAAGAGCACTGGCGATGGATACCATATTTAATACAGCGTTTGATAACCAAAATTGTACGGAATGACATTTGTTCAAATGTTCATAATAGAACAGAATATGCATTTTATTAACTTGGATGTAAACAATACATACATATATATATATATGTATATAAATGGTGTGTATATATATATATCATCATGAATACGCAGTTGGATACGAAGATGAAAGTTAAATTATCTGTCTAAATGTTTAAAAGAAAAAAATATCCAACCACATCACTTATCATTTTTTAAATATTAATAAGGCCTAAAAACTAGGTTTGTTTCTGGCTACCCGACCGACCCATCTTTTACCTGCCGACTCCAAAGTTTTTTACGGCATCCAAATCGTAGTGTTGTTTTGTAATTTTCACAACAGTGTTGCCGATATATGTAAAAAAACGTAAAAGAAAAATCTCTACCCACCGACCCATATTTTTTGGGGCATGTAACCGGAAACACAACCTTTTTTGTTTAGGCCTAATTACATTACATTATAAAGCCAACGATAATCGATGAAAATAAAACAAATCACAATAACCGGCCTGAAATAATCGGTAATTTGTAATAATACCACTCCAAATCATTTTCCACGGCATATGGGATCAAGAATGAAATTAACCTTTATTGTTTTCTAACAGTCGCTTGACGACCCGCACTATAATGATGATTATGATTATTGGAAGAGCAAAACATAGCCCTTTGAAGGTGTTTCATTACGCAAGTTGAAATAATTTCACAGGTGGTGAAAAAGGGTCATTGCAATTGATTCCGTGAATCTTATCAAAATGCTACAGATCCTTAAGTATCCATGTAGTCACTTCTAGATGGGTTTTGAGAAGACCAATTGCTTGAATGGAATTATCTTAAACATAATAATAGTGAAAATAAGAAAAAAACTGTAAGGTCTTGTGGTAGCGATGATATTGTTGCATAAAATCATTACAAAATACATTACAATCCCTGAAAACTGGACCCCTTCCGGACTGAGCAAAAAGTCCAGAATTCAGGTTTTTGGAGAACTTGGTTATAGAAGAGAAAATGGGACTTGACGAATAGTCCGATTTTCAGGGAATTTCGGTTTTCATGGATTATACTGTATTTTAGTCTAAAGATTGATATTTTAATATTTTGATCATATCTAAATTATCACGACACGAATAGAAGATAAAGATGTAATCTTAGGAAATGGTACGTGCGAAAAATATTCAGTTTTATAACAAACTACTTAGTCATGTAACAGTCATCCCAGCCCACACATACGCTATCATATAAAAAGGAATTTCGAAAAATAAGTACAATGCCAACAGGTCAAGCATCAATCATTCCCCAGCTTCTAGCCAGCGATGTAGTCCACATAGCAATCCACATGGCTCCCTAAAACAACCATAAAGCAACAAAAACAAAAAAGTAACATACACAATAATAAATAAATAAATAAATAAATATACTAATATAATGTAAAAATAAGTTATAAATAAATAATATAAAGAAAGTTTGATTAGGCTTTTAAGATATTTTATAACATGACCCTCTCCTATGTATAATCTTATTTATACATGGGTGTTTTGTGCAGTATTTGAAAATAGATTTGTTTGTATTTTGCAACAATTTTATTTCTATTGTTCTACGCATTGTTCGATTGCTGAATTTTTGTCCTCATGCATTATATATGTGTTGGATGATGAAATAAATTATCTTCTTATAACGACCCTTGGGAACGCATTGATTTAGTCTGAAATTGAATAAACAAAGATACCCTTAGTATTCCATTGAAACGATTACAATGAATTGAGTGGGTGTGACAAGATGACAAACTGGCGAGTAATCTACGCTCTGAATAATGGAATTTTAATCAGAGATACAAAACTTCAGAACAAAAGACGTTGATTATGCTTACAACAACGTAGCAGAAATCACGAATCATATTTCAGTTTGTTTTATCGCTATCTACAATATAATTTATGACACTGCTGAACGTAGTATTGACAATCGTTAAGTATATTTGACATCTAATACGTCAGTGGTGCTTGGAATTACGGAGAGATGAGATCAATGTTGGCTGCTGACGGTGATTACACATTATATGATCGTACAACGTCAGCTTCTATTAAACGCGCGTGATCAGCTTTGGTTTCAACTTAATCAGACGTCATAACTTAATTCTTATTACGTCTGTCGCCGTACATTTTGACGCACTCTTATTTAATCATGACATACCTCGGTAAATCACGTCTTTTCCAGGCACGCATATTATCTAACAAAGTGCTTGGTTATACAAGTTATATTATTAAATTATTAATTATTAAAGGGCAAACACTCAAGACTTATTATTTATTTTTCAAATCGGAAAACAGGTATGTAAGCGTACAATCTGACTGGACAGTATATTTACGCGTATATCAAAAAATGAGATGAACCTAGATTTACTTAAACACTTGCTATGTCTTGGCTTAGGTCTTCAATTATGTACGTATATATTAATAACGATAGTCGCGCAGAATGAAGATGATACAGTTAAGGAGGAATTAATCTTAATACATTTTCAAATACAGAAAACAACATACATAACATGAATGATATTACGCCCTGGAAGTGATTTTTATAAGTTCGTCCCATGTCTATTTGTTATCAGTCTGTTCTGTACAGTTGGGTCCCGGTAAATTGGATACAGTCAAGCCTGTGTATGCGGCCACCACTAAATAAACACCACTATGTGAATAAATGCCATTCTTTGAAAAACCGTCACTGATCATTTAGAACAAACTGACCTCCAAATAAAAGCCACCTGTCAAGAAGCGCCACATTTTGTCTTTCCCAAGGGTGGCTCTTGTTCACAGGTTTGCCTGTGTTTCATTCCTATAATTACCTGAACATGAAGGGTTGGATAATCAACACATGCATTCATAATGAAACAAGTTTTTAAGAAAATATTCAATCGAAACTTTCAAACAAAAATTAGCTGATTACAGTGAAAAAAACAATCGAAGCAAAAGTTGATCTAGTTCTATGTTTCTAGTTATATAATCCGTTTACCTAGAATTCTAAAACTTCTTCCTCACTTCTCAAACATGCCGAACGCATTGCAGACGACACTTGCGAAACTTACCGAAGGCATTGCAGACCAATTACTCCGAACAATTATAGACAGATCTGCCTCACCTACGGAGAGGCTTGTCAACGTAAGAACAAGTTTGTAAATAAATTTACAATTAAAAAAGAAAGACAGAATATTTGCACTCTTTATAACTTTTAATACCGCCGTTGCTATGGTAACGGCGCGGTAAAAGTCTTTAAAAATTATTCAGCTTCTTTAATTGGTCTCAGCAAGTTCATTTAATTTATATTTATGTTTCAAAATTGTTAAAGTGGTAATAGATATAAATGTAACTGGATATTTTTAATTAATTTTTGTCTTGAACGGAAAGTAAAACGGATTTCAATGAGATACCTAATTCCACAATTCCACTTGACGCCATACACTTAATATCACCTAATTCCACGTTGTATAAATGAATCAAGTTCCGGTAATCGCTGTAAATCGTACAAGTTGAATTATATAGTATCATAACAAATCGTACGGTGATTATAAGTAGCTGGTACGTGTGATCGCAATAAATAGTACAAATTGAAATATATAATATCACCAAAAAATGGTACAGGGATTTCGTTCGCACACCTTGAATTCGCAACGATAAAAAGCATCATGGTTCACACTTACGGATATAGAGCTGAAAAAGAAAATTGCAAAATCTCGCAGGAACATATTCTTTCGGGCAGATGACGAACCAGACAAACCAAACTGACAAATTCTGCCATTCATAAAATATTTCGAAACAAAACCATACTTTATTAATGAGTCATTCCTCGCTATCCTTTACCACGCAGCATGCCAGTTATTTTAAAGAATGAAAAAAAAAGTCAGTTTCTTTGAGCAAGAAGAATAGAGTAATCCCAATGGAGGTCTAAGATCGATTAAGACTATTATTATTCTGATACTTTTACATTAAGTAAAAAGGAACATTGCAATAGTCATGGTTATTCCATTATTTTTGTCTTCAGCAGTTGAAAGTTTAACACGTCACATCATCTTGGGAAACTAACACGCGTCAAAAAGTAGCTTAGAGAAGATCCACCTTCTGAGGAAATAATTATTTTTTCTAAGACAGAACGTAATTCTAATATTGCAATATTCCCTTCTTTTCAAATTTCCACTTTGGTTGGAGATAGGTTAATTAATCCATCCTTTTGGTTCACATGGGCGGAGGAGGATTGCTAACTTGATAAATCTTGTTAGTACTTGTAAATATTCAGTCAGTACAAGTTTGGTCAACTGTCCGCCGTACATGATATGCGACATCAAACTCGATACAATGTAACATGAAATACCACAAAAAGTCTGCAGTTAGATAAACAATGCTTTTTGCTTTCATTCTTCCTCCTCCTGGCACTGGCGTGTCGGGCCGCATTCAATCAAATTCAGTCTCTTCTACGCCAATTATTCAGTCCAATGCATACGTACGTGGTAGCATAAACAATGTATTCTTACAAATCTAATTTGTAAGTAATCAAGTAATGAGAAAAGGTGATATATTGTCAGAAAACGCTGTTATTCGTATACTTATATGCATTATATCAACAAAGAAGTATATTTATGTAGACTTCCGTTACAATGACGGTTTCCATTTCAATACATTGCATGTACATATAATTTTATACAGTAAAACGTCGATAATAAGATCACCTATGGGACCAAATCAATCGGTCTATATTAAAGTGGCCTAGTTATCAAGTAGAAACATACTGGAAGTTTAAAGAATGTGTATTTGGCACATTTTATATATTTACACGGACTTACGTAGCAATTACATAGGTACTCAGTTTCCGTGATTTTTTATACCCGTATAGATGTTATTTTTCTAAACTCATCAAACAACGCAAATCTATAAAAAAATCTTCATGCCGCTACTGTGTGTATAAGAAAATGTTCTAGCCGCAGTTCGCCAAGTTGAACAACGGAGTTTCCGAAAAGCTCACGCGCTACAGAGGGAACGCCGGGACCCACGCTGGATGTCGTTACTTCCGTCAATCGAAATTATGGCAACTAACGCATTTTTACGTTTTCTTATACACATAGTAGCGGCATGAAGAATTTTTGACAGATTTGCGTTGCTGATGAGTTTAGTTTAAAAAATAACGCCTGCATGAGTGTAAAAATCACGGAAACCGAGTGCCTATGAGCAATTAAGGTTATATTTCGCGATTGTGGTCAACTTAAAATCAAGCTGGAAACAAGGAGACCAGAATTAATCTCATGAGAATATATCAAAAAAAGTTTACTTCAACATGATAATAAATGTTACGGTACAAACATAAGCGATATAACAAATGAATATGTTATATATCATTGCATTTTTAACGTTTTGATAGATTACCAAATATGGGCATCAGGTGCGCTAGAAACTCTTAATTAAATCCGTTTCATAAATAAAACTTTAAGGACCACGTCATGTGCAAAACACAACTCTACAACAATTGCTACACAAAGCGCAAAACCGTACATGACAACTGATATGATAAGCAAGCATCATTCGTACTTGTTTCTTCCCGACTTTCTGGAAAAAATAAACCCCCTCGGGTATCCCCATTGACCGGTCAGTAATGAAAGTCACCAAATCAATGTACAAGGTCCATGTATAGATATTGCCCCCGTGACCTTTAAAACGTTGAACTAACTGTACTTGTTTATCCCATAAAATTCTTCTTACGAATAGCTTTTTAAAAAATTATTATAACAGCAATCAAACCAAAAAGTCTTAAAAGGCATGACTTTTTCACATTAGCGCGAAACAAATATTTAACTATTAATGAAAATCATTATGAAGTTCTAACAATGAAGATACAAGTATTCATTTCGATTGGATCAAATGATTAAATGTTTTTGAAGAGAATAAACAGATTTTGATAAAGGTAATGTGACATGGTACAAATATGATACAAAATCAGGTTTGCCGAAGAAAATCGGGGAAGCATTTGAAACAATAACTGTTCATTTACCAGAAGTTAATAACGACACAAATCGTTGATTGATTAATGTAGCGAAAGTAATGTTTATCTAAAATTATGGATTATGTCGAAAATTCTGTCTGAGAATATTCAATTATAATACCTATCGGGACATGCTGTAATGGAGCAAATTTATCATAATTAAAGTAAAGTTCCTCATTTTTTTCTGCTGAACGTTCATATCAGCCCAATACGTAAACTACCTATGATGAGACACCTTACTGTATAGTGCTCGTGTTGAAATGTTGAAATCAACATCTCGTATTATCTTGAGTTTTTCTCTTCACGTGATATATCAGGGCCATAAAAGTCCAAGCAGAGTCACATGATTACATTACACGTGCAATTTATGACAGGAATTTCACATGAGCTGAACCGTATGATTTGATTACTCCGTTATTAACGCTTTAGCGTGCACGGATTTGAACAAAAATATTGAAATTTTTCCCCAAATTGATGTTATTCTTTCTGAACATTTTGTCACATTTTGCAATATGTCATCTAAGTTTTAGCATGCTATTTAATATATTGCAAATGATAAACACATAAAAGACAATCAATTGTGTTTTTGACATCTTACAGATAAAAAGTTAATTGATATTCTATTTCAGATAAAGCAACGATAACAATTCCATTGAGTTGATTGCACATGCAATCAACATGATTCTAACCAACCATTCTCTAATCCTTACGTAACAACAAGGTCTACAATGTAAGTATCACAGTTCACACCAACCGTTTTCTAATCCTTACGTAACAACAAGGTCTACAATGTAATTATCATAGTTCACACCAACCATTTTCAAACAGGACTAACGATACATATCAAACATCTTAAAAATACACAATATGGTATCAACTCAAAGTTTTGTATCGGTTTATATTTGATTTGAAAAGTCAATTCGTCTCACATTTTGATATTACGTGTTTCAATTCGCGCCATATTGGTTTTCATATATTTTCATAATGATAGCAATAACTACTTCGTAGTTACAGCTCTCGAACATTTATCTTTAGAGATCAATATTTACTTATTTTTGCTGTTTTTTTTCTTTTATATCTTGTAAGTTATTTCATCTAGCTCGATGTAAGAAATGCTTGTGTATTAATAAGTTTAACAAAACTATTTTCATTTTAGTTTGAACTGAACGCTCTGAATGTTTAATAGTGCCTCTCACTCATTTTTTTATATTATTACACATTAATCGTCATTATAGTTATATTATTGTTTTTAAGTCAAATGATAGAAGAGTGTAACACTAAGTTTAGAAACGGACAAATTAGGATGCAAAATATACGTTTTTATATGCGAGCCAAACACATTTATATGCCGTCACATTAAACCCAGTATCATATATGTCAAATCCACTCGACGAAATTTGTACTTGGAATTTCTATCTCTAATCAAAATCTGTGTCAAAACAATAACAGATCATGCTAGACAGAATAATTTTATGTATTGAAGAAAGATTTTCATAATTTTATGTAAATGTGTAGAACACCATTTGAGTAACTTACGTTATAACGATTATTTATGTTGAAATGTGTCTCGCACTTCGGTGATTTGTCTTGATAACTATCGCTGCTGGAGACAATGACAAATCTGGGCTGAGGTTTTCTCTACACTAATAGATATTAGTTTGTCGAAATGACTGTAAAACAGACGCCCTTGTCGAACGTTACTGTGATAAATCCCGGACTTATCAGATCTTCATATGGAGGTTAATTCAGTCCTATTTCCGGCCGTTTCGGCAAACAGATTTATGTTTTAAAAACAGCGAATAACGCGAAAGCATTCGAATGCCATAGAGCCATTACTTAGCTTTGTATGCGAAACTTACAATAGTTGGAAACAATTGACGTTTGGTTATTTAACCCCAAAATGTGTCTTTAAAAAGGTGTTGATCGCTTATTTAAGACCACATGTGGGACTAAATATATCGTAATTAACATTAACGTGGTCTTGTTATCAAGTTGAAATATAAAGGAAATATTGTAAACCGGTCTTAAAATATGGGGTCGATATAATGAGGCCGTTGTAAAATTGAGGTGCTCGCTTGGTGAGGTTTTACTGCATATATATCAAGCCCTGAATAAATATTATCACCAACAAATGAAATTTTAGCTCCCCAAAGATGATTTTTATACACAGTTTTGATTCTGTATTTTACTTCAACCTCGCGTTTTGATGCCTAGCTAAATGTAAGTCAATTGGGCGAGGTATTTCACCGGTCACTGTGTTGTTGTTGTTGTTGTTGTTTTTGCTGCTGCTGTTGTTGGTGGTGGTGCGTAATTAAAGTGGAGAACAGAATTGAATTGTAGAAATGTTGTTGACTGGATTTCAAAGGATTTGAAGTAAGAATAAAACAGGCAAATTTTGTATCAGAATTGTATATTGTATGTTGTACAAGGGAGGCAACTGCATCATTTGTCGTAAACTACTTTGCAGCTGAAGTTATTGGTTTTATCTAAAATATAAAATCGACAGATGTACAAAGTATGTCATGATAATCCAACGCAATCATAACAAATTTCATACAATATAAAATAAAGAATGGCCTTTATTCACGGGGTGGCCTTTATTCGGAGGTGGTCGCAAACACATGTTTGACTGTATACACAAATTTGGTTAAATGCTATGTATAAACCAAATGATGCTCATTACAGAGGTACAATGTAGAATGTTAGGCAATTTTGCCTTTTTCTTGAATAAACTTTACTATACTATACTTTAAAAAAACGGCCAAACTTCCTTACGATTCAGGGAAGAAAAATACAGATATATTTTAGTGTAGTATAATATTACCGGTGATTTATTTCGTAATAGTTTAAGATACTTTTTATTCAAAGAAGTAGCGGTAAAATATTCGTACAATAGGATGAATATTTTCCTTGCTAAAGGAGGGTAGTCTGTCTATAATTTCCTTGTTCAACGAGCGTATTTATGTTTGTAATGAATTTTCTATCAACATAAATAATAAGTATTTTTCTTTCACTGGAGTTTAACGTCATACCAACTGAACGGGTCAGCTCGGCAACTATCCAGTTTTACAGTGGAGGAAGACCCCAGGCTTATACCTGGGTAGAATCGGCGACCTTCTCGTAAGCTAGTTGGGCAGTTCCCTCAGATGTGAAATTTGGCCCCGGGTGGGACTGGGTCTCACAGCGGTGAGGGGCTTGTGATTACAAGTCAGAGACCATAACCGCTTGACCACGGAAGCCCCGTAAAGTATGTTTCATTTTATAGAAATATACGTAAAATAAACATTGCTTGAAGCATTTGTTTAAAATACAAACGAAAATTATTTTAGCATTCACTTGAAGCATAATGCGGAAACGGAAATACTCAAAATTTACATTTTTGAAATAAGCTTATCCAATTACTACACAACATAATTAGTAAAATAAATAAAACTTCGTGTTTAATCTATTTTTGGAAAGCTTTATACCAGACACGATGTACTAACGATCTTTTAATTTTTAAGAGCGGGTATTTCGTGTAAACAAAACTTGGTCTCCGGAGTACACCCATGTCTTATTCCTACCAAGATTTGGTGGTCTGGTTTATGTTATACAAAACTGCGATTGAAGTATGAGAAAATTGTGTTATGATGTTTATAACATTTTGAGGAGATTTATATTGTAAACAACCCTGAAATATCGCGATAACCTGAGAAAACGTGCACATGTTCATGTTTCGCTCGAACAAAATGCACCAATGGTTTCAGATTGAAATATTCGATAACAAACTCATTACATTTCGTGACAGTATATACACTGAAAGAAAGTCTATAATATATGCTATGTGTTTGGCATAACACTGACACGTGTATGGAATTTGTATAACCGAAAATGCGTAAAGTTGTTCAACATTTATCGCCCTTTGTTCCATCTTAACATTGTTTTTATACGTATCAAGTGTTCTTATATTCTTAGAGAGTTGAGTTCAATTGAAACATACTTTTGTAACAGCATACATTTATGTTCGCCAAAATACATGTACAAAATCTGCACCTTCTCCCGAGCAATTTTCATTGTAGTTTTCAATCCTTCTCACTGTTTACCTAACCAGATTGTGTTTGTATAACAACCCACTTTCCTGGATTACAGATTTGTATCTTCTTACTATTTTACCGCTCACTTCCGTGTTATTTGTGTGCATATTTTATATCCGATTTCGTCCCTAGTTTCAATTCGACTCCGACCCCTTTTTTATCCTGGTCCCATGTTTAACGCTGCTACCACAGTCAAACCTGTGTTAGCAGCCACTGCCAAATACAGGCCATCCTGTGAATAAAAGCCATTTCATGAAAATTGACCAAGGATTATCTAGGACAAATTGACCTCCGAATAAAGGCCATCTGTCAATAAAGGCCACATTTTGTCATTCCCAAAGGTGGATTTTGTTCACAGGTTTAACTGTAGTTAGTTTGATTTCTTTCAATTAATTTTCAAACTATGGAAATTTTTAAGGGATGGAGAGTCTCATAATTGTTGCACTTTCCAGAACTGGACACGTGGTCATATGACCGTTATGCTGCTTCAACTCACAGTCAGTAAATCACGTGATCAAGATCTTATTCATCAGTGCGTCTTATTTTATAACATGTAATGTATCATATTTATGAATAATGAACTGGTTAATAATAGGATGATTTAGTGTAACCCTTTATTTCAGCACTATTCAAATCCCCTCGTTCTAACACAAGTGTATAATTGCCAACGACACTGTCGAAAAGTGAGAATTGTAAATATCTATGCCCAACTCAAACAAATAGAACTTTTATTATACATTACATTATATGATAACTTTATTTGACATTCGTTCCTTATGATTACGTATAAATTACGAACTGTTAAACTTTTATAGCAGGTTTTCACATTTTAGAAATTTGAACAAATACTGATCCAACAATTCAAATATTTAATATTCCTAATTCGTATTAGAAATTTATTGTAGGCCATAATTGTTAACTGGTGATATAATCTTGAAAGATTCAATGCATGATCCTTCTATACTGAGTATTAGTAAAAACTGGCTGGTTTTCTTAAAGGTTTTACCACGTGCAGCAGGCTCTAATCACCAGTGGATAATTAACCCTTTGTCTCATAATCCCGCATTTCCCCGCACCTGAAGCAGACGACTTTTGAAACCAATGTGGTAAAAGTAGCCATGACCTGTAACGAGTATTGTCTGCATTTACCACAATGGTTTCCCCCTCTGTCAGAGAGAAATAACTCAATTTTCTTTGAAAAACAAAATGTTTTGTACATCAACTTTGAATTTGGATCGGTCCAATATATGCTGTATGAGACAAAAGGGTTAATGAACGGATAGCAAGGAAGCTTCATCCAAGTTCAGTGAGAAACTATTATAGTTACATAACACTCCTTCTCAGGGACTAAGAAGGACAAAACATCCTACGTGTTCCCCCTTCCTGTTTTAAAAATTTGCGGACCGCGTACTGACTACTTCATTCTAGATATTGGGACACGTTCTCAAATAAGAAATAAAATATTAAATAGATAGTATCCGGTGATATCAAGCTAACATTCTGACTTTACGGTCATTTTCAAGCTTCTTTCACGTTTTAGTAGAATCAGGACGAGATTAACCAATACTTTAATTCCGTTTACAGCATATGTCTAAAAAAGCAAGTTGATTATGAGATGAAACAGAACCGAACGAGAGGACTGACATAAAAACCAAAGTTGAAGAAAAGGAACATTGAGCCACCTGGCATCGCTACTGTACTGTCTTGCCTTATGTATCATGTAAATATCAATCCTAAAGGTCCACCGAAAAAATTTGCTTTAGATCACAACTAGAAACAAGCTATACCTGTCGACCCCGAATATATGGTTCCAAGACTTAAAGGTTTTATTTCAAGTTTGAGTAAGGAATTAAAAGTACATGCATCTTTTGAAACATACTGTGCATCATAAACTGGAATGCAAAATGGCAAAAAAACACACATTGGCCACCAGAATGACTAATGGATTGACTTTCGTAAATCACTGGCACAATTGCTTGACATTCCATACGTTACATGCGTAAAATCGACAGTTATATGTCTCTATCTCCTTTTAACGTCGTCATTTTTCAACATTTTTCAGTTTTATATACGGCGGCCGGTTCATCTAACCAGATTTCATTGGCTGTATTCAAACCAGTACTAACTTACCCTTTCACAAAGAGTCGGCAACTTCTCCACATATAGAGGAAAATGGGCATTTTGTCAAGTTTACATAGAAGTGTATGATTTGCCGCGACCGAGATTTGTCTAATGCCTTACATTGTATGATTATCTCCCCTTCAGACACGATTCTGTATAAACTGTACTCCGTTCCATGTTGCAGCGCACCAAAGTTCTTTGTACAGCCAGAGTCAACGGGAACCAGTCTATATTTTGTACAGGGAAGCGACTGAAGTCGCTGCCGCAAACTAAGACATACCTTTCACCGAGATAGCGCATGAATTACTTAACCTTCATAACGGTAAATAGGACATTGTTTTTATAATTCCAAGAGTAGGTCACAGTTCATACTTGTTATTTCTTTTTATCATACCGCTAGTCTAAACTTTCCCTACTACAATAATTATTATACAAACAAATCATAGCAGCTGTGTTTATTGTTTTAGAATAAATGGTACAATAAAGATAAAACACGGTTGAAATAACATATACAAACATATATATTAGATATGTATGCAGGGAACAGCTTAGAATAATGTTCCTCTTATATGTTTATAATGTACAGCACAACCTCTCCAAAGCATCCCTTTCCTGAACGACAACATCCCTTCAACGACAGCATAATTTAACGATTTAACTGTTAATTTAACCTCTCTAGAGCATGAACCTCTCATCAACAGCATAATGTTGCTTTTCCCGAAAGATGTTGCTTTGGGGATGTTGCACCGTAAAGTCGAACCTTAGTGAACGATCATCATTTACTACATATTTAATGACATATCATACTTGAAATATTTAAATAAAAGCCAGCTGTATATAAAAACCACGTGTCTACTTTCTCTTTGATGGTCTTTGTAATCAAGGTTTCATTTTATAGCCACATCTGTCTAAAATCAGTAATATTCTTTTGGCGGTCGTTTTAGGGGTTTGAAAATTACTTCTTAAATTTTCAATCGGAAATAAAACTTCCGGCTCTGATGTTATAAAACTTGAGATCAGTCTCCAAGTTCAAGTATCACATCTTGATTTTTAATGTTTCTATGTTAATTACGATCCAGCAGTAATGATATTATTGAAACATGATTCCATCAGCATAATTGACCTGAATATGTATTTAAACATCAATCATCAGCATCTTTCCAACCATAATACTTTGATAATGGAATTGAGATTTGAGCTCAGTGACTGTTCTCAACTTTTATAAACTTGGGGCCTGGTCTTCAGAGCCAGGGTTTCCCTGTCCACGGGAGGTCACGTGTACAAGTCTCGTTTCACTTATGATTTTAAAGAAATCAAATCGAATGACCAATTACTCGATAGTACGATGTTTCTCACGGAGTTAATACAATAATATGTATACATACAAATAAAGTTAATATCAAAATCAATGACAGGATTAACGAATCAATAACAGTACCATGTCTGGTAAGGGTACAATGAATACATACCATACACTATCGTTAAAATTTATCACAGGATTAGAACGCACTGAACTCATAGTGACATTAAATACCCGTATTACGTAGTAATATATTGTACAGTATATTTGACTTGTATTAAATTTATACTCTAGGGAAATTATAAAGTGCTTATTTAATGGCGTACTGTATACGATGTTTACAAGTGTATGAGATTTGATTTATTCATCATTAAGTGACGTCTATAGAAATACTGTATAAACATAACATACATCATGAAATATTAAAAAGTATTTCAATTTTGTATTATCAGAAACCATCGACTGAAGTCATTCAGGTATATAACGCGATAAAAGTGGTTATTCATAACGGAAATGATAGTAAGATATATTATTGAAAAAATGAAATAATCTTCCTAAATTGTACAACAGAAAATATAAATCAGTTTTTTCTCACCTTACCTTACATAAAGAGAATTCCTCCTTGAAATCACTTCAATTCGATACGTTTCCTTGTTGGCGTTGTTAAAATAAACCAAACACAGACGAGTATTGTCTGTTCATCGCATAAGTTTACACTGAAGCACTTTTGTACAAAAAAATAATCGTTGAGGAAGTTTGTAAATGAGAGTTTGAGATTTTAACTCGTTGCCCGGCCTGATTCCGGAAACGGAACCGACTTTTATCCCCACCGATCAATCAAATCGTACTTTGACGAATTCCATCGGGCGGAGCCTTTAGTCAGCCCTGTAAAGTAGATTGCTTTGTAAACATTTTACATCTAAGGCGATTATATATTCATCGGATTACTATATTGAACTGTCAATAATGCTCAGTACTCAATGAGTTAATTGAAAACCAATATATACAGACGTTCTGATTTCTAAAACCAATTATTCACAGTTTATTACGAGTCCGCGTTGAAAACACAACAAGATAATGAGTTTATGGGGTTGCATGTATGTAATTAAATAAGTAATTTCTATGGCAGTGTCCTAAACAAATTTATAAAAAGATCTGAAGGTCAAACTTTGGTCGATTTGATCACAATCGAAATAGTTTCAGGGTTTAATTGACTTCCTAAATATGTCTCCATCGAATATGGTTCATTCAATTTGTTACATTTTGACAATTAATTGATGCGAATTATAATTGATATCAACAAATTGACATTGGAAAAAATGACAATATATAGAAAATTAATGAAATCATTTAAAAACCTAAACCAGGCTATTGACAATTTAAAACCTGAACCAGTCTATTGACAATTTAAAACCTAAACCAGTCTATTGACAATTTAAAACCTGAACCAGTCTATTGACAATTTAAAACCTAAACCAGTCTATTGACAATTTAAAACCTAAACCAGTCTATTGACAATTTAAAACCTAAACCAGTCTATTGACAATTTAAAACCTAAACCAGTCTATTGACAATTTAAAACCTAAACCAGTCTATTGACAACTTAAAACCTAAACCAGTCTATTGACAATTTAAAACCTAAACCAGTCTATTGACCAATTGAAAATTAATTAAGCCAACTCTTCAGTGGTTTCTACCTGTAATAGAAAATCCATGGTTAAACTCCAAACTGCTGATAAAGATGTACATACATACAGTAAAACACCGATAATAAAACCACCTTTGGGACCCGAGGTGGTCTCATTTTCAAGCTGAATTATAAGGAAGTTATTGAAAGCCGGTCCAAAAATAAATGGTCGTTATAACAAAGTGTTCGTAATATTGAGGTGGTCGCTATGTGAGGGTTTACTGTATTAAGGTATTTCTAGATTCCTTGCGTATAAGCTATTCCACTGAGCACGATACGACAGTCTCTGAAACACGCAACCTTAATAAAAATCAGAGCGTTTATTCGTTTTGAAATATATTTAACGCATTTTCTCCCTAATGCCCAAGACTTTTGTCTCAAAATGGAGTGGACAGATTTTGGAAATGTATATGATTTTTATAGTTTCCCATGATACAAAATGATTTAGCGTGAGGTTTTTTTAAGAACAATGACTATCCTTTTAGTTATTGTCCCTTTTAATTTGCATTGAAGTCAATGGGAGTCGACCATTTTTCAAAGATCAAAGAAAACCCAGACGCAATAACACAGTATCAACTTAATTTGATGAAGAAAAATATAGGTCACATTATGCGCAGGAATTACTATTTTTCTATTTTTCAACTAGGGCGAAAAAATCTTACAAAATTTCAAAAATTCGTCGTAAGATAAAATTGAAGTATTTAATGTAACTATCAAAGAAATAACGATAATTGGGCTTTACAGTTTTTTGTAATATTAGCATTTTTGTGTTGCATTTAGCATGTACATCAGAAAAGTACAATATTAGGGATGTCATACATTAAAAAATGTTAAAAATACTATTGTAGATAATGACATATTTCACAACAAATTATACCATTGTAAAGTATTCATCTTCATTGTGATATGATTAAGAATATTGACACTTTAAAAATAAACATTTGATAGGAGTTTGAAAATGTTTTTTCCTATACTCTATATAGATTTAAACCAGCATACTTGATCTGATGTAGGGAATTGATGTTAATTACACAGGCCATAACAACATTGATTAAATCAGCCAATGGACCAAAACTGTCCCCTGTGACATTTAATCTTAACCTAACTGATAACTATAGATGAGAAATGAATGTGACCGGTTTTAAAATTAAGCATCCGTAGACTCTAACTGGTACCCGTTGACCCTGGTGTTCTGCAACATGGAACGGGGACCAGTTTACTGTAAACTCTTGAATTTACATTGAAACCCCCGAAAACCGGACTCTCTGAAAACCGGAACTCTTTGAAAATGGGATAATTTTTTCAAGTCGCATTTATTTCTCTTCTACAATCAATAATCCTCAGAAAAACGGACTTTTGGCCCAATCCGGAAGAGGTCTGGTTTTCAGGGGTTTTACTGTAATGTGTAAAACCAAATCCAAACCTTTACAGGTTTTCTTAATGATAACTACATATTTTACGAAATCACTCGCAAAGTTAGAAAATTACAACAACACAATGTTATTTATCTACAACCTTTCATGAAGAATAGTAATAAACTGAATTATTTAAAGTTACGTTGAATCAAATTAGAAAATAATACGTACCTACTAGAGGTGAAACGATTAATCGCGATCCATTGCGAACCGCGATTTTTCATGCTCGATTCGATTCGATTCGATTCAATGACGGCAATTTCGATTCGATTTTTTTTTTTTTGGTAATACCTACTTTCATTTTCCGTAGTATGCGAGTCAAAATGACTGTGATTCTGTGAATTATTCTCTGTGGACTAGATCTAGTCAGAACAGTACACTGCTCAGTGCTCACCACTTTACTGTTTCAGTTTTTCCTATTCACAAGTTTTATGTTTCGTTTGTTCCATTGTTTACAGTATTTAAGAAAATACATTCCATCGTAAACTAGTGGGATAGCTATTTTATTCTTGTCCTATTTAATTCCTTTTAAAATCGAAAATCGAATCGAAAAATTGAATCGTGGGATGAAAAATCGAAATCGAATCGAATCGAAATTTTTTGAATCGTTTCACCTCTAGTACCTACCAAACTAACTCAACGCTTTTTCGAACTGCCTCTGTCTGTACAAAAATTTTTCTGTACTAACCGCTAGTCAACCACAGCAATAAACCGTTTTATTATTTTCAAATTTAAAGTATGGAAGCGTAATAGAGTCAGTTTTTGCAATCTTTCGACTTTTCTTCTAATTTTGGATTTGTTCAATTTTGTGCTTGGCAATACCATCATTAAATTGGTAAAATTGATTTGAATTTGTATTTGAACTTCAAACTGCAGTGACTTTTCAACCAATATACTTTGAGAATGGTATTGAGATTTGAGCTTGGAGACTGTTCTCAAGTTTATAACATCGGGGCCTGATCTATCGTCTCACTGTTTACATCGTTCACATAAGAATTCATCAAAAATGGGAAATTATCGTGCTTCACGTGGAATTGTGAATTAACTCCATGCTAATATCAATAATAAATAACTATCAAACTACATGTAAATACATATGTTTATTTGATGTTTTCATAACTTATGTAATCAATTAAAATAAAACGACTGACGTATTCTGTAAGAAATTATCAATCCACAAGCAGTTGTTTTTGTTGTGTGTGGGGTTTTTTTTTGTTATATGAATGAACTGCTCTGCCAGGAGAGAGCAAAATTTAATATAAATCACTATATTTATTAAATGGTTTGTTACAACAACAATGTAAAATCACGTTTTAGATTTAGATGTAGTTCAATCACGAAGAAATACTATCTGAAATTAAGTGCTTTCTTTTAAGGGGGCCACAATGTTGGAGAGGTCTCTAGACGAGGTTTTAGAAGAAAGTGGCTGACATGACGTTATTATGACTTAAGTAATGCAACATCAGAATGACGAGACTGTGTCGGTTTTGAGCCCAAGGCAAGGCACGTGTTCCGCTCGACATTTTGACGGAATAAAAAGCTCAAATATAAAGATCATTCCCTTTCTCAGATAAACGCATCACATTGGGAACTTGAACGTCTGGTTAAGGAACATGTTATTGTTGGTAGGTAACACCGTAGAGCAAGTTTGGTCATCTCATTACCCTCATGATAAAATTTTTAAACCGTTGATAAATGGCATTACACTCAATACAACACTATTTCGATGTTGTCAAAAGATATACACGTAGCTATTAGTCTTGTGACAGTAAGTTATAATCCTGATCGGTAAGGTTTTGCAGCATGTAAGGGAGCGTGACCTATTCGTCCATTTATTGTTCATTTACTGTTTAGACTACAGACATCTCTTGAGATTGTAACAAATACCAGAGCCATTATCTCGAGTCATCATTTCTTCTAATTCCTTGTATGACAACATTACCAGGACTCTATACGCGTATAAAATAAGTTGCTTTAAGTGTCTTGCGCCTTAAAATCAAATTTGCGACTCGGTTCGTAATAACCAATTCTGCAGAAATTCGATTATCTTACGCGGGTAATGTGTTTGTTCATAAAATGAACTTAACAATTTTCTAATTTACAAAATCCAATTTCCCTCCGTAAAAGATTTCTTATTCAATGGTTGCAGTAACTTGACATAGTAATGTATTGTGGCGCGTGATATTCTTAATGACTAAATGGAAACATCTCGCGATAAAGTGCGACTGAACCTATCTTTGTTGATGTTTTAGAAGTAAAAGCTAATGATGTAAAGATTTATAAAAAAACTATATTTGATGCAATTCAAAATTTTCGGCTCCTATACAAAACAAGTCCATATGTGTCGCGATTGTTGTTCCCTTTCTAAACCCTTTCCCAAAATTAAAACAACTTTACAGTCGCTTCTACGCCAGTGAGACATTAAGACAAGTGTGTACAATAGAGTTTTTACATTTTACTATCATAAACACATCTCTCAAGTTTGTTTTTACTTATAAATTATTAACAGCCGTTTGTACTGGCTCTTAGGCTTGAGATGTAATAGGTTGCAGGTCAGACATAGCTAAAGCAATGAGAATACTAGTACACCTAATAATAATATTGAAGCAATGTATCTGTTATACAAAACTTTACCAGGATGCAAAAAAGATCGTTAAGTGAATGTTTGAAATTCGGTTAAATGAACATCTTATGTCACACGTATGTTCAACAATGTACGATACGCAGTTGATCAAACCGGTGCTCCTGGGGAACCACAAGTACTAGCCTACCTTCATCATAGGTTTGTAAGAAAGGATCGGCTACCCACAAATTGTGTCAATCGGACAATGAATGTACACTTTTCGAAGAAAATATCACGGAGGCGTATCTATCACGCGCGGGACTTAAACCTGTCTTTCGCACTGTTCACTGATTTGGCGGACAGCCTTTCCAACTTTCTGGCCCATTAAATATAGCGGTTAATTTTAAGACAGCTACTCTGACTTGGGAAGAAACTTATTTAACTGTGTGTTGACTTTAGACGAATAGCCGCTGGAGTTAATTGGTGCATTTATTTGCTTTAAATTTCATAAATTGCCGATTCGAAATTTTGAAAACCGGTAGTCGTTATAATGAGGTGTTAATATCGATATGGTCTCTAAGTGAGGTTGTATATTGCATGACCGTGTCATCATACTGAAGTAATATACAGCTACATGTATTTAATTCCAACAGTAACAAGCTACGGCTAAATTCAAATACATTTTATGTCATTCATGAATAAAACCAAATGATCAACGCTATCTATCGTATTATTTGAAAGACCCATTTTCATTAGAGTAATTCTCATGACGATCAAGGGAAATAATAATAATTAGCATACCTGATAGTCTCTCAAAGATTAAGCCCCTTGTTTTAATAGGTCCTAACATGAGTCTAGAGCGCACATTACCTATTTGTTCAATTAAATAAATTGGTCAGGAAATATGACAAATCAATAACATTTATTGTAATTTTATTTCTAAAATGTTGTATCTTAAATGAGGCAACAGATCATGTTATATTAAGAAAATCGCCTTCGAACGAGAGCGCCAAAATGTCCAAATATACGGCCGTCAAAACTATCTGGTGAAGATTTGATGGAAACAGTTCAATTTAGAGAGCGAACAACTATTAAGGACGTCGCCCGTCCGCCGCGAGTGTTCTCATTTCATTTAGTCCCGGGCGTATAAAAATCGGTTCGGGCCCAAAATGATCTTAACAGATAATCATCCGCTGAAATTCGATAGCCATTGATAAAAAGTCAATCTAAGAAATAATTCTTTAAGGAAGAAAGAATCGCGAAAATGATCAATTTACCCGTCGCGTTGATAGGCGGGATAGGCGGTTCTGATTACTGGTCGCGTAGCAGTACCTATACAGTACAACTACACCGTCTTCGTCAAATAGTTGTAAATGAATCATAATCTACCATTTTGCCGTTTTCAAAGTAAATTTACCAATGTCTTTTCCATAAAAATTAATTTTGGTAATTCACATTAAAAACAGATCATACCGGGGTCTTTCTATTTGAGTGACACTGATCATACGCGGTATGACTAAACAGCGGATCATACGTATTACGTAATCTAACAAGCGGAAAAGCGAAATCGAAAGTAGGATTTCAAGGGTTATTTATAGAATATACGTACATTCGAACGAAATTTTATACCAAATATTAATACTTGCGTTCTTGCTGTAAATATCGATAAATCCATTTAATCAATTAATGCAACATTATTGCATAAGTCTTCAATTCATGTTTAATTATAAATGAAAAAATCACGCCAAATGGTGTCTTTCAAGTCATCGTTCGATACGAGTTTCTACGTAATATAATGGGTATTCCCAGTCTTATTTTGGAAAGTCCAAGTACCAACATAAAAGCTTGAATCATTTATTGGATGGAAGTAATGCGGTAAAATAACAAGTGTGTTAAATAATTTGTAAGTAAATGACTTCATATTTTATTTTAAGTTAAAAATAAATGAGCGTATATCATGAATAAATGTAAATTGTTTTTGACTGCACTTTCGTTTTAAAAACACCTAAAAATAATTAAGTACAGTATATTAGATTGGAATATTAGATCATAGAAGCTGACTTCGGAATATAATTAAGAACAATTAAAACGAAAATAAACTAATAATGATTTTCAAAATCAGATTACATTTCAGAGGCCCGTTTCATACACGTATCCCAGATAAAACAATAGATTTTAAACTGAAAAATTTCCTTTCTTCTTCTTTGTGAATATTTGTTTATCCTATTGAATACTTTGGGAATCTGTTGTCAGTTGTAAATGGTAAATAATGAGAATACTGTAGACCATTAACAAGATTTTTAAGCTTAAAAAACTGCTGTCTTAGCTTAAGACTTAATAGACATGGTAATTCATGTGATTGCAATTTTATTTTTTCATATACATAACTGCGTATGTTTATCTCAGAGATAAACTCTTTGTTTTATGTAATACATTTATTTTCCTTCCATGTACTACTCTGTGTGTTACATCCTATGTTCTTTGTTAACTGATAAAATTTTGTTCTTTTTTTTTGCCAACTATACAATATGAGAACCAGCAGGTATCATAATACCCTGAGAACCAGGAAGTTATATTTTTTCAATGTAATGTGTGTCTTGTTTTGATTTGATTTCAAATAATTTCAATAAACAGGCAGCAATTAAAACATTCTACTTGCTACAGATTTGGTCATAACAAACTTAAATGATAAACGCATATTTACAGTTAGCTTTTTTCGAAAATCTTTTGAGTATGTTAAATTTAATGTATGAAATTGCTCAATTCTGAAATTGCTTTGTTTGTCTGTCACTTCTTTCAACCCATCTTCTTCATTTGTTTGTTTGTCAGTCTGTACACTAATTTGTCCCAGGGGGTGTAGAAATGAGCTATTTGAGTGTTCTCATCAGATACTTTTCCCCACAAGGGGTGTTGCCCTTTTGCCTCCTATGGGGGGAACCCTCAAAACTCCCTCCTACGTTTAGTAGCTTACTGTTTACATGAAAACATTTCTACACCCCTGCTGTCTATACACTAGTTAGAGTCCTCTATGATCCCTTTTAAGGGCTGTCATTTTATATCACCATCAACAGCTTGGACACAAAGAACAAGGATGTACCATGATCCTTCAAATTTACTTTGAACAAACTCTTGAGTCATTGGCTGATTTTGCTTCCTATTATCTATGGATAAGAAAATATTTATTGAATTCATTTTTTGGCTGTTATTTAACTGTGGCCACCTCCATATAAAGACCACCCTGTGAATAAAGGCCATTCTTTGAAAAAATGTCACTGGTTATTTAGAACAAACTGACCTCCAATTAAAGGTCATCTGCCAATAAAGGCCACATTTGTCTTTCCCAAGGGTAGCCATTGTTCCCAGGTTTGATTGTAAATTCATGCCTGATCAAGATGTTTTGTCCATTTCAGGTGTTAGTTAAAGAATTGGCATCTAATCATAAATCTACATGGTTCAAATGTCAGGTACACTATCAACTCTTTATTAAATATTCAATGTGATTTTTATGTAGAATATGGACACAATCAGCGCATAACTGATGTTTATTTTACTTATGCTTGCCAGATTTAAGATAGACCACATGGCATGGCATGTATTTCAAAATTGCTAAGCCTGAAATGACTTAATCAGAAAATTATCATGTTTGAGTTCTACTGCAAATTACTCACAAAATGATTTTTTGCCTCTTTTCATAGATTAATTCTCCTTAATTAAATATTAATGTTATTACAGTGCTTCCTCCCATAACGTCACCTCCAAAGACCGATTCCCTCCAAGAAATGACAGTAAAGGACACACATACACATAATGAAAAACACCTTTCACGAATGTATCAATTCCCTCCGAACAACATCTCCCTCCAATGGACAACACATTTTTGCGACTCAAACAAAAGCTTGCCACAATTGTTGCTGTTCGGAATTAGCACTGTATTATAGCTAGTTAAAAATATATTGTGTTCTGCTGTCTTGACCAGCTTTACTTTTTTGGCTGTACATATGCTTTTTAACAGAAAAAATGTTTTTGAACTTTTTTACCATTTTTCCTTTCTAATTTTTAATTGATGATACACTATCAAGTTTTCAGCCTATAGATTTATGCATGCTATAAATTACAACAGAATCAGTCATTTTAACCCAATATACTGAAATATTGAGTGATTGATACATGCATCAGTATTAAGTGACTGTGTTTTCTAGGTTTTACGACTATTTTCAAGAATTTTCTGTTCAGTTATTACAGAAATAATGAAGCTTAATTTCCATAAGTAGTTATATCTACATGTATATAACAGTAGCATAAAATCATAATTAGCCTTAAAACTCACCATTTTTTTCTCCAAAATACCCCAAAATTTGAAAACTTCAGACAGTATTTAAGAGCTTACTTCATACTATGTATGCCCAAGTCATATAATAATAACATAAATATTTCTATCCCTCCATGTAAACCTGTAGGTTCCAGCTATCCCAGGGTCCATGGTGCCAGTGGAGGCAGTGATAAACCACCCAATCAAGGTTAGTGGACAGACAAACCTTTCTAATCAGAACTTGTCCAGACGGAGGCACAAAAAATATTGTTTGTTTCTGGTTACCAAACCTCCCCTAATTTTTCCCCACCACCCTAGACTTTTTATAAGGCCCAAGGAACAAAACATCCAATGTCTAACTTTTTTTTACCTTTTCGCACAAAAATAATCTCAACAGCAGCTTTCAAGAACACCAAAAAAAATCATAACCAACCTACCCTATTTTTGATTAGCATGTAACCAGAAACACACAGTTTTTTACACCTAAGGGAAGAGCCTGCATTAGAACAGTTTTGTTTTTGGAAAAAGTTTACAGTATAACTGACAAACTGGACTGGTTTAAGGTGAGTTTTTGATTTGAGGAGTCCACACATTGCATCAACTGCATTTATTTAAAAAAAAACCAGACTAATAGTAACTGTTGAATTTTTGTTCAACACCAATTACATTTGGCTTATTAACCCTTTTGCCTCATAATACCGCATTTGCCACATCTGAAGCAGACGACTTTTGAAAACATTGTGGCAAAAGAAGCTACTGCTTATAATGAGTAATGGCTTCTTTTGCCACAATGTTTCACACTCGAAATAGCCGAATTTTCTTTAAAAAATTAATGTTTTGTATATTAGTTTTGAATTTGGAAGAGTCCAAAATATACTTATGAGGGTTAAACTATGAATACATTTGCTTAATTCAGATCAATATTCTCTGCTTTCTAGATAAGTCAGAACTAATGTCAAAAGAGGAGGAATTATGATTTTAACATCTTTAGTACTCAGACTCACTTCCTCAGGCTTACTTATTCAATGCACGACCATTCACCAAACCTTGGTTTCTGTTTCAAAGACACAACCTCATGTCATTTTTGCAGCTGTTTAGGTGAAGAGTAAACAGAAATGTTGTTATATTATTGTTATATTAAGAAAATCATTACATATGGATAAGTCCTTATACACACCTCCACCCTGTAATTAACAGTGCAGGCCGTGGTCCAGTGGTTAGTGCGCTGGACTTGTAACCGGGAGGTCCAGGTTTGAATCCCGGTCACGGCAGGTCATACCCTACTTTGAAAATTTGACAAAAATGTCGATGTTCCTCCACATGTGGACATGTTGCCAGCTCCTTATGGAAAGGTAAGTTAGGACTGGTTAGTATATAGTCCAGGAAAGCTGGTTAGGTGAGCGGATCGCCGAATATAACTGAAAAATTGTTGAAAAACGGCATTAAACCCCAGTGATGATAAGTCACATAAAAACGTAAAATTGATGGTACAATTCTTTTATTCAGTAAATTGGGCCAGCATATTATTGAAAAGTATTTGTTATTTACTGGAATTGAATGATAGTGATATTCATTAATTTGGATAAATAGTGATAATGATATTGTGTTATATGTAAGTAATTATTCCCTAATTTTAGGGTCTCACCAAGATCTGCAAGAGAAGTTACGACGACGGTTTCAGAGACGAGCGCTATCAAGAGCTAGCAATAGCTCTGGTAGCCAAAATACATCCCCAGCACCTAGATTAGAGGAAGGTAATGGTAGGCAGGGTGCTACCCGGGTTCATGCGCCAGAATTGAGGAGACCTGGAAGAGTTGATGGCAATGTTACACCGGATATGCTTTTAAATGACCCTGATGGAAATGGAAATTTCATGTTTTTTGATGGTGAACAAAAAAGTCCGAAGCCATCAAGGTCATTCAAAGGTTTTGGCAAAGGGCAAGGTCATAATGCCTCTCCAAAAGTTGTCAAGTCAGATCCAATTGACAGTGCACTGAATGCAGTTCTTGGAGAAATGCAAAATGATAAATCGCAGAAGAAGAATACACCATCAGTGGAATCAGGACCTGTATTTCAAAACAACTTTGATGATGAAGAAATAACACCTTCAGAATGTTTACCAGCCCAGGCTAGACTGCCAGCTAGACTCCAAAGAGTGCAACCTGGACATCACAAACCGCCAAGTATGTATTAATGTAGTAATCTTGTCAATTTCCATTCCATTATGCTCAAAT
Organism: Lutraria rhynchaena; assembly: GCA_008271625.1. NCBI lineage: Eukaryota > Metazoa > Mollusca > Bivalvia > Venerida > Mactridae > Lutraria > Lutraria rhynchaena. The sequence continues at coordinate 304,927 of VIBL01000283.1, forward strand.
GAAATAATTTTTGTGTGTTACTTTGTCCCTACACAAACTGTGCAAATCTATACTTGTCTTTTATGCTGGACATCTGAGGTTTTTATCATAAAAAAACACTTTTAAGATGATTTTATCTCTTTTTAATCTGAAACAGAATTATTGTACTCTGATTCTGCTAAGAAATGTGACAAAGTGCAACAGCAAGTTGTCTTTGTTGGCAAGGACAAACATATATATTATATTTTCTAATGAACGTACTGACACAGATATTCAAACTTGTGAACAAAGGCCACCCATGGGACAGACAAAAAGTGACCTTTATTGACGGATGGCATTTATTTGGAGGTCAGTTTGTTCTAAATATCAGTGACAGTTTTTCAAACAATAACCTTTATTCACAGGCTGGTCTTTATTCGGAGGTGGTTGCAAACACAGGTTTGACTGTACATAGGTAACAGCCATAAAACGGGAAGTAGTTGGGGAGTTAACTGTTATCAGAATTGATGTCTATGTATTTTAGGTAGAGTTCCATTTTGGATGGAAGATGATGGGGATGGAGATGATGAAGACACTGAAACAGATGATCCTCCAATAAGGAGAGGTCAAGGTTATGCTCAAGGTCAAGCGCAAAATGTTGACCCAATAAAAGAAATGATGGATTCCTTAATGGGAAAGAATGGTGAGCAAGGAATGAATGCGAATAATGATCCCATAGTGGCTCTTATGGGAGAACCAAGACATGCGATGAATGGTGGTGGTCATGACAACGGGAATCCGTTTGCTGACATGTTTGGTGAAAATGTGGACAATTCATTTGATTCATTTTTTCAAAATATGAGGAATAGTGGGCACAATGCTCTAATGAATGCACAGCAGAGTCAAAATCAGTTGCTAGGACAACAAATTGGTCAGCAAAATGGTCAAAGTAACAACTCAGCAGATGATATTGTTGATAGATTGTATGCTGATTCGATGCCTGGTGCCGAGAATGGTTTTGGAAATGTTGGTCAAGATAAGAATCCTGAGGCTGACGAAGGCTTTAGGGAATTACTTCTAGGTAGTGGCGAGAGAAGAGTTCGCCGTAGACATCGGGGATGGGAGTCATTATGGGACCCAGAAGATAATCCTGTCATCAGTGATGGAGAAGTTGAGAATCCTGCTGATGATCTACTTTCCTCGTTATTATCATTTGGAAGAAATGATGACAATGAAAGAGGTCAAATCCCCTTTGCTGGAGAAGATAATGGAGGAGAAGAAGGAGGAAATAAAATAGTCCCAAGAAACTCTGGAGGACCAATAGGAAACCCTAACCGCATGGGCGAACTTGGTAGAAATCCTCTCCACGCCCTGTTAGGAGGTAGTAATGAAAGCTCTAATGATAGCAATGATTTGGTGCAACAGACTTTGCAGACAATGCTTGGAGGATTGGGTAAAACAATGACTGATAATTCATACTCTTGTTCTAGTTTATAAATTGATAAGCAAGACCTGTCTCTGAATGCAGCTTTTTCATTGGTCAAATTAATATTATAGCTTCAAACTAAACAATGAAATTCTTGTTTTGTGACTAATATAACTAAAATACATTTTATATTATAAAACTGTTATTTTAGATTATAATTTTAATAAAAGATTTGAACAAATATTTATGAAATGGTACTAACCAATGTAAAGGTATGAAGGAAATTGCTCAGCTCTCATCAAATTTGAGGTTTGTTGTCAAGTACCCTCCCCTACCTACCACTTACTTCCTAGTGTGTAATCTACATCACATCAGTATTTTTGTCAAATTTCAGTGATATATTCTGCATATTTTAGGTGGAAATGGGCAGTTACGTCCCGATGATATGTTGAGTTTAATGGGGCCTGGCCAAAGTAGATCTGGTCAGAGTGTTGATCTGATGAGTCCAAACCTTAGGGAGGGAGGCAGCAATAATGGTCTGATGGAAGGTGCTGGTTTAATGAGACCAGATTTTATGCGTGAAGGTGAAATGGGACTTGGCATGAGAGGAGCTAACGCCATGGTACCTGCTCAAATGGGGGCAGGTCGTATGGGTCAAGGTGTAATGGCAGGAGGTTTGTTCTAAATTTGCTTTCCTATTTTTTTTTTCATTTTATTTTATTGTCATTGGGGTTTAACGCTGTTTTTCAACAATTTTTCAGTTACAAATGGCGACCAATTCACCTAATCAGTTTTCCTAGACTATATACTAACCAGTACTAACTTACCCTTACACAAAGGGCCGGCAACTTCTCCACTTGTGGAGGGAAATCAACATTTTTGTCAAATTTTCATAGAAGGGTATGACCTGCCACAACCGAGATTCAAACCAGATCTCTTGGCTACAAGTCCAGTGCAAGGACCATGGCCGTGGCCTGCTTTCCTATTAAGTCTTGTATCAATTGATTTATAAATGTATCATGTAACAATAAATATACTCTTTAGTCGGATTATGTGAAAATTTCATCCAATCAATTTACCCCTGAATTTTGCGAATGATCATTTTTCAAATTTTGTGGTTACAACATGGAGCTGAATGCCATTGAACACTGAAGCTATTAGGCATTGATTTATGGGATAGTTGAATAGGATAGAGCATTGAAGTATTTGATATTTGTGTGTTCTTAAATTATAAAGATTTACGCTTTCAGTGTATAAGTTGTGCTTAAAATGAAATTTAGATCATTTGCCCTTTACCAACCAACCATGAAAAAACCTGCCAACTCAAAAAATTTTATTGCCGAAATCTATGAATATTTTTTTTGTTTGCATATTTTCATCAATTACATATTTCCGTGCTTTATCTCTCTTTAGGTTAAAAATAAATGATCTCTGAATAAAATAAATAATTTTTGCGACCGACCGACCCTTTCTTAAAATCTTGGGTCAGTAAAGGGCAAACAAAGTATTTTTTAATTTCATGTGCAGCCTTGTTCATTTTTTGTATTTTGTAGATGATATTGATCCGGACAATCATAGTGACACTGACATTCTTATACAATTATTAGAACTTGAAAGAATGCGGGGTACGTATAGTTATGATACTTATGAATATAAAGAACGGGATGTTCCATAATTATCTGTTCACAGGTCCTTGGCCAACACATCGTAATCTCTGGTGGTACTCTTCAGTGTAATTAGTAATAATATCTTGTCAAATCATTTGTGGATTAATGTTAAGCAATAAAATCAATCCACCTTTATATACTAGAAGAAAAAGATTGAAATGACTCCAGCTGAATATTCTAAAGAGGCTATTTATCGATATTCAGTATGAAACTTGAAGGCACCTATTTTATCACGGAGTACTGCAGAGATAAAGAATTTGATAAAAAGAAGAGCGAAAAAAACGTTTGTCATTTTTGGACTGAACCACATGAACAACCGAAAGCTGTGGACATTTTATAGGCATTCAAGTTGGCAAACTTACTGTAGCATCCATACTTTTCAAGACCTTATTATTTTAATATGTCACTATACCTCCAAACCTTCTCCTGGTAGGATGTTAGGGTCATTAGACAGCAAATAACTGCCAGTCCTCTCTAATTTTCACAGAATTTATTACCGTAATGGTTAGTTATGCTTTCCAGTAAAACAATTTTTTTTCTTTAATTTAATACTTATAGTAATTGTATATGTCAATATTTTCAGCTGAACAAAATAAAGCCCCTCGGGCTGATCAGGCTTTGCACACAATCATTGTACTGGATGTCTCTGGCAGTATGGATGGGGAACCATTTGTAGAAGCTGGCAAATTTATCACAGAATTTATTAATGGTTTGTACTGAATTAGGTTTTATTGGTATAGGCCAATCTTCATATTAGCGGTGGCCATGGTCCAGTGGTTAGTGCGCTGGACTTGCAACCCGGAGATCCGGGTTCGAATCCCTGTCACAACAGGTCACACCCTTCTATGAAAATTTGACAAAAATGTCGATTTTCTTCCATACCTGGAGAAGTTGCTGGCTCCTTGTGGAAGGGTAAGTTAGTACTGGTTATTATACAGTCCAGGAAAACTGTTTAAGGTAACTGGTCGCCGTATATAACTGAAAAATTGTTGAAAAATAGCGTTAATCCCCAGCGACAGTAAGTCACATAAAAACAAAACAATCTGTGTATTAAAGGGAGACAACACTAGATTGATATTAGACAATTATAGCTATGGAAACTTCCAAGAGTTACTTTATGGGTTTAGCTTAAAATGTAAGCAATGAATCTGTTGATGTCTTTGATAGGGTGTCCTTAAAGTGATATTAATGTGGGAGATTTACTGTAAGTGTAAAAGGGATCTGCAAGATTCGTGACAATAAATTTGCAGGGTTCAACTAAATTTTTTTGGGCTACTCGTCCTGCCTGACAATCATCTGCAAATTTTAACCAGTTCTACAGCAATTTCAACTCATTCTTAGTCAATTTCTACTTGTAATTAGGTGCAGACAAGTGGATATGCCGAGCCCTGATTTGGGTTATTAAGAGAAGTTCTGCGTTCATGAAAATTGGGCTGGAAAAAAAGTTTGGTTATGTATAGGATGTTGCACTAGATTTACCATTTATAGTTGAATTGTTTAACTGCTTATGCACTTTATTGAACATTATTGATCATTCAGGTTTGGAAGAAATACAGTTTGAATACAATCAACAAGAAAATGTTGCCTTAATTTGTGTAGGAGAAAGTGTGCAAGTTGTCCAACACTTCACAAACAACTACTCCTTAATTGAAAGAGCTGCAAGTATGTTTTTTTTTGTTATTTTAGTAAGTCAGTGTAACTCTTTGACATTTGTTTGATACTGGAAATTCATGGTATGGCCTTTTTTTTATTTTTCATTTTTAGACCCTCCTCCAGAAAAACCTATTTCAGAAAAAAATAAAATTGAAAATCCTAAATTTCTTTTTTCCCTCTGCTCTCAATGAACGACTTTTTTGGAAATAGAATGTCAGGACCAACGCAATCAGTGAAAAATGAGAACTGGGTCGAAATGAAACTTGGCCGAAAAGTCGACCAATTAAAATCAATGTTGTGAATTGTCGTAAAAATAATGGCGGTGCCAATGTGGGTTCTACTCATTATGAACTTGGAGGGCAAGAATATCTAGAAATTAATAAATATTTTTTTATTCATATTTTCCAACAAAAAAATCTGTTTTGAAATTTTATTTTTACTTTATTTCTTCCTACACTGTATTGTTCATAAACAAAGGATAAAAATAAAAGGCTTATTTTTAATCCTAGATAACAAATGGGGGAAAATAACATGGAAATTTAAAATTTATATGTTTTTATTCAATTATTATTTATGAAAATTTATGAAATTAGTCAGCTTGTAATAAGGCCAAATGGATGATACAATGTTTTGGAACTTCTTTCTGCCCCACACTTAATCTGCCTTTCCATAGATAATACAAAGAATTTTATTACAGTTTTTAATATTTTTTTACCTGCACTAATTAAAACAGGAGTAGCAGGGATAATCAAACAATGTTTTTGTCTTGTTTTCAATTGAACTGTCCAACTTGTACCAAAGAACATTTACATGTATCATATAAAGCAGGGTCTTTACTAGACATTAGAAGTTGAGGGTCAAATATGAGCCTTGGCTGATGATAATTTGAAGAGTCCACAAAATTTCCTTCTAATTTTGTTGTAAATTTAACCATTTGATAAAAATTCTCCAGGGTCAAAGCTTCATTTTACTGATTTCATGAGTCTAAATGCTGTTTTAAGGGTCAAATGAAAGTTCTGTAAAGTATATTAAGCAAATTAAAAGCAACTGGTTTGAATTCCCTCTGAAAATGCCTGCTCTGTATTTTAATTATTTGAGTGAGAGTAGCAACCAATAATTAGTGACCATAAATGTTTGTTCTTGTTATTTGAGTAACCACAAAAAGTAAAATAAATTCATTAAAATGTTTTGTGTTCAGTAATTGAAACACACAGGTACTTGACACAAAACTAAATTTTAACTGCATAGGCTACTGGCCCTTGGTATTAGGTATTAGGAGCGTATGGAGCTAAAATATGGTTTTGTGTCAAGTACATGTTCTAGATTTCCTGTTGAAAGAATATTTTGTTAACTGCTTATTAACAAAAGCTGTAATTGGCGATTATAGGTACCTTATGTGTAATTCTTTTGGCATAATGTATTCTTATTTATTGATTATGAGAAAAGAGAGCCAAAATTATTTTACTTTTTGCTTAATACAGTGCAACCTCTCCAATGCAATACCCTTTGGGAGAAACAAATTTTGTTGTTGTTGAGAGGTACTTGCTTTATTACATTAATAGTCAAATCATACAGTGAGATAAAATCTTGCTGTTGTTGAAGGGAGGTTGTTGCTCAAGAGAGGGCCGCTCTGGAGAGGTTGCACTGTACATGAAAACTAATGGTCTGTAGATGAGTGGCTGCAGACTGCAATCTCCTCTTTTACCTTATGATTACAGTAGGCATTTTAATTTTCTGTTATTTTCAGATACTTTACTAACTGGTGGCCCCTCTAAGCTGTCTATGGGTCTTACGCTGCCAGAAGTATTGCTGAACCATGGTTCCTATGACAACACACCAGGAATGGGTAAATGTGTATTTGACAAATTATGTTTTGATGTTTGTTTATGACTGTTCATTATATAATGTACAAAAGTAGGCTTATTCATTTTATGGTGTCATTTCAAGCCTGGTCAGTTGTTAATTGGAAATGATTCTTCACCACGGGGCCTAATTTCTTTTGCTGAAAAGAATGATTTAAGTATTTTGAATTTAGTTGTTCTTGTTCGTTCTTTCCCTCTGCCACACCTGACAGGATGAAATCTGCTATGAAAAATGTCATCATTGTTTGAAACCAAAAATTAACAAGAAGAAGATCTGTGTTCGGTTACCTTGGAGTTGAATTGACCCTTACATCATTATCAGTTTTCACTAAAGCTGTAGAACTTACATCTCTCTGTCAGTTATTGATTTTGCAAAATTACAATGGTATGAAGGTTTCTCAGAAGAATAATCAAAAAATCATATTTTAATTGTATAAATACAGTAAAACCTCACATAGTGACCACCTCAATATTACAACAACCTTGTTATAACCACTTATTTTCAGACCGACTTTCAATCTCCTATAATTCAACCTGATAGTGAGCCCACCGCATTTTTTTGAATAGCACCAATTTTCAGTTCCCAAAGGTGGTCACAAGTATCGACGTTTTACCGTATATTGAAAAACACTGTTATTAAAAAAAAAGTTCTGGGCCTTTAAACCATTGGAATCTATTTCAGGCGGAGTATATCAAGTTGGATCACACACTGCTCAACCAAGACTCATTCTCCTTTCTGATGGTTATCCAACTTTAACTTCGGATGAACCAGGAAGTGTTCCGGATGACAAAACAACATTAGCTGTAAGTTGTTTATTTTATTTGCTTTATTTTGTCTATTTCATATCAATACCAGAACATTTTTATGATGAGTTAATCAGTGGCCATGTGTGAATGTTTCACTTTTTTTCTTGTGTACTCACTTTTTAGCCCATTTATTTCAAAGAAAAGGTTGAACTATAATGATTGCTGTAGTGTTATCATTGTCATTGTTATCATGCAAAAACTTTAATGTAGCCCCTAACTCAAACACTTTCAAAGATACCACCCTAACGCTTGATTATCATGACAAGGCACAGCTGCAAGACAAGGGGCGTTATTATGAAAGCTGTATTTTAGGAGTTATGCCCCTTTTAAACTTAGAATTTTGGTCAAAATTAAATATTAAACAGAATGATGTAAAACAGATGAGTGTTGGTGCCATGCTATGGAGCTCTTATTAACCATTCGCCTTATAGTGCAGCATTTCTCCGCATCTGAAGCAGAAGACTTTTGAAAACATTGTGGCAAAAGAAGCCATTGTTTGTAATGAGTAATGGCTTCATTTGCCACAATGTTTTCCAATATGTCAGGAAGAGATAGGGATAGCCTAATTTCCATAAATAAATTGATATATTAGCTTTGAATCTAGAAGAGTCCAAAATATGCTTATGAGGCAAAGGGGAAAGCAAATTGGGGCAAAAGTGAATCAAATAATTCAGTTTTCAAATACTAGTTACATTTATACATCCTCTTATTGATTGCTCTCAAAACTCATGCCTAATTCAATGATTGTCTCTCATTACTGATAGAATTCCTTCTTATGACCTGCAATGCTCAATTTAGAGACATTATTACCAATGTCTGAGTTTGCAAAACTGATTTTGTAACCTGTAGAATGCAGCTTCGTCATTGTAGGACCATGCATAGTAACAGCCAGTCAGATACTGCTTGTGTAAAACATCTCCACACATTAGCTCAGGAAATATTTGTTTTACATAAAATAGTGTAACATTTCCAGAACAGCCCTCTCTTGAGCAACAACCTCTCTTCTACAACAGCATGATTTTTTCCCTCTGTACAATTTAGCTATTAATTTAACCACTCTAGAGAAACATCCTCTCAACAATGACGCAATTTTTCTACTCCCAAGTGTGTTGCCTTGGAGAGGTTGCACTGTAATATTATTCCAGAAAACATGTATGCCTGTGTTTGATATTTTAAATTATCAATAGGTGTTTGTTATTTTTCAGTTGCAAAGTGGTTGCTTGAACCTTGTTCAGACCTGCGCACAGAATACATTGATGAAAGTCTTTTGTGTCCCGGTGGGACATAATGTCAGTCTAGTATGTAGAAAATTGTGAATGAACCTCATTGACATATTTTTTACTGTCTGGAAGCCAACGATTTTTTTATCATTTAAATTTAAGGTGTCAATATAAATATTTTTCTTTTTTTTTCATGTTTCACATATTTTTATTCATAACCTACCGTATTGACAGTCAAACCTGTGAACAAAGATTGTCCTAAGAACAAAGACAAAATGTGGCCTTTATTGACAGGTGGTCTTTATTCAGAAGTCAGTTTGTTTTAGATAATCAGTGACAGTTTTTAAAAGAATGGTCTTTATTCACAGGGTGGTTTTTATTCATAGATGGTCTCAAACACAGGTTTGACTGTACTTTCTATGATGTTTTCATGTGATACTCAATTATAATTATTCATTCCAAAAAATTATTTTCACAGTAAATATCAAATGGGTCAATTCTACTTTAAACATGTCCTGTGGTTAAAAACAAAGCATTGAGACTAGTTTTGAAATATACACCAAATACAATGTTTACTTAAATTATGAAAAGATTTGATTCAACATGTCAAAGTTGATTCTGCGTAATGGGAATCTTACTTCTTCACTGTGTTATCTACCTTGATAAATCTTTATTGCTTTAGCTTAACTATACTTATCTATAAAATTAATGTTTATATTAAAATCTAATGGTGAGAATATTTGTAGAAATTCTCATTCCTGTCCTTTAAGCGCTTTTTTCGTCCTGGCCTCCATGCACTGACAAAGTCTTCGGCAGGGGATTAGCCATGCATCAAATGGCGCTTGTTGAATCTCGTTCTAGATTAATTTCTTTCGAATTCATTGGTTCTTCTAAATTTTATTGAGGCAACAAAATATGTTCATGAATTTTGTGGCACTTTTTTTTAATTTCAGAATTTTCTTGAGATTCTGTCACAGAGCACTGGAGGTAGAGTTGTCCATCCATCCGAAGCCAAATACTTGAGTCGCTCAGTATTACATCATGTAAGCTTTCATTGATTCAGGATAAGGTCATGTTAACTACTAGCCAGTAAAGAATTCAACGTATTGATTTGTCTCACACATCAAATGAAAGACAAAATGTCCAAAAGATGGCCTTCATGGTCAAGTTTAACATAATGCTGGTTTGGTGACTGATTCCAGCATCTTTTTAGATTCCAAAGAAACATTCTATAAAATACAGTAAAACCACTAAAAACTGGACCCTTTCAGGACGGGACCAAAAGTCTGGCAGGTTTTCTGAGACTATTAATTATAGAAGAGAAAAAAATGGGACTTGAAAAATCATTCAGTCTTCAGAGAATTCCGGAGTTCTGAGAGTCCGGTTTTTAGGGGTTATATTATAATTTATTTTGTCTTGACTGAATATAAAACAGAAGCAAAATTGGCACTTATTATTTTGTTTTGACCAATAATTTCCCATTTACTGTAGACTTATCTCATGTTTACATTTATATTCAGGTGTTGGTTGCCAAATTAAAAGAAGCAAGTGCAGAGGAACCAGATAGAAGCACGGTTGTTAGAATTCTTAAACAAGTTACTGCTGCTGCTGATGAAGTTGATGTGGTCAGTGTATAACTAACAATACATTTTCTCTTTCTGTTATCTCAGCTGATATAGAGCACACTTATAGATTCATTGATTGTCTTAGTTAATTTATTCATCGTGCACTAAATATGGTCAGTTGATTTATTAGGACAACATATTGGATCAGATGATTTATTTGGGCACCCAATTAGATCAGTTGATTTCAATCCCATACCTACTAGTATATATATGTATAATAAATTTCTTCTCCAAAACTTCGAAGAATCAGTTTTATGTTGACATGTATGTTGCTTAAGACCCTTTCCAGACTTGGCTAAAAGTCTGGTTTTCTGAGAATTCCAGTTTTCACAGAACTATTGATTATGGAAGCAAAAAAAAATGGGACTTGAAAAATTGTCCGAATTTCAGACAATTCCAGTTTTTGGGGAATCTGGTAGTCGGGGGTTGTACTCTATCTTGTTCTGAAATAAATGTGTGAAAAGCTTGTAGAAATTTCAAAATTGTTTTAGAATGTTCATTTAATTGATTTTGCTCTAAATCATTTTGTTGTTTAAACTGGCAAATGTTGTATGAATAATGTATTCTGGCTCAGTCTACGGCATGGTATTCTGAATGGAAAAACTGTTTTTGCAAGAAATTTTATATTGTTACTGGCATGTGATTGTCAGTTTGAGCTGGAAAAATCAGCCAGCTATTTGGGCATTCTCGCCAGCCACTTTTTCTCCAAAGTGGGGATTGTCCCTTTGCCCCCTACTGGGTGGGATTCTCAGAACCCCTTTGAATTTTAATAGCTTACCAGCTACATGAAAACATATCTGCAAGGTATGTTTAATCTATATTTTCTTTTATGTCTTCAATTAGTGCCATACTATATAATGAATTTTACAATATTTCAGAATGGTGTATTTGAGGTCTATCGTGATGGTGAACCTGACTTGCAATTAAGAGACCAATTAGTTTTATCAAAGTTAAGGGAAAGCGGAAGTATGCTGCCAGGTGAATAATGATTGCATATATTTAAATTTTTTTGTGCATTGTTTCAAAGTGTAATGAAATATGTGTTCTAAAGTTGGATATTTGATTTACGAACATTTGTTCATTGAGATAAACTGTTTCTTTTTCATAAGTACTGTGAGCATTTCATAGCCACAAAGAGATCAAATTTGACCAACGCACATGTATGTCCGTATGAACACTCATTGAGAATCTATTATCAGTTGACTCTGATTTGCCCACTTGTAGAGTGTTAAGCAATACAAGTAGAGTGCATGTACAAAAACACATTTTTTTAACATCAAGATATTAAACGTGTTTGTTATTATTCATTCTTTAGAAAAATATGCCTTTTTCAGAGGGTAAAGATGCTGCAATGATGATGGGAAAAGGAATGGGCATTATGCCTAGTAGAGGTCAAGGAATGTCTGCACCCTCTGGAGTTGACCTTGCTGGAATGTTAAGTAGAGGTCAAGGAATGCCTGCGTCCTCTGGACTGGACCTTGCTGGTATGTTTAATAGAGGTCAAGGAATGTCTGCTACCTCTGGAGTTGACCTTGCTGGTATGTTAAATAGAGGTCAAGGAATGTCTGCACCCTCTGGACTTGACCTTGCTGGTATGTCAAACAGAGGTCAAGGAATGCCTACATCCTCTGGACTGGACATTGCTGGTGTGCCAAGTAGAGGTCAAGGAATGCCTACCCCCTCTGGACTGGACCTTGCTGGTATGTCAAGTAGAGGTCAAGGAATGCCTGCCCCCTCTGGACTGGACCTTGTTGGCATGTCAAGTAGAGGTCAAGGAATGCGTGCACCCACTGGACTTGACCATGCTAGTATTGCAAATAGAGGATCATCTTTGTTGGGTGATCAAGGTGGCCAGGGTGGGCAAGCCGTTCCAAAATTGGGTGGTATGCCACCTGCATTAGCAGATTTAATGGGTTTAAGTGGTCAACAGAATCTTGATGGCTTAAAAGAGTCGAGTAGTTTGAAGGAAAACAATCAGGAAACTGGAATTGATGCATTATTTGGAAATGTCAAAAGGAATGGAGAAAGACAAAGACGGGAGTCAGACTTTGATGCTATGTTCAGTGGATTCAACCGTGATCAAGCCATGAATGGCAGTGACAATAACCAGTTTGGTTTAGATGAAAGTATGTTCCAGTCATCATCTGGACCATTAGAAGCTTCAGCAGGTCGTCAGAATTTCAGTGAAAGCACTTTAAGAGGACAGCTGCCTGGCCGTGGTCTGTCACAGAGGCAAGCACAGGATGATATAAATGGTATAAACCAACAGGAAGTTAATGATGACTTCATAAAACAAATGTCAGCCATGCTAACCAGCCCAAAAAACAGAGAAAGAACCAGTATGGTGGATAGTAGATCTGAAATGGATGGGGGCTCATCTTTGGGTCCAGTCATTCCAAATCGCCGGCAACCAGTGCAAAGAAGTATGCAACAATTTAGTAGACAAAATGAAGTAAATGAGCCCTCACAAGTTGGCCAAGGATCAGTATTTAGAAGAATAAATCCTCCAAATGCACAAGGTGGTGCTGATATGGCTGGCTATGGTGGGGGCCATAGAATGCTAAATGGATTACACCAGCAAAGTAGACAACGTGGTCAAAATAATGGTAAGTTTATCTTTTGTACAACATTATTGAAGTAAATGGCTTTTTCCTCACAATTCTGTATATTATACTGGTCTATAAAACTAGAATTTGGATCAATTAGTGATGGTGGTTAACAAGAAGAGAAGGTTCAAACCATTTGAAAGTCAGAATGAAGCCATGGTGACAGACAACTTATCCTTAACCCTTCTGCTCCAGTGATCTGTAACTTAATGTCTGTACTCTTAATGACTCCTCTAACACCCCCTCCAGTTGTTGAATATTCTTTAATTTGAAATAGTTAAATTAAAATTACACTCGTTTAAACGTATATCTAAAATCTTTGTGTAATTATATTACAAAAAAAACGATTATTTATACAATGTACAATATCTTTCATGCATGGAATATGTTAGATTGCAAATGTGCAATGTATTTCTTCCTTACTGTCATCAAGGCTGGATTCATTTGAAAATCTGGACCACAGACCTTACAAGCTTTAATTAGTTTAAATTTTTATGTCTTTTCATAGACAGGCTTTTAATATTTCGGTGTACATTATGCTACAAATGTTATTTATAAATACAATGGAGGGAGTATAAATAAAAATATGCATGGTTTGAAATCTGTACTGGAAACATTGTTTGAAGTGAAATATGACAGTCACGGTATCTACATATTCTCTTTCAGGATCTGGACGAAACTCAAGACAATCTCATGGTCAGTTCTTTAACAGTATGCCGCCAAGAAAAGATAACTCCAACAATCCTTAGGGATTTTATTAACTCAGTTTGAACAATATGTGTACAATGTGTAAACCAAGTGAATTTACTTTTTTCCCAAAATATCACCGATATTATATATCACCGGTTATTTTTGAACATTATTTTGCAGGTTATTTTTGAACAATAGTGGCTGATGTTTGGATCATAAGTGTTTATTATTATCTTAGTGTTGTTATTTTTAATATCTCAATGTTCTTCTGGAGAACTACAGAATTACGATGAACATTGGTGACCTTTAAGTGAATTCTTGTGGATCTCATATAACTTCTGCTTAAATGCTATCATATTATGCAAGGAAGTTCATGTATAAGTTGTCAATATGATGTTATATCGTTTTATGTGATTTATGTTATTAAATGTGTTTGAAATACCTTCTCGATCTTCTAATGTGTGTTTTAATTAATGTTTTAAGCTGTGTATATATAATTGAAAATGTTATTAACAGGGGGCTAGCACGTTGAAGGGATGGTGTATAATGGTGTACTAGGCCTAAAATGGCCACACGGACCAAAAAAAACACATATATATATCAATATGCTAGCCCCCTATGTGTACTAGTGTCTATATGTAACAGGTAGCACAGAAAAAAAAACCTGAAAACCGGAAACCTTCCGGACTTGGCGAAAATATCATTAGTTTTGATGTATATTCCGTATTTGTGTAGGTCTTCCGTTGTTCTTCAATTTCGTGCAGGTCTTCAATTAGGCAGGCCATACTGCTACATATAGACACAAGTACAGCCTACTATGCATGGACACAAGTACAGCCTACTACACATAAACACAAGTGGAGTCTATTACATAGACACAAGTACAGCCTACTACACATAAACACAGTTACAGCCTACTACATAGACACAAGTACAGCCTACTCCACACAACCTACTGCACCGGACACTGGCACAACTATGTTATGTTGAGTATATTGTATGATGGTGTTATGTTAACGAAATGCTTCTGCGGATAGAAAATAGTGTTTTTGTTTTTTCTTTAGATTTTGCTTGAAGCCTTGTTTAACAGTATTCCATTTAATATGGACAGAGAGTTAACCTTACCATAGGCGGTTCCAGGGGGGGGCGCCGACCAGGCATACGCCCCCCCTAAGCAAAACATTTTTTCTATCATGAAACATGATATTTACATGAAAATATACATAAATGTCAATTTTTTTCCCATGCTAAGCGTGCAATAAGTTACAAATACAGTAACACAATGATATAACGTACAATTCGCCCTGGACCTGGACCCCAAGCCTACTTGTTTAGTTTCCGCCCCCCCCCCCTTACTAGAAATCCTTGATCCGTATATGCTTACAGTCATTTCTGGATTCTGTACAAATATAAACCTTGTCCTTCACTTTTCCGTATGGATCATTCGAATCAGAGGTGTCGGAGAAAAGGCCATATACATAAATTGTCTTAAAATAAAAAAAATAATAAAATTTATAAATGCCCTAACGTTAGATGTTTAAATCCCAAATGAACTAAAACAAATATTAAAATACATGTTGATCTCTGTAAATATTTGTACAAATTAGAAGATTTTTTAATTCCACAGTTTTGTATTAATTACAAGAAGCCAAACATACCGGGAGAACTGTGTCGTTGCAATAAATACCTGACTTTTGTAACACCCCTGTTTACTGATCACGTGATCATGCTGATATGTACAGCCACAAGAACTGTGTGTATACGTGGCATAGATTACCGGAATGCTAATGCATACGATGGATGCTTTCTATAAACTTGTGTATCTTGGATCTACATTGTTGATGTTTAGCAAGTTGTATGTGAGTAAAATGTTTTTTTTCTGCGTTATGTTATTGTTTTCTTACAGTTTAATTTGATCCCCCATTTATTAATACCGTAATGCAATTGAACGGTATTGCAAGCATTCTGCTGAGGTAAGCCAAGTCTAGTTTCGTTTTTTCGTTTATTACTGGTATTAAAAGGAACATTCCGACCAACAACATAAGTGGATGAAATATGTATTTATAATGTATTTCCGTATTTAATGTGGTTTAAACAGAGCTAGTTCATAAGATTTAAATGAAATCCTCGATAAAGTAAACAAAATTTAAAAAGTAGGAAATAAATTCATCTCTTTTACATGTACAAGCAAATCAGCGCAATGAAAAATCCACCCCTTCAAAATTTAAGGCCAGTGCGATTTCGGTACTGAAAATTTGATCACAAATAATTGACCCCTTTCCTGTTTCGCGCCCCCTAGCGGATTTTTCCGATTGCGCAATCCAAGATGGCGGCGTATGGGGTCATGGTGTAATCTACGACATTACGCCAGTATTTCGTGTTTAGCAGTATTTTATGCGGCTAGATCACTATTCTACGACAATTATTGAGAAGCTGTATTGATAACAAATATATATGCGATATTCAAGCGATATATTTGTCGCTAAATTTAGGTGGAATCCGTCTTGTTTCCGATTTGTATGCACATAATGTGGATGGGGGCGGTTTTTAAAAAAGTCATTTCAGAAGAAAGTATCTATTTTCTGACTTTATTTTTCATGTATCTATGTCTAAACAATTCATTTAATTGTACCGGTATGTATTAATATTAATGAATCCGTGTAGATCTAGTACAAAGTACATCATATTGAATCTTGAAATGAAGATTTAATGGGAGATGTCATGAAGACTAAGTGGCATATTGCACAGTATTTGTGCCATTTTACAAAACAAGATGTTTAAATCCATTATATTAAAACCACTAAATCAATTTGCAAAAAAAAAAACACGAAAAAATGCAAACATATACATGTATATAGGTCTACGTGTTCAAAAAAAGTTAGGCAGGTTTTAAGATCCTAAAAATGACCATTTTTGGTGTGTAATATGTTAGCATCTGTTTTTTTTTTCACTACTTTCTTCCTTTCATTCTGAAAACATTACTTTTTTTAAAATATGAGATGTTACATTTTTGTACATTGTAGAATCCAATGCTGTTTAATTTGGTAAATGGTAAATAATGTTGTAGAACAAAATTATACTTTTTATTTTAGACTAAAATAACCAAAATTGGTACCACTGTAACCAATGACTTCACTTATTTATCTTTGATAACCTTTTACTCAAAATATTCTCATGAAAATGACTTCAAGAGTCAGTCATAAAATTTGAACATTACAGGGACCTGATTATGTAATGTTACGTAATAATGCTGTCCCTTTGTCAGTGGACAGTTTCAGTGTTAATTGGTCCCTTTGATAACAGTACATCACTTATCAAATCACAGTGTGGGATCAGTATATATCCAATCAACCACACCATCATGTTGAACAGTGCCAGGATGTATCCGAGACATGACCATTATTGTGTGAAATTATATAATCTCATTTTTATCTAAGCATTACTAACCATGAATGCCGATGCAATAAAACGTGCTAAAGAAAGAAGAAAAATTGAAACATTTATTGTATCTTTGATTGAAAAATTGTAATTATGATAATAGTGATTTCATATCCATCCTTTGACCTCTAATTTGATATTTGATTATAAAAAAAACATCATTTATTCTGCTATTAAATTTATAGAAGTTTTCACAATCTTAACCAGGCAGATAGATAATTGTTGATTTTTAATTATTACCAATAAAATTTGAAAATTAGTTGAACTGTTAATGTACAATAAAATGTTAATACAATATAGCACTACGATTTGGATGCCGTAAAAACTTTTGAGTCGGCAGGTAAAAGATGGGTCGGTCGGGTAACCGGAAACCAATCTATGTTTTAGATCCTATCAGCAAACATAGTGAATGTGTAACTTTGTTTTCCTCCAATTTAATTCAAGAAATATAATGTAGATATTTTATTTTTCACGTGCATGTACAGCTGGAATTTCAGTTAATCGACAAAGGAACGGAACTTCTAAAATGTACAAATTGCAGTGACCTGTGGTTGTTTTAACTTGAGAAACATCAGTAAAAAAAACGATGTGAAGTGCTTACATTACTGCGGAAGTTGATTGATTAGTATACTGAATGGTGAACTGGATATATAAGCATCACTTGACATTGATCTACATCATTTCAGACATATTTCTTCGTTTTGATGCTGTTTACGGCTGCCGCTGTGGTCCGGTGGTTAGTGTAACCTTGTAACCCAGCTCCTTGTAAGTTAGGGGAGCAAGACTTTTCGACCCCAAGACTTTTCGACCCCAGGTCAAAAGTCAAGACTTTTCGACCCCAAGACTTTTCGACCCCAATATTCCCAATCTTAAGACTTTTCGACCCCAATAATTTTGAAATGTTATGGTGGTGTATTTATGATGTGTAATATATTTGAATGTAATGACGTATTTTTATATGAAATTCATAAATCTAACGATGTAATTTTTTATCTACTATTGTAAAATATTATTAATAATTTATTTGTATTTATTTCTATTGGTATTTTCTTTGATGTATTATTAAGAAATAAATGTATAAATGAAAAAAAAGGATGTTGATGTTGTTTGTACATAAAATTCATAAATCTAACGATATCAAGCTGTGCATCATTCTTACAATTATTTAACAATTATAGCCGACAGAAATATTGAATTGTTGTTAATTTCGTTCTTATTTCGTTTTAATCACTAAGTTTGCAATATACCAGCTAATTGTACAATTAAGGTTGTTTGAAATACCGACAGAACCAATTTTAAAAAAACAAGCTCGAATAATTGAATATTAAGTATTATGTTTGCAAAAAACTCGTTAATTTGACAATTAGAGCAACAAAGTTACGCGTGCAATTATTCAAAAAGTAATATATTGAAATCCGACAAAAGAAAACAAAAATGCACGTGTAATTAAGTTATTGTCCGAAAACAATGCTAATGTACGTGATTATAACACTGACACAATTGACACCCAATTTACAAATGTGTTTTTTTATTCCAAAAAATTATCGAGTTGATATTGAGTGACATCTTATAGCATATAAGTGCAACATTAATGGTTATCTATCTTATATGCTGCTGTCTCCCGCATAGATCTGCCTACCTGGTGCCAATACACACCTTTAATATGCACACACAATACACAGATAATACACAGAATATCAATGTATAGATAGTATCTTGTGTTTTGTTATTAAGAAGTAGTTAAGTCTTTACCACTACCGTTTACTGACCATAAATATTACATACGATGTTTCACTCATGTATATTCAATATCAACAACTTGGTGTCGACAAAACAACTCAACTTCATATCCTTTGATAATAATCCTAATAATTTCAATTTTATCGAGTAATCAGAAATAAAAACACATTTCACAAAAATTATCTACAAATTCAATTACAATGACAAAATGGGGTCGAAAAGTCTTGGGGTCGAAAAGTCCTGGCCAATATTGGGGTCGAAAAGTCTTGGGGTCGAAAAGTCTGACATCCGTAAGTTAGTACTGGTTAGTATGCAGTCCAGGAAAATTGGTCAGGTTTACCGGTCGCTGTATATATGGGAAAAATTGTTGAAAAATGGTGTTAAACTCAAGTGACAATAAGTCACGTAGAAACAAACAAAAACAAAAAACATTGGATGCTGGTTAATATAAATACAGATAATGGCGATTCATGACAACCAAAAATGACAGCTTTCCATTTCACCGAGTGCCACATTACGTTTTGTTATGTCCATCCCAGTTTAGTGTCCATCCTGCTGTAAATAAGCTGCTTTTATATTTTTCTTGGATAATTTATGTCAAAGACGGAAGCAGACTGATGGCATGTTGGATGATTTGCAGCTTTATTGTCTTTGTCGCCAGTGTGACAATAGTGAAGAATTGATGATCCAGTGTGATTTTGTGATAATTGATTTTATCCCAGAATTGATGATGAAGAAAATTTGTCTTCGTGGAACTGCCGTGGTGCGGTACCTACACGATACAGGAAACCTTATCTAAAATATATAAAATAAATAAAAGTACATATATACCATCATGAGCCTGTGCTTGTAAGACACATGATATAAGAAACATGGCGAAAATAAACCATAGAAAATATTTGTTCGGTACTATTTTGCATTCCAGGGACAACGATTGTTATTCATTCACTACCAGCACAATCCAACGTAAGTTAGGTGAACACAGGCAACATATAATTTCGGAACGCAATGTAATTATAAAAATCGCTATGATTATGTAATAAACCATTCAAAAGATAAGTAACGTAGCTATTGGCACATTAATATATTTTTATTACATCACCCCACCCACTAAATTCAAGCCAACAAATTTTGCATAAATGATGAAAATCAAACGATCTAATAATCGTTTAGGATCATACTGATATTAAATATGCAAGAAAAGTTATTTTCTTACCTTACATGAAGTTCGGATGAAATGACAGGAACATAAAAACGGTGTATTTCGAAAAAGACGACTATGACAGTTATTCAGCGCATGACCCAATACGCCGCCATTTTGGATTGCGCAATCGGAAAATCCGCTAGGGGGCGCGAAACAGGAAAGTCGTCAATTCGTCGGATATGATTTTGTGTCATCCAAGATGTTTTTGAAGTAAAATCAAATGTAATCTGGAATTTCTCACAGGTTATGCATAGCGAATTGTTAGCATCTAGGAATCACGATATTGTGTATGATATTGCTTATGTGATGAGGAGTCAAGTCTGTAGTAAATATCACGGCAGAGAAGTCTTTACTCTTTATCCCAGTACATTTCATCACACATTACTGTTTTTTTTCTGTTAAACTCTACCACCTCGAATGGAAAATGAGGATCACATGCATGGTCAGAATTGGTCTTAACTGGGACCAATAGTTACAGTTTTTAAATGACTCATGTTTCTCCAAAATTTATCTGGTATTCGTGGTTATGAAATCAGTGAAAATGCACTGAATTGAAGTTTTGTCCTCTTCTACATGAGTGATTATTTAAACAGCCTATAATTGAAATGTTTACAGGCTGAAGATACAACGGTAACAGATGTTGTGTCCTTTGATATCACAATCGGTGATGAGGATGTTGGCACTATTGATATCGGCTTGTTTGGTGACACAGTGCCTCTCACTGTGAACAACTTCGTCTCGTTTGCTGCCGGAGACGAAGAGTACAAATATGAGGGTAGCATATTCCATAGAGTGATTGACGATTTTATGATTCAAGGTATAACTTAGTCCATAGATTTTGGTTTATATTTTGCCTAATCTCCTGCGCAGAGATCTCCCTTTACAGATCCCAGAGCATGGGCGGATCCAGGATTTTCTAGTTAGGGAGAGGGGGGGGGGAACTGAACAAGTAGGCTGGTGGTCCAGGTCCAGGGCGAATTGTACGTTATGTCAATGTGTTGTTGCATTTGTAACATATTGCACGCGTAGCGGAAATCGAGTCAAGATTTTTGCGATGTTTTCATTGTTATTTTAATTTTTAACTTTTTCAAACAAGACTAGTTTTAATTCAAGCATATTTAGTGATTAGTGGTAGAAAAGTAAAAATAGTGAGGGGCTCATTGGGATTCAATTGGAGTTTCATTGGTGTTCACTGGGATTTCATTGGGGTTTAATTGGTTATGAGTACATGTATTTGCTTCGCTTGGCTGCTAGTGTAACTAAAATAGACGGTCTTAAAGTTGGGTGGTCTCATTATCAAGTTAAAATATAGAGTCCAAGAATAAGCGGTTGTTTAATGAGACGGTTGTAACATTGAAATAGTCGCTTGGTGATATTTTAGTGTTTCTTACTGTGTATGCCTACAGAAGCTCTTGTCCTAAAAGACTGTTGTTGTTGTAATTACTGAACAATTTTGTAGGATCATTATCACAGTTGAATTCCTTACACGGTCCTGCATTGGCGTTCGCATATCCTTTAATTGTTTTCGTTCCAAGTTTAAATGTTTAAATAGTACTATTTCGTCTCGTATTCATAATTAAGTGATTTTTCTTACAAAATGTCTGAAAACATATTAGTGTAAGATAGTAAGATTTAGGTATGGTTCCTCTTGTGAATTTTAAACCATGTTTCAGGTGGAGATGTTGTATTTGGCAATGGTTCTGGTGAGACTAGCATATATGGTGGCAGATTTGAGGACGAAAATTTTATTCTACAACATTATGGAGCTGGATGGTTGAGCATGGCGAATGCCGGTAGGTTTTCAGTTCAATCTTATGAACTTTTTTGCTAGTCAATTATGAACTTTTTTGCTAGTCAACTTCGTCAAATTTAAGTTGGCGTAAAATTGCGTAAGCATGTGCGTTTTAAGTACATGTATTATTGTGTAAATAAGTTTATGTTTAAATGGATATTAAGCACCCTCTCAGTTCGGTATGAGTTTTTCTCCCAGACCAGTTGCTGAAATATTTACTACCGCAGTATTTTTTTTTTATTTAACTAATGCCTTTCGTTCATAACTGTTCATTATTGTTTCAGGAGCTAATAGCAACACGTGTCAATTTTTCATCACCGCTCGTTCCACATACTGGTTAAATGATAAACACGTGGTGTTTGGTAAAGTTTTACGTGGTATGTGGGTTGTTCGACAAATTTTGAACGTAGAAACAGACCCTGAGAATGACAGACCAAAAGCGGAAGTAATGATATCAAAATCAAGCACTTGGAAAGTAAAGGAAGCATTCACCGTACCTAAAGTTGCTGCTGATTGGACATCGTAAGATGTGACGTCATCATTTAGGCTAACTATAGATTAAAAAAATAT
Organism: Lutraria rhynchaena; assembly: GCA_008271625.1. Taxonomy (NCBI): domain Eukaryota; kingdom Metazoa; phylum Mollusca; class Bivalvia; order Venerida; family Mactridae; genus Lutraria; species Lutraria rhynchaena. The sequence continues at coordinate 327,185 of VIBL01000283.1, forward strand.
TCTAGATTTGAAAGCAAACCAGTTCGTTGTCATTTTTCGTTGGTTAAAAATGTTGTTTTTTTTTAATTACATGTACAAATGTTTAGAATTATAGTACGAGGTAGATATGTATTTATCTGATGCATTTTAGTCATAACAAACTTGGTTTTACATCAGTATAAAACTTAATTAAAAGATTCGATTGTTGCTTTTTATTCTGTTTATTCATTCATGTTAAATTCATTGCTAATTTTATTTAGTTCTTTTTTTGTTCTTGTAATGTGAACGAGAGCGCTCAGATTCATCCATGTTTCCGTCCAGGAGTAAACATGTCACATTTCATTAATAAATTTTAAAATGCAATGTCCAAATGTTGTATTGAAGAATACTGTATATTAATGTATATTAATGATGATGATGATTCTAGCTGTTGTTAGTTGACTGGTTGTCGTTTTAAGTATATACCCCAACTGTAAACGGCTTGCTGCTGATCAAAATATGTTGCTGCATTTAAAGTCAAATTTCTGTCAAAAATAAGTTAACGAGGATACCAACTGTTGGTGTATACATGGTTACAAGTTACCCCTCCCCCGTTCTTAAAAGCTGGCAAGCTGTCACATTCCATGAAAGTTGAAAAGGTTGGCGCGGTGCTTGATCTCGGTGGCGATTTGACTAAGGACATCGTACTCGGGCCGTTGGTCCTCCACGGCTGATCATTTATGATAATAAGGTAGATCTTGGGATGGTATCCAGGAAAACTGGTTAGGTTTAAGTGCAGACCAGTGTATAACGGAAAACAAGCACAAAAGTATCAGTTAACTGAGGGTTCGTTGTATCCCATTGCTCTTGTATCCCCCCAAAAAATCAAGGTTTTTTAAATAATTGCAAGCCTCCCAGGCGTGAATACCGCAATTACTACTACAGATTTGTTTCCGTCCAGCATGAGGCCTTTAAAAGCGACACTTATTCGAAAAATAACTATCGCGACTTAAATCGGAATCACTTTCTCAGGACATTTAGATTATTTGACAATGCACTCGGAGATTAAAAGAGTTTTTTTTCAGTTATTTTTAACATGATAAGCTTTTGTTTCAAGTATCATGCGCATATAATACAAAAATGTATTTATAAACTTGATGCAACTGTACACAGACCAAATGCCAATTGAAAAATGAAAACAGTAATCATGTAGAATTGAGTATAAAAAGATAACTGCGGTATTTACGCACGAAATATACATTTTAATTACGAGCTATAGTATACAACGTTCCTTCATTTAACCACGTCTATAAAACCCGAAAAATACAAAGAGCTGCATTTTCAACCGTTATGAAAGCGGTTTGCTGTGGCTAATACAGTAAAATAAAATTTCATTCTAGTCATGTATGATAATGTATCCTATTATTGCTTGTATTGCCTCATTGTCTCTTGCAACAATGTGCAACATTTTGTGTTCATTTTTATTTTGCAGTAAAACTATTTTGAACTTCGTGTCGTTGCATCTCATAAATTTGTTCGAAATATTGTTAAATAATTTTGATGTTATTTTTTTTACATTGTTATTATTTGTATTTTGATTAATACATCTTTCTACGTACTTCTAAGATGTTTTTTTCTTCTTTTTTCCTTTGTTTTTCTTTTGAGATATAGTATGGATGAGTTTGTCCCTCGACATTCATTGTTCTGTCTGTCTGACCAGCCAAATGTCAATGTCAGGGCCTCGAACCTAGATCACTAGTTGTTTTTGCTCTGTTTTGAACGGCCGTACCAGTTAAAGTCACCAATGTCTTTATGATAAAATGATAAGCGGTTATTTTGTAAGCAACAAATACACTTCCCTCGTGATTTATTTCTCAACATTGAATTAAATACAATGACCTTGGGCATGATATCTTCAGCTAAATACCAATGTTAGGGCCTCGAACCTGCGACCACTAGTTGTTCTTGCTCTGTCCAAATTGGACCCAAAGAAAATAACTAGATACCCAAAGGACATCATTTCGGGTCCGCTACTGTCAAGAGATGTACAATAATGCTGTTAAATGTATATCATATAAGATCCATGCCCTTTGTTAAAAAAGTGACACCCTTACAGACGAAAAGGACCGAAATTCCAAGCAGCAACTGATTCCAGACAAATTGTGTTGAATTGTGGTCACGGGATCTTGTGGGACAGGACAAACACCCACACATGGACCGTGGTGAAGAGTCAAATGTACCACGGTCAGTTAAGACAATTACTGGTACTCTTTATTAGCAGTCACCAACTTGAAGACGAAATCGCTGTTGCCATAGGTGACCAGAGAAGGTAATTGACATAGCTATATAAAGACGAAATTTCTGTAGCTATAGGTGACCAGAGAATAATGTAATTGATATACTTACTTAAAGCCGAATTTGCTGTGGCCATAGAAGACCGAAGATAGTAAATTATATAACTACATAAAGACGAAATTTCTGTGGCTATAGGCCTTTTTAGAAACATGATTTATCTGCCCTTGGTAGCTCTTCATTAGAAGATAAAAAACGCGCACCTGCTACTTCCGGGTAGTACTGCGCTTCTTAGATGCATGATTTTTAACACTGCATATATATCGTATCCTAATTAAATGTACGTCAAACTGGTTGCTAATGTCAAAATTACTGTATATGTATTTATATAGTAGTTTCCAATCCTTGTTATGTCATAATAGAAGAAAAAAACAAATTAAAACAGATTTAAAAAGCTATTATAGCAAAGAAAGTGTTATTATAAAGCTATTTAGAACAGAAATACTAAAAAGGTTTTGTATCAGTTTTCTAATATGCAACGAGTAAAATCATAGACACAAACCTTCACTAAGATAGCTTATTACTGAGGTGAGCACATTTTTGTGTGTAATAAGTTATACTGTCAAAAATAGTGAATTTCGCCACATGGGAATATCCCCGGAGGGAACAGGATATTCAAAAAAGATAGAACATTCTGATTTAATAGACAAAAATAACTATGCTATCTCTCCAATGATAGTGTTGGGTATGAAAGATCTTTGTATGGAAACTGGTTGACAAAAGCAACTGATGCCTCGGTTTCGAACTGATTTACGAGCAAGTAAGACCGGGATTCAGCATTGTAAGAATAATCAGTCCAACTTTGTGTTTGGGAATAGTGACCAAACCATGTTGTGTGAAAAACATTTGGTCTGACACTTTGGACCAACAAAGGGAAACACTGTTCTCCCAGGCTGTATGTTCCCTTGGGCAGATGTGAGTGAAAAATCAACAAATTTACGGCAAATTATTCAATTTTTTACATGTACGTTCAACTTTTCAGGCATTATCTGATAAAGATGCAAAGTACTTTATACTTTATGATATTTACTAACACTTCCTACCGATAAAACATGATTCAGTCATTTCTCGATTGTGTCTTCAGACATTTAAGTTTCAAAATATTTAATGAAATATAAAGTAATCAAAGTTTTCTCGTAAATAGCAGTCAGGCAAACCAATGCTGTCTTTCATAGAACTGTTTGTTAAAACCATAAAAAGCATTGATTTACATTTTATGTAACGAAAAAAGAATGTTTATCTTTGTGATATATCTTGATGGCTGTGGTCACAAATTTGCAAATTCGGCGCACTTGTGTTTTTATTTTATCTTAGTGAAATCTGCAGCTTTAATATCAGCAAGTTGTCAAATCATAGTCTGGGAGACACGATCCTTACTGATAGCAATTAATTAAACCGGAAAATCAGTATGCGGTCATATATATTTATACCACCCGTTGTTTTATGGATCTACATTGTTTTTACAGCTGTCTGGGGGTCAAACATGTTCTATATTTAATCAGTCATGGCATGTGACAAACACTAATTATCATTCTCACAATGTTTTGTTAAATTTTTAAGCGTGTTGAGAAACACGTATAAAAATAAAATGGCAGGTTCTATACGCTTAAAGTTTTTTTAAGAAAGAATTGGTCATTTTAAACTTCGATTTTTTTATATTTTATAAGACCATTAGATTGAGTACGTAATATTGTCACTTTTTAAAATAAGTGTTATGTAATAAATATTGTTTATTAAATGCATTCTTGTAGATATGTGCGCCATTATATTTGTTTGATCTTGTATTAGCTCATATCTGTAATAGTGTCACAAATGAAATGTGTTTAGTAAGATGGTATTATCTTTTAAAACTATTAAATCAATTCTAAATGTGGTCCAACATTTATGCATTCATGAAGTACTACTAGGAACTTAACGGAAATTTTAATATAACTGTTTTACACCTCTCTGATATGATGATTGACCTTTTGTCCTAGTTAAATGTTCTTCAAAAACACATTGAACAAGGTAGCATTATTAATTTGACTTCAAACAACCATCATTATCAGTATATAACATCTTTTTAGATAGTTGATTAATGTGTTTATCAATTATTTTCAATTAATGTCCTCCTTGGTATCTCAACACATGTAAGTCTCAAGGCGCCATCATCAAAAATACTACCCAGTGTCCGAAGGAATCCGAATGAGACAGATTTTTTCAAGGGAGATAACCTACTTTCTGAAAAGGCCTATAGGTGACCAGAGATAGTAATTGATATACTGACTTAAAGCCGGATTTGCTGTGGTCATTGGTGATCAAAGAAAGTAATTGATTTTTTAACTTTAAGATGAAATATGACATGCATTTTTGTACTTAGTTCTTTTATCATTAATGCGAAGTGAACTATGTATAAGCCACTATCAAAACAGAAATTTAACAAAAAATGTAATAACATTATACAAGCATCATTTTTGAAGACCTCAGCAGGTATTGTATCCGCACCAATTGCTCTACCACACTTTACTTAGAAGAGGCGGTTTTTCATCTCTAAAATTAAATGCTGTCATTAAAAGGTAAGTTTACATTATAGTTCACATTACGTTATATTCCTGATCTATCGTGATTTAAAAGGGAGTTATTCGCCATTTTAAAAGAACATCATTTACATTTGATGAAATACTGCCATCATCTAAAAAGTTTCCGTGGATATTCTATTTATTTAATGCCAGTTTTACCAGTTTACTTCAAAATTCTTGAGAATTAGAGCTAGAAGTATCAAGAAATTCATTTTTAACGTGATTATATATTTGCTTACTTTCATGTTTGCCTCATCATTTTGTCACGAATGTGCATGATATAAGTGAATAAAAGGTATTTGCTTCTTATATTCCCTCATTGCACGTTAAATTAATAAATTGTTAAATGCATAAAATAAAAGTACTTACCATAAACAGAATTACATTTTTAAAATGATTTTTTTGTTTATGTTGTAATATTCCTCTCATGTTTATGTTTCTGTTATGTACATATTTTCTGCTTCCTTCTGTTCCGCTGTGCCTTGTAACTGATCGTTAATAAACAATATCATTGTTCATTGATTTTGTTAAAATATTACTTTATGTAAACTTTATATTCAAATGCTGAGACTCCTTAAAATAGAGTTTATTATCGTAAAACTAAATACAAAAGCGTAACAATTAACAAATCACTATACCATGATTCAGCAGAACAATTAGAAAATATCCGTTAATATCCACACATCAATAAGAGCGAAAAAATCTTTGTGTCAGATTGAGCTGAGACCATTGGTCTCAGGTTCACGCGACTCAAAATCATTCTTATCGTGAACCGATTTTAAAAAGTTAACATTTTCTGAAAGATGGGAGCTTTAATTTTAATATGATGCGAAAAGAAATGAAAATAAATTGAAAAATAAAAAGGCCCTAAGACCGGATCTAAGATTAAACAACAATTTGATGAACTTCACATGTTTCAAAAACATATTTTCGTATGATGTTGTGACAAGTTTTCGTGGTATTTACATATTTTTGCATTTTTTGAAAGCTGGGAGCTTTATCTTTAATTTAATGTATATTTTATAAAATCGATTTAGAAAAAACAACATAGGGCCCTGAAATAATTTTCTTCTTATTTCACGGCGCTAGGGCCGGGGAATACACTTTCCCTCTTAAAGGACACGGACTAAAGCTTTAAGCGAGATGGCCGCGGCTATGATAAACGTGGACGCAAGTCAGATTCGGTACGTTTATCGCAATATTATACTCCCATTTTAATATACTTTATTTAAAAATACGTAAACATGATTAACACATCTCAGAAAGCAAAATAAAATATTTTGTTTTTCCTAAGAACCCGAAAACGATAATTTCCTATTCGTCCCAAATACTTTCGTACTCGAAAGAACGGGCTATGGAAAAGTCAAAAACAGCTAAAAACATAAAAAAAGTATACCGGAAAACACTTTATGATTTCTTTATATATTAATATTAATAAAAAAGTTTAATTTCACGCAAGAGACTCATTAAATTTATTTGAAAATAATAGTAATCTTGTCTGGAGTTGTTTATTCTGCGGGGGTGCCTATTCTGCGGGCCTATGTATGATACAGTTACGGGCCATTGCGGCCCTCTGCGGCTCCTTTTTACGGTCCTAGAATTGAATATGTTCATGTTTTTTTTTTTCTAATATTCCTGTGTTTTTTCTTCAAATTTTCGTGTATTTGGAGGAAGGATAAATAAATAAGTAAATAAATAATCAGATATATGGCTGCTTTGTTTATTAGCAGTAGAAATTACTTATGATATAATATGGTGCAAATAATAATAAACATGCCCAGCTTGGTCTTCCATTATGTTTAAAACTTTGCTGATGTTACTTATAACTGCATAATGTGAAGTGCTATCACCATGGATGCTGGAAAAAATGAAACCTTCAGGTTTCACCTGTCATTTTGTACATCATTTTAATCTTATTAAATTATTAATGCAAAAACTTCTTTGCTATGATAAATGGTATTACTAAAACATTTTCTTTAAAGTCAATCCCTGCAAACCATTTTTATAGTGAACAAGTATCAGGTCCCTTTGATAGGGCAAAAACCAAATTGGGGAATTTTTAAAGACTTGCATACTTGAGGGTCAGATGAAAGCCCTGCTGTTTGGCATACAGATTGGTGTGACAATGTAATAAGTGGCGTTTTCTTTTTCTCAGGGTCAGCTCAGTGTTAAATAGAGATACAAAACAATTTGGTAAGAAGCATCTTGTTGACAATGATGATGATACTTGTTGGAATTCTGATCAGGTATTTCATAATTATATGCTTTTAAGTTCACAGAAAATTCATTCTGTTCTTTTATCTGAATGTATTCAGAATATGATATTTTATAATATTTGATTGTTTGGAAGGTACTGGTATTTTTTCTCTAGAGTCATGAATATAGAATGAAATCCTTGATGCCATAGAATTTTGATTGACTGTATTAATATCACTATTTTAGCCCAATCATTAATAATCTATGACAGTATCTTGTACAGTATTTTTCATGTTATGCCATTCAGTTTTTTTATGATATACAGTAAAACTCCTCTTTTATCAGGGTTTTCATTTAGAAATTAAGTAACCAATTGTCTTGTCAAAACAACAGATTTTGATGCCATGATTTACTTTAGTGTTATGTATTGCTGTAGCCCATTACTCAAACACTTATGAATATATCAACATGACACTTGGAATACTTGATTATCATGACAAGGCACAGTTGTAAGACAAGGGCATTATACTGAAAGATACAATTTTGGAGGTGTGCTTCTTTTTAGCTTAGAATTTAGTCAAAATTGCTTATTAAATGAAATGATGTAAAACAAATGAGCATTTGCGCTGCTCTGCAGAGCTCTTATTGTTATATTGAGATAATTACTAAGCAAGGGTTTACTGGCAAGTTGAAAAAAAATCATTTTAGGGTTCCCCACAATGGATATCAGTAGAGTTTGAGAACTCTGTTGAACTAGATGAGTTTCATGTACAGTTTCAAGGTGGTTTTGTTGGACGTGACTGTTGGGTGGAGAAGAAAAACTCCGACAATACAGAGTGGGAAAAGATGTTTGACTTCTATCCAAAAGATATTAATTCATTACAAGTATCTTTCGTGAATATTGTGTATATAGTTTTCTGCTAAATATCTTGTCTTAAAAGTAATGTCTTGATTTTTCTTTCATTTTCTCATAGAATCATTAATCAATAATTAATAGAATTATTAACCTTTGCCTCATAATATATTTTGGACTCTTCCAAATTCAATCTAATATACAAAACATCAATTTATTTTAGAGCATTGGGTGTTTTCTCTCTGACAGAGTGGAAAACATTATGGTAAAAGAAGCCATTACTCATTTCAAGCCATGACTTCTTTTACCACAATGTTTTCAAATGTCATCGGCTTCAGATGAAGGGAAGTGTAATATTATTCTTGAGGCAAGGGGTTAAAGGATAGTTATTATGATTATATGATGTTCTGCAAGTTCTGATCAAATTTGTTTTAATACGTCACCCAGTCTGTGATTTGGACTTTATTAACAAGGATATTCTACAGAATGTTCAGATTGTGAATAATACATATTAGAGCATTTTCTGGTGAGATCATATGGTGCATTGTGATGTCAAAAGTGGGTGGAGTGTGGTTTATAGCCTACCAACTAACATTTGTGTATATACTGTAGATAAGGTCTTTTAATAAAACAATAATTTCTCTGTGACAAAGTGCTTTGATTGCCTGTTAGGAATAAAGATTATTTAGGTTGTCTTACCAGATAACCTTAATGAGTTTTTCCATTTCACTATGCAACTTTCATAGTATAATCTCTGACTGATTCAAACTTTAACCACAGCATTGAGCTGATGAGCCTTTGGTTCACTTCAGGATAAGGGTCATTTATGATGAAATTAACAATACTTTATCAGCTTAATTGATTTGAATATGTATATATGCATTATACATCGTTTGAACCAGATAACTTTGAGAATGAACTTGAGATCTGAACTTTGGAGACTTTTTACAAGTTTAATATTCCCCGGCCAGGTTGCGTTAAGCTCTATTTTCACCTGTGTTTTACTTTCAGTTATATGCACAATGTTTGAATTAAGCCAGTTATATGCACAATGTTTGAATTAAGCTATCCTTAAACAAATTATGTTTGTTTTAACATGACTGACATGACTGATAAAAATCATTTTGGCTCAACTTTTTTTGACCTTCCCAGTAAAAAAATAATTACCCTTTTGTTGTTAATAATTTCTTGTGATCTTTGGCTCCAAATGTTGATTTTCTCAGGTTTAGTAACCTGCCAGTATGTAACTAAAGCAGTGTTGAAAACTGGGGCACTGGTATGATTTTATTTTATTACATGATCACTTATTCTTGCTTTTAACTTCAACTCTTATATAATGTGGGGATTTGAAACTGTTTGAAAGTGCACTTTATATTTTTTATGTATGTTTATGAGATTAATTATATTTTACAATTTTTATTATTACAATTTTCTTTAACCTAAGTCAGATATTTAAGGCAGAAAATAACAAAGAGCCTGTGTCAGCAATGAAGATAGTGTTTAGTAACAGTACAGACTTTTTTGGAAGAATTACGATCTATAAACTGGAATTGATCGGGACAGAAAACTGATTACTGCTAGGTATAATTGTATAACAGGAGTTATGCAAGTATATTAGTATATTAATTACATGCTGCCTGGTGATTAAGATCTACATAGATTTGGATGATGTCAATTAAGTGTAATCTATTCTCAATAAGGAGGAGACTTCGTTGAATCGAATTTGATTAAAACAAATATTTTTTGTGAAGCAGTAGGTAAGATTTACGAACATTGTGTTACTTGTCAGGCCATGTGACGATGTTGAATGGACCATGATTCAGAAGTAGGAGTAAGTTTTGCTCTCAGGTCAATTTGAACTTGTTTTAATGTGTTTGATTTCATGCTCTGCATGGTTAACATGTGTGTCGCAAGTCATTGTAAGGAAGATCTTTCCCAGTCTTCTTTTTATGTTCTAATTCAATCAGATTGTTCGCAGATTTTTTGAGACCTTAAAGTTAATTTGATATCAGGTTTGTTGTGTTTACACTGTATCCAGTTTACACTGTGTACAGTTTGAATACAGTGTAAACATGACGAGGTCTTAGAAATATGGTTAAATGTTTATCACATATGTAGCCTGTATCAGATGTTTAGATTCACGTACAGTCGTTATGTATATATTGTTTACACCAATTATTTTTGTTCAACTTTATTTCTTTGTCAGTTTTGCTGAATTACTTGTAATATTGTTTTGTTTAAGGTAATGATGCTCAGTCATACTTTTAAATTTTTTACTTTATCTTCCCGGTCGAAAATACAGGCACTTGTTAACATTCATTCATATGGAATTTCCCAATTGGCACTGAAACGTTTTCAAACAGAAAATATCACGAAACTATAGAAAATATTCTAATCATCATGTGATCATTTATGTTTTTAGTTTACATCAGTTTTAGCCAAATTTTTTTAGCTTCGCACCACTAACTCTTCCTAATAGGTCTACGAAAGAAAAAATATTGGTCTTCAAATATTGAAGTCTAGGCCGGGAGGATAGATCTAGGTCACAGGATATATTCTGTATAAAGCCGCCATCTTGAATGAGGTAAAAAATTAGGGACTTTTTGAACCCCCGCGTAACTGGATTGAACCGGTTGCAGTTGCAGACGACGCTTTTCCTCCGATACTCCGCCATTTTTATAACTTACAGGGCGCCACCATCTTGGTAGGTTAGCAGATGGTTTTCCAATCGTCCACCAATTTAATATGATTATTGCATAACATAAAACTGCAAACATCTACACATGCTCACAACAAGAATATTGCTATATACAGTGTTACATAAATAGGGGTTCTTGTACCATTATGTATAAAATTCTAATGTATGTACTGAATCAGAATTTACATTCCATACGGTACAGTTGGATAATCATCTTTAATTACATGTTTGTCGAACACAATTTTATAGTCTTTGGTTTCTGTTTTGGTCATCAGTTAGTGTTGTCTGAGTCAAGTTACTACCTTGACTATACTTTTCCCAGAAACTGTTCAGCATAAGCTTGACGAGAGATCTCAAACCTGGGTTTTTCTTGATTCTGTTGTAATTTAACATAATACGCTCCTTATTGTGGTACTATTCATTGTGGTTTTGTTGCGTCGTCTACACACCATCTTGGCCACCCACTTGCTTCCTGTTTTACTTTTAAGAATGTGTTCACGTATTCTGGGGACAAGCCTCCTGTTTTCGTTCCAGGGTCATGCTGTCAAACATTGTCAAAATGCCAGATCTCGTAGATGTGTAGTAGTTTGTAACCCTGCCTTAATGCCATTTTCAGTTCGTCTGTCACCCAGGTCCCAGTCAATGATCTTTCTGTAATCGTATGTTCTGAACAGGTCGCAGTAGCAGACGACGCTTTTCCTCCGATACTCCGCCATTTTTATAACTTACAGGGTGCCACCATCTTGGTAGGTTAGCAGATGGTTTTCCAATCGTCCACCAATTTAATATGATAATTGCATAACATAAAACTGCAAACATCTACACATGCTCACAACAAGAATATTGCTATATACAGTGGTACATAAATAGGGGTTCTTATAACATTATGTACAAAATTCTTACATATGTACTGAAACAGAATTTACATTCCATACGGTACAGTTTGATAATCATCTTTAATTACACGTTTGTCAAACACAGTTTTATAGTCTTTGGTTTCCGTTTTGGTAAGGATACAGCATTTTTCAGAGTTCCGAACAATCTTGTTTGTTTCGACTACTGTAAGGGGCGTTGCTTTATTTACACTAGTCACCATTTTTCTCACAGTACTGAAATTTAAGTCAAGAGAATTCTTAAAGTTCAATGTGATACCGTGTACTTTACAAATAGACGTTTGGCCCTCTTTGTTTTCGGAAAGCTAGCCTGAAGGCATAGGTTTTGGGTCCACCAGAAACAAATTGTCTGATAGAATTCTTTGGAGTTTTGTTGGTCAAGTCTCTGAGGTAATCACCCAATGGCAGTTCCCATTGACCGGCAGCTGTAGTAAACACCATCGGTGTCACAGTATAAAACTCTTCTGTCCAATGGCTGTAAGTAGCTGTACAGTTTGAGGTGTGCCTGTACTGTAGTGTAAGCGGTGATAACCGTGTTAGTGCGACAAGATGCTTCCATGAAGTCGTAGTTATATATCCACTTGATCTGTACTCTGTTGTCGTTAATAAAGCGAACATTCTTCAATTCTTGTTGATCATTGGTCATCATGTCTATAAAGACAGTTGGGTCATCAGTTAGTGTTGTCTATGTCAAGTCATTACCTTGACTATACTTTTCCCAGAAACTGTTCAGCATAAGCTTGGCGAGAGATCTCAAATCTGGGTTTTTCTTGATTCTGTTGTAATCTAACATAATACCCTTCTTATTGTGGTACTGTTCATTGTGGTTTTGTTGCGTCGTCTACACACCATTTTGGCCACCCACTTGCTTCCTGTTTTACTTTTAATAATGTGTTTACATATTCTGTGAACAAGCCTCCTGTTTTCGTTCCAGGGTCATGCTGTCAGACATTGTCAAAATGCCGGATCTCGTAGATGTGTAGTAGTTTGTAACTCTGCCTTAATGCCATTTTCAATTCGTCTGTCACCCAGTTCCCAGTCAATGATCTTTCTGTAATCGTATGGTGGCACTGTGTTTGCTGGTAATGCTCTGTACACGTGTGGCAAAGACTGAACATCAATTTTTTCATTGCATTTCAAAGGAAGTACTGGAGTAGTTAACCTCATCTCTTCAGATCTAGGTCACCGTTGTTTGTCTATATAAATCCGCCATCTTGGATTGAGGAGTCAATTTTAGGTTCTATTTATAGCGCGGACGACTCTTTCACCTTGTTGTGCAATACTGGGTATTTCCAGAATCTATTTTTAGAGCAGACTTTCTAGCAGACGATGTCTTTATTGGTACTGTGGCGTGAATGGATGAGAGCTAAGTTCGAACACCATCTAGGTCATCCTTCTATATTCTATATAAATGACATCATCCGTTTTGAAGGCTCTCTGATTGGTTCTATTTATAGCGCAACAACAGACACTATAATTTTACTTAACAGATGTCTCATGTGTAGTACCGACGTGTCTTTTGAGTTAGACAGCCCATTATGAATGTATTTTAACATAAAAAAATAACAAGGAAACTTTTTGTTTATATGCTTGATTTACTATACAAAAATATACATAGTTACACAAACATAGTATAAATAGGACTACACAATATTTTACATGATACAGCGTAGAATGATCCTGTACATTTCATTACCTAGTAAGTATATAAAACTAATAACGATATGTATTTAATATGTAATATGTATGTATTATGTTATGATTCAATAACCATATGGAAAAGACATATAACACTCTCTCACCTCTCTCTTATCGAACACTAAACGGTAATCTTTTCGTTCTGAAATGGTCATTAACTGAGCATTGACCCGGTCTCTCGCGATTTTATGAGCGTTGACCACAGAGACCTGGGTGTTGGGGTGTTTTGTTACAAAATCCTTCAGAACATTGTAGTTTACATTCAACATATTTTTATAATTGAGAGTAATACCACGGACTTTACAGTGTGTTGTATTCTCGTTTTTATCAGGCTTTTGTAATTCGTACCCGTAATTCTTAGGTCCACCTGTCACAAACGTCTGAATTCTGTTGTTTGGTACTTCGTTCGTCAGGTCACCTAGATTATCACCCAACGAAGGTTTTGTTTCCCCGTTTTGAGTAGTGAAAATCGATATCATACAAAGCCCTGGAACCAAGGTGCTTCAAATAGGAATACAGTTTCAGTCGGACTTGACTGGAAGTGTAAGCCGTTGGTTTTAGTACTGGTCTCTACAAAGTCCTCTCTATACTTCCAACGTAGTTCTACAGCGTCCTCAGACACAAAATTGACAGAGGTCACTTCTTCGCGGTCTGACGTCAGTTTGTCAAAATATGTTTTGGGATCGTCTATCATGTTGACTTGTTGCATGTTGGCTCTTTGTCCAAACTTTCCCCAAATGGAATTTGACATGAGTTTAGCCAAAGCTCTTAGTCCTGAATTTTTCTGGACCTTATGGTAGTCGAGTCGAACGCCTTCTTTCTGTTCGTAAAGGTCAATGTATTGTCTTTTAGTCCCCTTCAGTCTTTACCCAGTCTGGCCACCACTGGCTTCCTGTTTGGTTTTCAGGAAGGTATTGACGTAGTCGGTAAACAGCCCACCCGTCTTGGTGTCTGGGTCATACTTGGAAATTTCGTTAAAGTGCCAAACTTCGTACAGTTGAACCATGGGCACTGAAAGTTAATGTAAATATATAGTAGGTGCATGAATAAAAAAGGAAGAGTAGGACACTATTTTTGAGGCAAATTCGGGTTTGGGGTACTATGCGTGTTTTTCAAACAACCTGACGCGATGAAATGCTCACATATACTCTACTTACTATGTCTACATTGTTTCGTTTCGCTCCAATGCCCTTTCTTCGGGGAAAAAGATGTTTTTACACCTCCAAGTGCTTCAGAATTTTGCTAGACTGCTTTACTTCCGGTTTATTCGCAGCGAATTTAAAGGTAAGTTCATGCTGGAGAAAGTTTGTTCTAAAGACCAAGTTACAGGCCGAGGCTATCGTGATAGACCTCTCAAAGGGGTATATACCTGTCACACCGATAAAGTCCTCCCTAAACTTTAAACAACATCGTCTCAGAATGTCGACGTCAGATCGACAATAGGTCAAAAGTTCATGTTGAAAGTTGAATGAGTCATGTTGGTGTTCTTTATACCATGTCAGAAATTTGTCCCTGTCATCAGGCTTCATGGCGTCCGGAGTGTAATAACTGATATCGGGCAACTTGTCCAAGACAAGATGTTGGTTTTCTTTCTGGTTAAACAAATGTTGGGTACTATCGTAGGAAGAATCCCTTGTCTGTACAAATACTGCAGAATAGGGTACGAATCGTAGCCTTGAAAGTTGTGACATAAAACAATGGCCTGATAATTGTCTCCGGAAAACAACCATCTACAAAATTCATCTAATGTATTCTCTCCCCTGAACACATGTTCTCTTTCACCACACATCTCACACTCGTTCTCATTCATACAGAAGGTACACACTTTCTGAACAACGCACAGAGTAGGATTGTGTTCATAACTACCACATGTAGATTTTAAACAGTGAGCACATTTTCCATAAATGTCCAGCATATATCCTTTGTCACACTGCACAAGATCATCTTGGGTACATTCAAAGTCAAAAAAGATGAATGTCTTTGCATTCTCTTCCTCATCTATGAGCTCCTCTTCTATAGACATTGGTACTTCAAAGTCATTGCTTTCTTCCGGCATCATGTAACATTGGTACTTCAAAGTCATTGCTTTCTTCCGGCATCATGTAACATTGATGTCCCTCTGGATAAAAGTCCTTACACGTGTTACAATACATTTGTCCACACCGGTGATGTTTATCAATCGTTTTGTTCACGGTTTTGTCGCATTCTTGACATCTGTAGAATGTACTGCAGGTAGAATTGCCCTTCGAAGTAGATGCCTTATGAAGGTCAAACACTTTTGTCCCATGAAGTATCTGTTACACGCGTCACAGTAGATCCAGTCAGCATCAGTCTCTTTGTGAACTTTCCGACAGGCATGACAATTGTTGTGGTCTTCTTTGTGGTCATAACCTTTGTTACACTTGATACAGAAATAGTTTCTGGATAGAAAGGCCGACATACTCGTGATGACGTCATAATGTCCCTCATGATAATAGAGATAAATCTTGTTGACTGCCTCTGGTCCAGCGTAGATAATACCGTTGAAATGTTCCTGGGAGATGACGTGAATTTGATAGTCCGGTAGAATATTCTGAAATTGTTTGACTTCGTCTACTCCACATTATCTTAAGGGCACATTGGCTGTCTCATGAAGTTGTTTGGCCAATAGTTCTTGTATTGATTTGCCCGTTCCAATACTATTCCATTTTTCATGTTTGTCCATCCTCGCTTTCGCCGTAATGATAGCCCTGGCGCAACACAGATCGTCGTCATTCTGAATCCGAATCATACATTTCTTGTCCAAAAGAAATTTGTCCGTGTTGATGAATTTACATCGTTTCCTTATGCCACCACTAGGTATATCTACCAGGGTGACTCCAAACAGAAGCGATTCTTCGATGACAAAGTCCTCATTGGATTGTAGGACACGTTCAATCTCCGCCATAAATCTATCCACAGTAAGTTCTGTGACCTTCATGAACGGAATCACAATCGGGTAATCCAAGGACGGGGTTTGTACTGTAAGTCGAACCAGATCATTCGTCTTTGATGTCTTGGTCAAATCGGTGATGATAGCCGCAAACAGCTTCTTTAATGTAGTCATCACATCTTCCGTCACTTCTATATCCTTGAACGTGATATTGTAACTAGTCGACGTGGTTCTAAATTTGGTCATTTGTTGTTCTTTGGTCTTTGTTATGTTGTAAAATTGTCTCGGATCATCGTCTTTGCGAAGCCTTTTAGCCACCATTACCTCCTCCGTATCGTCACTCGGTCTTTTCGGTCCTGATCCAATTTGGTGTTTCTCGACCAGATGACGTTGGAGATTATCTGGTCTAGTGAAACTTCGTCCACATTGTTGACAATGCACATTGTTAACATTGTTATGTTTCTCCATGTGCCGGTCCAAATTGGTCTTCCTGGTGAATAAGGTGCCGCAGATATCGCACCGAAAACGTCTCCAATGGTTGGCCATCCTTTGTTGTTGTAGGAGTTGGCTCTTCTTGTCTGTAATAAAATCGCATTCTGGGCATGGGTGTCTCATGCTGAAGTCTAGACAAAGAAAAAGAAATGAGTTGCGATACGCCGTAATCTGCATACCTAATTATATGCCGTCATCAGACAATGGCTAAAAGGCATGAATAAATTTGGTGTTAAAAATAAATAATATTAAACCAGGCGAGAAAACACAAAGCCAAGTGAGACTAAGAAAAGCTAGGCGAGACTAAGAAAAAAGCAAGGCGAGACTACAAAAAGCCAGGCAAGACTACAGAAAAGTCAGGCGAGACTAAGAAGGGCCAAATGATACTTAGTTATATATACGTTGATATTATATTCCAAGTATTCTTCGTTCACTTCCGATCAGTACAATGTCCAATCTGTAAATGGTCTTTATATATACGAGTCTTGTGCGTGTGCATATCTGATTGGTCGCATAATACTACATTTTGATTGGATAGCTGAGCTGTAATGTGATTGGTCAATATGGTCTTAAAAAGGCACTTTGATTGGATGGAAAAGCAGGGATTTGATTGGTCAATGTGTATTGAGCACATGTATAAATAGAAGAGGCAGGCGAATTATTGGCATTTGTCAGTTAACTGTTGGAGGGTCAACATGGAAAACATAACTTGTGCCGTTTGTAATAAACCATTTTGTAGTAGATACAATTTACGTAGGCATAAACGAAATAAACACCCTGAGATGATAACAGTAGAAATACTAGAACAATTATCGTCAGGAACACGTGCTGGAGCGCCGGGAGCGCATTTGGGGCCGCCGGGAGCGCATTTGGGAGCGCAATGCGCGCATCTGGGAGTGCATGGAGCGAAACGCGCGCATCTAGGAGCAGCGGGAGCGCAATGCGCGCTTCTGGGAGCAGCGGGAGCGCAATGCACGCATATCTGCATATCTGCCCATGTTACAAGGTATCGCGGACAGCTATAACCATACCAATCACCGAACAATCGGAATGAGACCCTCAGATGTGAAAGACGAAAACCAAGAGGAAGTGTGACTAGCCACTTATTTCACGCAAAATCCGAAACACGGCAAATCGAACAATAAACTCAAACCCTATAAATTCAAAATTGGTGTGTATGTACGTATTAGTCACCTGAAAACCGCGTTTACTCGAGCGTAAGATCAAACGTACTCTGGCGAAGTGTTTAAAGTACACAAACGCTACCACAGGGGTACCCTTCCTATCTACAGACTGCAGGATTTGCAAGATGAGGATATCACAGGAACGTTTTACCAAAGCGAGCTACAGAGAGTGGACTATGATCCTAACCAAACATTTAAAGTGGACAAAGTGTTAAGAAGCCGGGGTAAAGGACGTAATAAACAGTATTTTGTGAAATGGAAATATTATTCCAAGAAGTTTAACAGATGGGTTAAAGCTTCTGAATTGAATTAGTACTCTATATTCGTTTCAAACGGTATAATAAGTTGTAACTATTGTTGTAAATTATTGTGCTATTGAATGTGTATTTATGTCCAATGTTGTAAATAAAACTGTATATACTGTACTATATAGTTAGTTGTCTTTGCACGGTCACAAAAATGGGCAGTAAAGTACTTGTGGGGCAGAGAATATTAAACATACATACCCAGCGGAGCGATGAATGTATGGGCTGCTTTGCATTGAACACGTCGTCCGCTTAACCAGTACATGTAAAATACCGATGTTATCACTCCGACGGCTATACTACAACTGAGCGAGGTGTATGATATCAGATAAACTCCCTTAATTCTGATTGGTTGAGTGGATTTCAGTATATTGGTGAAATTCACTTACCTTGTAAAATTGGGATTCAACCATGAAACTCCAGTACAACCTTCTCTCCGTCAAGTTCATAATATCCGTCAACTTTATAAGGTCCGATATATTTTTCTCCCTGGTTTCTTCCATGTTGAATATAGATTTGCTCCTTATGAGCAATATAAGACATCCACTGATAGGCCACGAAAGACTGATTGTCTTCAGGTCGGTATCCATGCGGTGGAATGATTCCTATGGACTCATGGGACAGAAAGTTAGTCCTAAAGACTAAATTACACGCTGATGCAATAGTTATGCACTTCTCAAATGGATCTATTCCCTTTGTTGTACCTTTGCGGGTTAAGTCCATAAATAAAGTTCTAAACTTCAGACAGCACTTTCTGAGAATGTCCACATCGGATCGACAGTACTGTAAAATTTCTTTCTGAAAGTCGAACACACTGCTCTTGTTATCGGCGTACCATTTCAAGAAGTCTATTCTAGTCTCTGGTGTCATACTGTCAGGTGTGTAATAGTTGAGGTCTGGTAGATGTGGCAATATGACTCTTTGATTTTCCTTACGATTAAATAGATGAGGAAAGTAGCCTTTGGCAAGTTCAATTTCACCGAACGATTTTGGCATGTCTGCTAGTGTCATCGGTATGAAATTGAGTGAGTCAATCATACGAATGTTGCATGCTGGAACATTTATCGACATGTACTTGGAACCGATAGTGATCACTTCTGGAAGGACTGCATTGTCATGCAGATATTGTAGTATAAGATAGCTGTCATAGCCCTTAAAGTTGTGACAAATAACTGTAGAACCTGCGTTTTTCTCAGAGAACAACCAACTGCAAAACTCTTCAGTAGTCTCAGATCCTCGAAAAACGTGTTCGTTTTGACCACAAGCCTTTCAAGTAGAGTGTAGTGTCACTGGTTTCTCTAAGCACAGTTCACAGACTTTGTGAGCTGCACATAAATTAGGCCTGTGCTGGAATGTATCACACCAAGACTTCTTACAATTGACACATTTTCCATTGTTTTCCCTAGAGTAGCCTTGTTCGCATTGAAGTATATCCTCCTGGGTAAATTCAAAATCAAAGAAAATATATGGAGCCAGTTGTTTAGTTTTTGGGGACTTCTTTGTAGAGGTAGCGTTATCGACAACTGGTTGCATGTAGCATAAATGATCCTCAGTAAAAAATCTTTGCATATCTTACAATACACTTCATGACAGGTATGTGCTTTCTTATGTCTGGACATGTTAATGGCCTGATCGCAGTTCTTGCACTTAAAATAAACACTTCACGTGTTCTTTCCATTGGTACCTTTCTTCAAATGCATCTGGTAACATATGTTATTCTTGAAATGCATATTGCATTGGTCACAGAACTTCCAACTTTCCTATTCATCGGCATGAAGATGGTGGCAGTATATGCACGGATTGTTACAAGAATGCCTTTCTTTGTTATCATACCCCTTTTTACACGTTTGACAGAAATAACTACGGTTTAGAAATCCGGTCATCTTGGTGATGACATCAAAATGTTCATTGTGGTAGTAGAGAAATATTGGCACTCTCCTTCTACACCATCATGAATAATTCCATTAAAATGATCCTTGGATAATATGTGAATCTGATAGTTAGGTAAAACAGCTTGGATTTTTTTTACCTCTTCTATACCATATTTTTGTAATGGAACGCCAGCTTTTCTATGCAATTGTTCAGCTAATAGTTTTTGAAGGCTCCTTCCCTTGCATATGTTGTCCCATTGTGGGTGCCTTTCATGACGGGCAATGGCCGTTACAAAGGCACGTGCACAGCAAAGTTCATCATTGTTTTTTAATTTTAATCACACTGCCTTTGGTCTGTAACAGCTTGACTATATTCACGTATAGTTTCTTTGGATGTCCTTTTCCATGAGGGTTTTTAACATGAACTATATCTATATGGAAGGTTTCATCTACGACAAACTACTGGTAAGATTGAAGCACCCGTTCAATTTCTGACAATATCCTATCGACTGTTAATTCATGACGCGGTATAAATTCCAATGTGATAGGAAAGTCTAATTCTGGATTGTCAATAGAAATCCGAACCAAGTCCGAATCAGGTATCATTTGTGTAATGTCAAGCAGAATTGAATGAAAAATCTGTTTCAATGTTTTCAAAATATTTGCCAATCCTTCTACCTCCATATTGTTAATGCTCACGTTGTAGTATGTGGCAGTAGCTCTGAACTTCTCAATTTTCTTTTCGCCAACCATCTCAATGTTATAGTAATTGGATGGATCTTGTTCCAGCTTTTGTCTTTTAGAAGCTTTTCCACCTTCTTGATTTTCTGCAGAACGTTTAGCCTTAGGCCAGCCATGCTCCCTATGTTAATGTTCATCTAATGCATCAGTTTTAGAAAACACTTTTAAGCATTCTGGACAATGCTGATTGATTTGATTGTTGTGCCTTTCCATATGTCTCTCCAAATTCTGCTTTCTTGAAAACGACTTCTTGCACGATTCACATCGGTGTTTCTTGTGGTTTTCTGTTCTCCTATGTTGTAATAACTGACTTAGTTTAGGGAAAGTAGCCCCACATTCTTCACACTGGTAAATAGCCATCTTAATTATTGTTATCTGAAAGTAGAATGAAATTATATTATAGTATTAGTCTCGAATTAGATAAGATAATATTTCAGTTATAAATTTTAATTACCAAAAAATTCAAAAACCAAAAATAAAAACGGAATTAAAAGTTAAAAACAAGTGATAGTATAACACAGGATTCTATGAATTGCCATCGTGAAAAAATAACTAAAACAAATTGTTGAAAGTATCAATGAATTTTAATTTTAAGAAAAAGCCAGGCGAGACTAAGAAATAGTCAGTCATGACTACAAAAAAGCCAGGCGAGACTAAGGTTTTAACACATACCTTATTAATACCCCAAAACGACCTTACACCTCAGCTAAATAATTAAAAATGAAATCAGTTTTATATTATCACGGATTATATAGACAAACTTGCGCATGCGCAAATAATTTGAGACATGTGATTGGTCAATTTAACAGCATTCTACAAAATATGATGTTTTGTGCCATTAGTGTCATTTGTATGATAGCCATCGGAGAGTCAACATGTTTTCTACGCAATGTCCTGATTGGTCTAGACATTTTACAAGAAGAGATAATATGACAAGACATTGGAAACATACATAAGGAAACGAGTGGAACTCCTCCTCCTCCTCCACTGGGGGTGCCTCCTCCTCCTCCTCCTCTGGGGGTGCCTCCTCCTCCTCCTACTTAGGGGGTGCCTCCTCTATATGAGATAAATTTATTTCAAATCCATTAGGCCAATCGGCCCATGAGGACAACATATATATATATATATATACAACACATTTTCAACATATATACAAATAAGTATACACACATAGATACATGTGTATACACATATATAGACAAAGACACACATATAAAACATTTAAAATAATCCTATAAGTAATGAAAAGATTTGGGAGAAGCTATGAAATTTACCAAAATACACTTATAAATGACTAATCAACATTAACAAAATCAGGTATGCGTCAGTTTATGAAGTCATGTTGAAATAAATCAATAAGTACAATGTCATTATATACAATAAACATACATATATACGTCTCACCAGATAACCTATGCCCTTGCCGAAACAAAATACAAGGACAATGCAATGGTGAAAAGATACATATAACGGTACTTTTATAAGTGATAACATAGATATTAGATGCCAATACTTTGTCTTTTTACAGTGAAAGATTTTTTTAAATAAATTCCTAAATTTCTAACTATTGTTTCATTTGTTGAAGTTATCAGTTCTATAAATTTAATCATGCTTGGCCTTTTCCAAAAATAGTCTTTAATATATTGTTTTCTTAATATCAAGTATAAAGGACATTCAATTACAAAATGAAATTCATCTTCAAGGCAAAAACATGACAAACATTTCCTGTCGATTAAAGGGATACTAAACGGTTTGTGCCATCTTCCTGTTTCTACAGCCAAATAATGAGATGACACTAATTTTAGTAAATGATTCTCTAAATTTCGGTATTATTGTTATATTAAGATAAGATTTGAATTCAAAATTTCCAGCTATTTCTTTATAAAATGATGCCCTAGTAGATGATTCTAATCTAGATCTCCAGCCCTGTATAAAATTGTCCAGCAATCGTTGTTTTATTAAACTTAAAAATATATCTTTATTACCTACACCTTGGTTTAACCAAACTTCGTAAAATCCTAATGAATATAATAAATCACGCAACAAACTGACCCAGTTTTTAATATTAGGTTTGGTATCAATATCTGTTTTCATATTGTTATCGCATGATTCGAGAATTTTAAACCAGTATTTAACTATTCTGAACAATCTATATGTAATCAAAGAAGTACGTCCTAATTCACCATAAATAAAGTCATTTTGGGTAGACTGTTTAACTTTTAACACCGTTTTACAAAACTTTAAATGAACGCGTTCTATTTGCAGCGCTGTGTTAAAACCCCATACCTCACAACCATAATTTAAAATCGGCAAAATTAATCTATCAAATAATTCTAATTTATGTTTAGGTCCAATATCAGAAAATTTAAATAAGTATCTGTTAATCTTAAACAAAGCTTTTCGAGATTGTCCCGCTAACGTAACATGTGTATCATGAAAAGACCCCCCGGAAGTAAACACAACACCCAGGTACGAAAAATTGTTTAACTATCTCAACCTCTTCATTGTTATAATAAAAATGTAAATCATTTGGTAATATACCGCCTTTTCTGAATACCATAATTTTTGTTTTGCTTACATTGACCTTAAGTTTCCATGTAAGACAATAGTTATATAGAATGTTAAAACCACGCTGTAATCCATCTGGAGTCTCAGAAAATAAGGTAATATCATCTGCATATAATAACATAAACACTTTAAACATGTACATTTCAATACCATCAAATCCTTTTAAGTTCATAGTTTCTTCTATATTATTCAAAAATAAAGAGAAAAGTAATGGCGACAAACATTCACCCTGTCTAACTCCTAATGAACACGAAAAATCATTACTTACTAAACCATTCAATTTTACTCTAGACTTAATCGAACTATACATACTTTTTATCACTGTCAACATTTTGCCACGTACGCCATGCCTAATTAATTTTTGCCATAAGTTTGGTCTTACAACGTAATCAAAGGCTTTACTAAAATCTATGAATCCACAATACAGTTTTCTATTCTTATTAATCATATGCGATATAATACCATGCAAAACAAAAATATTATCGATTGTTCCCATATTTTGTCTAAAACCAGCTTGTTCTTCGATATAAATCGAATAGTTTTCACCCAGTTATCAAGTCTATTGCTTAAAATACGCGTAAAAAGCTTCCCTAAAGTACTAAGTAATGTTATTACCCCGGTAATTATTGACATCGTTTGTGTTTCCCTTTTTATGAAGCGGAATAATATATCCCTCAGACCAATCATCCGGAAAATATCCAGTATTAAATACTTTATTAAAAATTGGATGAATAAAATTTATTAATTCATTTTTTCCATGTATAAAGAATTCATTCAACATTTTATCAGGTCCTGCACTGCGCCCTGTTTTAAGTTGCTTAATGGCATATAAAATTTCTTTTTTATCTATCTGTACATCCAATTCACTAAACATTACTTGAAACTCATCTTTAACAAATCTCTCATTAAAATATAATACATCTTCATCAGGAGAGAAAAAAGCATCAGTAGGGTTATTAATACACTCAAAATATTGCTCGTATACAGATAAAGGGATACTGGGGTGCTTTACACCAGCAGACTGTTTTAAGAGATTCCAATATTCTCTAGCATTTTTATTTTTTAATTTCTCCAATTGCATGGTATTTAATTTATTATTTTCAGAACTACGCAATCTTATTAGTTGTTTGTATTGACGTCTTTTATTCACCATATTAATACGGTATTCATCTGATTTTGATGAACGATATTCATTTAACGCTGTATTAAATTGTCGCTTTAAACTTTTACAATCGTTATCATACCAATAATTATTTCGTTGATCTATTTTATTATTGTTACATGTAGTTTTCTTAAAATATTTAGAGGCTATATCGTCAATAATGCCAACAAAATAAGTTGCACAGGAGTTTATGTCTTCTTGCGAAGATGCATGTTCAATAAATACATTGCTATTATTTAGCTTTTCTTGTATATGTACATCATTAAAACAATTAATATATTCTCTGGATTTGACATTATCCCATTTAAATTTATAATCAATATAATCATGTGTAACACTTTCTGTGTATTCATGTACATCATTATTATTATTACACTCCTTAGTATTAATAAAACTACATTGTATTAAGCAATGGTCAGATAATATAATAGGATCATGTACGGTAAATGTTTTGAACAAATGAAAAACATTCTCCGAGGCTAAAATATAATCTATAACACTAGAGCCTCTATGACCAATAAAAGTAAACTGTCCGATCCCAGCATCGTCACCTACTCTACCATTTAAAATTCGTAAACCAGTTTCTTTACACATATCAAGAAATAAATGCCCATTAGAATTCGTTTCCTTATCTTGCGAAAATCTCTCATAAAAATCATCACTAACATAATCATCATACAGATTAATATCGACAAATTGGGAATCATGCTGAACAAAATCTGGTAAAGTTGATGTTCGGCTATTAAAATCGCCACATAAAACAATATTACAATGACTATCAGTTACATGATGTATATAAGCTATAGAGTCGATATTTCTATCGTAACAGTTATTATCAATCAGGTTATACCGACAACTACCCTCTGGTAGTGATCTGCTCATATCTTCCTGGGTATCTAACCAGTAATAAACAGTTGATCTGCTCATTTGTTCCTGGAAACTAACCAGTACAAGCTTACATGTTATGGTACCTATTGTGACACCCATCTTTGCAAAGATGAACCTTACAAACAGTACACCCATACACAGTCTCGGTCCTTTCATTCAAGACTTTAGTGTGGTACCAACACCTCCGTCTCTTACCAGGTAACCTAACATGAATGTGAGCCCCAATATTCTCTTGAGCAACGTGATTTAGAGCAGGATCATTTAGTCCCCTTTTACGATTAGAGAAACACCCAATGAGTTGCTTATACAATTCTATTCTGAATTCCTTGTGGCGATATCGCTTCTTCTTGGTGATGCGCTGTGATACTTGCTTATAACTAAATAATATAACTATTGACAATTGCACAATTCACCAAGAACCAGAAGAGGTATCGCCACCAACGCTTGGAATTCCTACCTACATCATATTTCATGCGATACTGGTCATGCAAATCAACCCCTCCCATGAATTTATTATAAGAGTGAACAGAGTGGGGCTGTTGCACTTGGACATAATTTACCCCAACACGACGCCTAGCATCAAAGACTGCAGTAGGCTGACTTAAAGTGGACAAAGTGTGTACTAGCTTACGGTCCATCCAAACAGTGGCAGTGAGATGGGAATTACCTTTCTGCATAACTAAAGAATCTCCACGATTCTGCAGGACACGGGGCTTTTTTAACTCACCAGGAAAACCTTTCCTACTGCATCTTATAGTGCCACAACAATCCATTTCTCAATAATGAACACATAAGTGGAATTCCACTGAAGAAATTGTCAAAGTAAATATGTCTAAAAGTGCCACATAATCTTTCAGTCAATTTCACTACAACATCATGTCCAAGTCCATGTTCTGGGGCATTACCACGTTTTCCCAAATAAATATCAAAGTTCGACAAATATGCACTATTGGCATCACATGCCATCCAAACTTTTATTCCTCGTTTAATCGGTTTGGCTGGCATGTACTGCTTCATGGACAGCCTCCCCGAAAACCTTATCATGGCCTCATCTACACTAACTTCACGAGAAAGCACATAAGAATCCCTAAATGTCTCTGAGACATGATTCAACGCTGGTCTCACTTTCCCTAACCTGTCATGATCCCTAGGAAATTCAGCGACACGATCAGCAACGTGAAAATACTTACTCAGTTGCTGATATCTGTTGCACGTCATAGTCCCCTGAACAAACTCATTTCCTAGGGATTTATCCGTAGACCAGTAATCCTCGGTCTCTGGCAAAGAATTCACACCCATAAGAATGTTAATCCCAATGAATGCACGGATTTCCTCGAATGTAGTATCCATCCACTGAGCACAAACTTCTCTACACTTCTGGATTCCCCACTTAGCATAGCCATTCGTAAACCTGGCTATGTCCATGAACAGCTCTGACTTCATCAGGAGCCAGAAGTAATCCAACGGTGTTGCCGTCTCAACATCAAACCCATCAGGTAACACAGGTCCATGGGGTTGATTGAACTCGTCAAACTGAAAGTAAAAAAGAACAATCATAACTACAATGTATTTAGTTTATGCAGAAAATTATGCATGGAATAATAACATGGATAGTTGATAGGTATATACTTGACAATGATTTATTTGTTTGTAAATAGTATCTAGCATTAATCTGTTCATTACTAAAAAATGACAACACGTTGTTTATTTCAGTATGATGATCAACGTGAAAATGCAACTATATTATGTACGATTTGTATCAAAAAAAATTATGTTTTATTTATGTTTATTGGCAAAGGACTTTCGAAAAGATATCACTGAATAAAGCGAATTACGATCGGGTACGAAATCGACAAGTACGAACCTGGAGGTAGGAAAAATCGGTCGTCCATTCTTCGTCGAAATCATCGTCGGTGAGATCGACGGATGATACATCAGACACGTCACTGACGGTTGAAATATCAGAAAAATCGACATCAGATCCTATATTTCTGGGGTTAAACCCCTCGAACTCGCTTTCGCCGTCAGACATAATCGTTGATCGTTGTTTACAGTTGAAAATATAACTCGGAAGTGATTGGTAATGAATCGGAAGTGACCCGTGATTTATGTTAGGGCGCGTTTGTTTTGCATAAACCGGTTTCAGTAGTAGGTTTAGGTTTTATGGCAAATTATTTTGAAACCAAATCTAGTTTAGATGGTTTGCAGTTGCTACTACAAATGCATGGTTTTACAAATGGTTTGCAATCATGGCAGAACTTGTGTCAGCATTGCAGGGAATTTTTGAGGATGAAGATGAGTCAGACGCTAGTCATGTTTATTTATCTTCCAGAAATCACGCGATATATGCTCAGATCAGTGGCGTGCTTGCATTTAATACACTTCGTCATGAAAAAAGTAGAATTCGTGGCTATGTAGAGACTGTCTACCGTCAATACACCATTGATGATTTCAAAGACCGTTTTCGAATGAACAGAGATACATTTGAAAAACTCTTGCATATGATGTCACCTTTTTTGAAGAACTCAAGGGGTGTACACCAGATTACGGCTGAGAAAAAACTACTTTTGTTCATCAAATATCTTTCTACACAAACTACGTTTCAGCAACTAGCAGACATCTTTGGTGTGTGTGAAACAAGTGTCCATTCTGTTATCCATGATGTGTCTGAGATGATTTGCGTCAAACTTTTGCCCGAGTTGATAAAATGGCCAACAGGTAAAAAAGCCAAGGAGACAATAGATGGCTTTCAGCAACTAGCTGGCTTTCCTGGGATAATAGGCACTATTGATGGTAGTCACATTCCCATCCGTACACCGTCAGAATTTCCAGAAAACTACATCAATCGTAAACAGTACCCTTCTATTGTTTTACAAGCCGTGTGCGATAGTAATCTACTATTCATCGATGTCTTTTGTGGTTGGCCAGGATCAGTCCATGACTCAAGAATCCTTAAAAATTCCCCACTTATGGATAAAATTGAGGCTGATGTTTCGCAAGTTTTTCCAGGTAACACGCATCTCCTTGGAGATTCAGCATATGCCCTAGCATCTTGGATGATGGTTCCTTACAAAGACTGTGGCAATTTAAACAAAGATCAAAAGACATACAACTACATTCACAGTTCCACAAGGATGTGTATTGAACGTGCATTTGGTGCGTTGAAGGGGCGCTTTCGAAGATTAAAGTTTATTGACTTGAAGGACATTTCTTGTATTGTACATATTGTGCTTAGCTGTTGCACCCTCCATCAGCTTTGTGTCCAGTGCAGAGAAGACCTGCTGGATTACATCACTGAAGGAATGGCTGAAGTTGACGAGGCTAACTATTTTGAAAACTTCATGCCACTTTGTAGCAGTGCAGAGATGAAAAGAAAAACAATTGTTTGCATTCTCAAATGACAGCTGTGACTTGTAGTACAAACCAAAGCGATCAACAGCAGTTCGAGTCATACAGACTTTGAGCTTAATTCAGCAGCTACACTTGTATCATTCAATTTTGTTCACTTCTTACAGCAAGCAATAGTGCGTTACCAATAAAATTGTTGTTTTATTTCTATATTGTCTTGTGAAGTTTAATCCTGAGTCGGAGACCTATACAGTTTCCTTGGGTACCTAACCGAACTTCTTTCGTTACCATTCACTTGTGATTACTGACTTACCTGTACGGATAATAACAGATACATACATGTAGGATGAAACTTCATAATACAAGATCTTTTTTTCTCATTTTATTAAACAGTTAACTGAAAACAATTATAACAGGTACAAATGAATGACAAAAAAGCAGAACACAACATATCAATGAAAAACTTCAAACAAGAGGGCCATGATGGCCCTAAATCGCTCAACAGAATAAAAGTTAGTTCACTCATAACTAAAAATGTAATAAAAATACACTTGTGGGATGATTATGGGAAATATTAAAACCAGTCATTCTAAGGTATTTCTATTTTAAGATCTAGCAGCGCCTAAAAGGTGTCGACCATTTTTTTTAGCAAACTTAACAGAGGACCATGCAAAAATGCAACAGACCAAGTTTGGTGATGATTTAGTAGAACTGACAAGCTCATTCTGTTATACACTGGATTTTCATCCCATTTGATGTTTGTGAAATTTGTTTTCAAGTTCATTATTTGTCATCAAGCTAATCATAGTCTGCCTATGAGAGCAAGACAGACGAAGATGTCTGACACAAAATTTTAGTGTTTGATATAGAATTTTTTATTTAATATGAAAATGACATCAACATAGAATCACATTAATATGTTCAAATAAAGTAATTGACAAAGAACATATCAACTTTGTACTTCATGAATTTCCAAACTATCCTCTTGTTTCTATGTGCACCACACAAAAAGCCACATCATTCATGTTGTGTGCATACCATGTGTGCTAACACTTGATAATAGTAATTGTAGTTCCATTTTAATGTAAGTATTATAGTAGCATTCTTTACTATTTACAAAACCTTTAATACACAAGGTATAATTAACCCTTATCCTGCTGTACAACTAATGGCTTATCAGCCCAGCCAGTGCAGTTAAACTTTTACACCTGGCATGTGTAAAACAATTAATCACCATGTTCTTATACATATACAATATTACAAATAAATATGATATGATATACAAACACTGTTATCCAAAAAACTTTTAGCAACAATTATTCATTCATCACCTGGTATAAATCTTTGAATGGTTGATATAAGATTATTGTCTAAGAAACTGGAGAGAGTTCACACAGAGTTCAATACTGCAGTGAGGAAAGTGTTTATGTAACAGAGACTGTAATTCATGAGAAGAAGGAATTTACAGGTAAATGTATTTCTATTTTTACCTCTAGCGGCCTTAAAAAGGAGCCAACCATTCTCATTTTAGCAGACTTGATAGAGGACCACTTAAGAATGCTACAGACCAAATTTGGTGATAATCCATCCATTGGTTCTTGAGAAGAAGACGTTTTAAGGTATTTCTATTTTTAGCTCTAGCGGCCCCTAAAAGGGGCCGATCACTTTTTTTGCAAATCTGATAGAAACTTATCTAAGGATGCCACAGACCAAGTTTGGTGATGATCCACCCATTGGTTCATGAGAAGAAGATGTTTAAAGGTTTTCTATTTTTAGCTCTGGTGGCCCCTAAAAGGGGCCGATCACTTTTTTTGCAAATCTGATAGAAACTTATCTAAGGATGCTACAGACCAAGTTTGGTGATGATCCATCCATTGGTTCATGAGAAGAAGATGTTTAAAGGTTTTTCTATTTTTAGCTCTGGTGACTCCTAAAGTGGGTCAACTGGTCTAAAATTAGCAAATTGCAGTTAGAGCGTCAAAATGATTCTTTACAGCAAATTTGAAGTAAATGTGAGTGGTAGTTTCTGAGGAGAAGACGAATGTTGACGCCAGACGACGGACGCCGGAGCATCCACCTACCCATCCTAACAGCTCACCCTGAACCTTCGGTTCTGGTGAGCTAAAAATATAAAATGATTTAACAGAATGTGTTCTGTTTATCATCAATTAGCTTTAATCAAGATCAACATATAGACCTGTGTGAGGTTACAATTAAACTGAAGATGCTTCTTGTACATGGTCACCATTAAAATTTACCAAAACCAGCTGTGCATACAAAATGTACCAAAGAGTGAGTTTTAAACATTCGTCATTTAATAATTACAAAGAAATAATATTCACTGGTGTGAAAATAATTAAAATGCAAAATAAAATATCTATATTACAGATATGTGACTTAAATTTTTAAGTGTGTACTGCCTTGTACATTAATAGCATTAACCATTTTCTCAAAAAGATCTAGTTTGCTTTTCTCATTTGCCATACGGTCTTCGTGCTGTTTGGTCAAGACTTCCATTAACTGTTTTTGTTCCTGCTTCATGTCATCACGCATCTCTTGTAGCATTTCAACAACTGCATCCTTGCGGTTATGCTTCACCTTTGACTTCTTTGATGTATGTTTGGTTTGTTTTTCTACATCTTTCTCTTCTTCTGTCTCTACAGAAGAGCTTTGAGTCTGAGGTGACTTGATTGAGCTGCTTACATATAATGGAGTAACATTGGGTCTGTACCCGTAACAGTCCTGCAGTTCATGGAAGTAAGGGCATTCTTTTGGCTCATTGCCTGATTTCATGTTATGGTCAACTGTGTCCCTATACACTTTTGTAATGTTTTTCCATTTCTGCTCGCACTGTGTAGCTGAATATGAACCATTTAACTCTGTTTCTTTGTTGATATCTGATGCAATAATGGACCAGATAGTTTTTTTCTTCAGTGAAGGTTTTCTGAAGTCTGCCTCGTGGTCTTGATGCAGGGCAATCAGCTTCAGGACTGCGGGTTTTGTCCAAACTTGTTTCTCAGACTTCATGTTTTCCGCAACATCTGGCTCAGCAGCCTCTGCAGTCCCATCATGGCCATTCTTGCTTGCTGGTGCTATAAATAAAATCAGTCCTTCACCATGAAATAATAATGTGAGCATTTATGTGTGACTGAATACATTTGAAGTCAAGTTGTTTAACATTTTCGGTCAGACCACAAAAATATGCGATTAACACTTGCAACATTTTGTCACTATGACAACCACAGTAAGTGACAAGTGAGCGGATAACTCAAAGATTTAGAATTGACATAGAAAAAGCAGTCAAACGAAGGAATGGATGCTTATGCCGCACAGAATTACTGCATTTCCCATCTGATCTTGATGGTATGGTTGTGTTTTGGTTACTGAAAATAGTCAATTAAATCCAGAATGCAACGTGGTATACTGGATATTATATCCATCTACTTTTTTGAAATATACTATATAATTCCTTGAAGAAACTCCTTGCTATAGGTTAACAAGTCATTTTTTGACTGATAATGATTATGCTGTTTGCTGGCAATACAGCTGCATACACAAATACAGACAAGCTGAAGCTGATAGTTGAATTTGTTAGTTACTGCAAAAAATAGCTCCGATAATCTACACAGACATACCAAGACAGTAATAATGCAAAAAAAGCTAATGTGCTAAGACGAATGGCCACTTCTCCATTAACTGTCTAAAGAGATGTCGTTTGAAGCCAACGTTTATGATGACGACAATTAAACAGATGATGTATATCTGACCATGACATAAGCTCTCCTAAGCTTTACTAGTATGTGCCCAGCAGTGCTAATAAAAATTATGGCTGGAGATGTTACTTACCTACACCATCTGAGGAGGAAGATGTCAACCCAGTTGATCCATCATTTTTCAACGCCTGTGTATCTGTGTTAGCCTTACTCACAGACCAACCTCTGTTTTCCTCAGCTAACTGCATTTGAACCTCTCCTCTAGAAAAATAACACAAGAGTTCAAGGGCAAATAACTCTAGAGAGCCACAGTCAGCATGCACAAAAAATATGTCACGCACATCTACACTTCATAGGGATAACACATGCCAAGTTTCATTGCCATATCTTGAAAACTGTAGAAAAAGTTTGCTCCACAAGATTGTATAACAAATCCGGACAGACTGACCAACAGACCGACAAACATGGACTCCAGTATACCCCCGTACCAAAAAACTTTGTTTGGTGGGGGTATAAAAATGTATAACCCACTGTTTATTAATGCAGTAACTGAAAAAGTGTTTTAGTATACCTAATCTCTGGGGTGGCGCGGTGGTCGAGTGGTAACGCGCTTAGCTACCAATCGAAAGGTCGTGGGTTCGAATCTCGGCTTCGCCTTTCGAAATTTCAGGGACGTTTTTCAGTGTCCCCCACTCCACTACTGAGCCCAGTACTGTGTATAGAAATCACAGGAAGGGGGTGAGGCGTGTATCGGTGCTTTACACCGGGCACGATAAAGAACCAGGAGGTCTATTCGAAATGAGTAGGGATATATATGCCCGGTTCTCCTGTATCTGATCCCCTCTCTCTGGGGCGGCTCTGAAATGACAATAGCTGTCGAATGGGCCGTTAAACAACAGATAAACAAACAAACATACCTAATCTCTGGCATTTCGCATGATGTGCCTGTTCCCGACTCTGCATTGTCATCTGTAATGGAAAGATTTGTTTATGTCACTTTCAGGCATTGTATTTCTTTCAATTACATGGTACAAAATGTACATGCATATAGAACTGGTAGTGGGACACATTTCTGTAAGGGCCTTTATGAAATGAAAATACTCAACACATGGAAGATTTCCACGTAAATTTATGAAACGTAATTATACAAGATTGCAGGGTATGACATACATTCTACACAGAAAAAACAGTACCGCTGTTACAACCTTTTCTTAAATATGACACCCATTTCCATGTCTTTCATACCGAACTTTATTTATTGAAAATTTCAACTTTTTAAGACACTTCTGTACTGCTAGATCTTTTCAATGTTCAATACAAACTTTAATGGTCATTTGGTCTATATGTTTGGAAGGTCAATGTTAAACTCCAAGAAGTTAGATACCTTTATGATTTGTTGTAGTGCATATGACTTTATCAAACTCATCCCAATCAATCAAGGTGCACAGCACCCAAGGATGTATCTCCTCGACTGCACCCTTACCAAGACCATTAAGGTTTTTGAGCACTCTTGGGAACACTGTGTTGGTATATTCCCGGACAATGACGGGAATGTCTGCTGGGCACATGCTCCTTTGCAGCTGTTCTCCATACTTTTGATCACATGCCAAATAACTCTTCAGAGTTTCTCTTGAGAGGTGTTGATGGAAACGTTGCGGGATGACACTGTGTAGAGGCCCAATAGCCATAACCCTGAAATGTGTTACAATTTCTTTCACTTAATCTGGCACCTTAACAAAAAAGTATGAAATACAGCATTTTGCTATTCCAAATTACAGATTATAACTGTATGTAAGCTAGAAATGTGTCAAAAGTACACCGATTCCACCGCTGGGAGACTAAAGTGACACAGAAATGATTTTTGATATTTGATGCAATTTCCTTTTAAAAGAAGTAATGAGTCACTCATGAATAATTCACATTCATCAAGTAGTTATATACAGTACTAAACATTACCATGCATGACAGAGTTACTACTTGGACACAACATCTTCCATCACTATAATTATAAAGTGAATGTTGTCAAAGTTCAAATGTCAACTGTGACCTTGACCTTTCTACCAAACTGACTTGAAATGCAACCATCCAATATTTACAATGAAGTTATGGTCCAGAAATCAGGGCAGCCAGGCTGGACATGAATATGCTTCATTACTTTAATTGTACGGTGAATATTGAAAATGTTTAAAAATCAGCTGTGACCTTGACCTTTAAGATGGCTATATGGTTCTTGGATGCGACACATTTGAAATCCCACATAGCGTAACATAGTTATGGCCATGACATGAACACCCTTGTTCACTACAACTATATCTGTGCTCAAAGTTAAGATGTCAACCGTGACCTTGACCTTTCAGCAAGCGACCCTGTATATGCAAACCACAAGTCATCTTGGTATGGTAATCACTAATTCCAATTTATTTCAAAATCCCACCAAGAACAACAAAGTTATGGGCTGGACATTGTTTCCATATACATCCATATACAGAATATCAACAAAAGCTCAAATGTCAATAGTGACCTTGACCTGTGAGTGAGTGACGTAGTTCTTGCACGGGACATGTTGTCTTGGTATGGTATATAATCACTTGTGCCAAATTATTTTGAAAGAGCGAGCATCATATGGTTCTTGCATGCGACACGTTGTCTTGGTATGATGATTTTTTAAATTGAAATCCCACATTGCGTAACAAAGTTATGCCCAGACATGGACACCAGCTTGTTCACTATAATTATTAGTGAATATGGACAAAGTTCACATGTCAACCGCGACCTTGACCTTTGAGCGAGCGACATAGCTCATGCTTGCAATATGTTGTCTTGATATGGTAATTACTTGTGCCTAATTATTTTGAAATCCCACCATGAACAACAAATTTGATACCAGTATAGCATTTTTGGAGCCGGGGTAGCGAGGGGTAAAAACAACATTTTCAGTACTGAGGAGTAAACTGGTGCAGATTTCCCACACAAGTTGTCACAGCAATTGTTTAATCTAGTTGAAGCATAGTGCTATATAATACGAATTAGTCAGATTGTGTGTAAGCGGCCCAGTTAGCTCAGTTGGTAGAGCGATCACCTTGTAAGCGAGAGGTCCCGGGTTCGAGCCCTGGACTGTCTGCACATTTTTCTGACCCCTTATTTCATTCTACAAATGCCGATCCAAGCAGGAACCTGCATGGTTAGGACATTGCAAATTGTCCACAGAAATTCGCTTTCGGGGACATATTTCAACCTGGAGTGTTAATCTTAATTTTGCCTATACATTGACAAGCCTATGGGCTACTGTCTCACACCCACGTTCAGAAGGCCAACGTGGTTTTATTTCATGAAAACATCAACTGGGAAACATTTAAAAAGGATCTGCCCTGTATGACATACATGAGCACTGATGAGTACACGACTGTCTGGGGTACGAATTATCTTGAACGAATTTCAACATAGAATTGGTACAAATGTTCTTTGCCGATCGCAGAGTGTCTTTACAAAATTTTATTTTGTACAACTGAGCTCACATACACAAAAATACCATTTAAATACCATCGGCCTTTCGCCATATTTGACAAATTCTTGTGTTTCTTTACCTGTTTCCATTCTCATCCACAAAGTCCGCCATTTTTTTGCACAAGTGCACGTAATTTCGGATACATCAAACCGTACAAACCGCCTCTGGGGGCAGTTTGGTCGGTTTTGCAAACCAGTTAGCGATTTTCGAAAACAAATGGTTCAAACCTTTTCTAGTTCCAAACCAGTTTTACGAAACAAATGGAAGGTTTGAAAAACCGGTTTCAAACCGAACTCAGTTTGTTGTAAACAAACGCGCCCTTAGTGCGCATACGCAGTGCAATATGACCTTTAGTCAAAGGTTAAAGTTAATCAATTTGATTTTTGATTGGTCACATGTCATAATAGATTTGCATATTCATTGTTCCATATCTTGGTTAATCCGATTCGGGCAAATTTTAGCGACACATGTCAGTTGAATTTTCTAATTAACAAGATGTCACGCGTGATCAGTTGAGAACATTTATCGGCGATTTATGCGATAACTTCAAATAGGAACCCTATCGTTTTATTGCGTAATATTGTTGATTAGGGATAGATTATTACTTATCTACTACTTAAATCTTGTTTGTAGTCGATTAAGTTTATATTATCGCCTAATCAATCTCGAGGCGTTCCGATGCGTCTACAGGGGGCAGGCTGAAAAAGCGTCAGAAAGTGTTACTAAGTAGCGCGCCGAAAATGCGTCATATAGCGTTATCATGGGGGAAAGGGTTAAGTCAATAAACTCATCAGACCATGTTTCTGTTAGCAAGACTATGTCACTTTGATCAAAAATTGATTGAAACTCTGTTGATTGTAACTTATCACATGTTTTTGTCACTAATCCTTGCACATTAAGTAAAGATAAACGTAGTTCTATCTTCTCCCTTCTGTCCTAGATTGAAAGTTCATGCTGATTTAGTTCACTATTGTCACTGGTCGAAATGTTGGGATCTACAGAGTTTTGATGTTGATTCTGTTTCACAGGTACAGGTAATGCTTCATGCTGACTAATGTTTGTTTCCATCCGGTTTCGGTTCCCATGCACAGCTGCCGATCGTGAGCGAGGAGTTGTTGTACTTTTGCGTGATTTTGAACGCGATAGTCTGTCCAATGGACTCTGGGTGCTAATTTTATCCGGGCTTTTGTCTCGAGCGGATAGCACATGAGCCCTGAATATTGATGGTTGACTGGAAGGAACATTTGGTGATTTGGGGTCAGCCGTCATATCCCTCGGGCTACGACTAATGTTTGATAAGATCACTTCCATATTATCAAAGGTTGAGTCATCTTCGTCTGGGGAAATATAAGCTGAAGGTGCTATTTCAATGTTAATGTGTGAAATTTGCTGCACACATTCACGTCTGTCACCGCCAAGAACTGAGAACCAATCGGGGAATTCATCTTTGATTACTTCACCACTGCAGATAACCTTAGCGGGGTAGATAAGCTGGACATTTGCAGACGGCGGATATTTTGCTTTGCACTCTCGATATACTTTCCACAACCTTTTGCGTGCATCACTAATTTCCTTGGGAAAGTCACGATCGACCGAGTATGAGGTTCCTTTTAGCTTATACGCATTACTGAGAATCATTTCTACGTCACAATAATCACGGAAGTTCACTATAATTGGACGACTAGATCCGCGGCTAAACTTGCCAACACGATGAGCCCTTGCAATATACATACAGTTTGATTCAAGCTCCATTAGATCCACAATCATACCTCTAATTCTGGTGAAACAATTTTCTTGTGGATGTTCGAGAAAACCCCAGAACACTAAATTATTTCTACGGCTACGGGCGTCCAGGTCTAACGATTTGTAGGCTAACGTCTTAAGTAGTGACGCTTGCTTATTTTGAGATGAAATCACTTCATTCACCTTGTGGCCTATAACTTTGATGATATAATTTGTATCATGAGTCAGTCGGTGAGTTGCACGTGTGTCCTCTTTGATTGATTTTAATTCGTTCAGTATTAAAGTCATTTTACTATCTAAAGTGGAACTCTCAAACATTCCACTGGTATGTATCGTCCGCTGTCTAGAGCAAGAAAAGAATGTACGAATCGGGAAGTCGGCTTTTATACCCGACGCAAAAAACATGTACAGACTTGTAGCGCATGACCTCATAATTACAGTATAAACATGTATAGACTGGAAGCGTATTAACTGTTGTCCGCTATCCGTGCTCAAAGAGCGGGCTCAAAAAACGACTCATTTTATCTCTTCGCCAAGATGGCGGATTTATGTAGAATAGAGAAGGAAAACGTACGGGGTCACTGAGTGCATACGGCCTGGATGAGCGTCCCTGACTACTCTCATGTTTGTACTTGTTATCTAATAAACAAACATTTAGCTATTTCCCATAAGCGATATTAATGCAAAATTTGTATGGTGTAATGCCGGCTTTATCCGAAAATTTTGATCCGAAAATTTACACATTGTTGTATTTCTGAAAAATTACCCTCTGTCATCTATTATCATACTTATATACAATGTATATTATTTTATTATAAATATATATATATTGCCCCTCACGTGTCCCGATTTTTTGCCCCTCACGTGATATGTGAGAGAATAGAATCAGTTTGAACTTTGACCCTTTTTGACCATATATATACTGGTGAAAACGTTTCACACCAAACACAGGACCCATCATTTCTTTATCTAAGGCACAATAACTGTATAAATTGTTTCATGTTTCATGCTCTTTGTGATTTTTCATAAAATTGGTCCAATTATTTAATATTTAAAACGTTTTTTGTTTTTGTTTTGTTTTGGATATTTTTAGTATTTGATAGTGTAAGTCACTGTTGACATTTTACAGTTTAAAATTGACACCTTAATTCAATTTTATTTTAAGAATACCGTGTTATCAGAATCATTGTATATTATAATGACCGGCATGAGGTATTTGTTTGCATCAGTGTAAGATATATTGTACAATTTGTATTTTTTCTGTGATGTATTTACATTTTCAAATTTATATGAATATATAATTGCATTGTTTGTTTGAATAAACCAGTTGATCCTGTATATTCTGTGTTATTTTGATTTATGTTTGATGTCGCAATCTAACCCTTGTATGCGACCACCTCCGTATATAGATCAATAAAAGTCATGCTTTGAAAAACCATCATTGGTTATTTAGAACAAATTGACGTCCAAATAAAGGCCACCCTGTGAATAAAGGCCATTCTTTTAAAAACCACCATTGATTTTGTAGAACAAACTGACCTTCGTCCAAATAAAGGCTGTCTGTTAATAAAGGCCACATTTTGTCTTTCCCAATTGTTTACAGGTTTGACTGTTCTTGATTAGAAGTTGTACATGCTTGTATAGATATGTTCATAGAACGCAGGATATTGTTGATATAGAGAGATCCCGTCTAGATCTGCTATAAAATGATGTTATTGCAAGATGAGTTAAGTATTTTCTTCTTCTTAAGTGTTTGTGCAATCACACCCCTGGGTTCATAGTTTTCCTATGACTATTCAGACTATTAAAGATACTGCATCCGAAGTCGAAGAACTCACACCATTGCTGCTTATTCGCAGTTGTCAGACGCTTGTGCATAAAGGAACAGGTAATTTGTAGTTGCTCTAACTAATGAAAGAAACAACTTGTTTACTAATCTGCATGAATGCATGATGTGTAGCTGGGAAAATATGGCCTTCCAGCACCAATCTATAGATTCAGAAACATAGACATAAAACGGAAACAAACTTTTATATATCCGGGAACAGCTATTAGTTCTATCGCCCCTAAACATGAGTGAAGTAATAACAGTGATCACCGCTACTCATTTTCACTTTGCTCATCGCATGAATGATTTGCTTATTCAATCAAAATTCAAAGGAATATAACACTCAGGTGTTTCATTTGAAGGCGTGCTTTAGAAGTGGCCTAAGGAGCAACAAAAGAAAAAGCCCATGACATTAGTATCTAATTCGTAATGTTGTCGAATAGACCCTCTATTGTAACAAAATATATTTCCTCACCATTAAAGAATTCACTTCCATAAATTAATACAATTTTCAGATACAAATAAGCCAATCAAATGATTTAAATTACTAACCAATTATATGTTTAGAACAATATGATATTGACCAATCATCTTCTTTAATTTTGAACCAATCATTTGCAAGCCAAGACAACCAATGAAAATAAGTTTACCAATCCAGCAGGGTATAAAAGAGACAACAGCACTACCGGGAGAATTAATTGACTTGGCATGCGCCAAGAGGTGATATGAGGTTGCACTGCTACCTAGCTCAGCCGTCTAGACAGTTTAAGATATGTATACAAGACAGAGAGGGCAGACTGGGACTTCACCTTCGCATCCTCTAACATCAGTTTATCCATTAGTACTCTATGAGACCGCTAGGCTGTCTATGGAGTCGACTAAACTGTACCTATAGGACCAGAACCGGGTCGAAGTTCTGTGTCTTAGATAGATTTAAAAATAATGCGGATTGGCATGCGTTGAGAAATAATAAAAGTTTGCATTTTAACAGATTATAAATAACGGTCAGGGGAAGCTCAGCCACCTGGATAGTTAAATATATACATAAGACAGAGAGGGCAGTCTGGGACTTCTAGGCTGAATATAGAGTCGGTTAAACTATACTTACAGGACCAGAACTGGGTCGCAGTTCTGTTTCTCAGATAGATTTAAAACAAAAAAATATAGTTGATTAACTAATGTCAGTTAGACGATCATAATATGATATTTATCCCGTAACAGTAATTGCTTAAATCTAGACATGATCTATGATTAGAGTTAAATAAAAAAATAAATAAAAAGTTAATTGTTCAAGATTTATAATCATTGTCAGTCGAAATCAAGTTTAATGTTAATCATTTGAATCTATGTTCATCAACATTAATTATCTGGAAAGACATTAAACATTTATTAGTTTCAAATTATTTGTACATGATCAAAGCCAAGATAGGCCAGAGGAAAATTATAAATAAAGTTGTTGATAGCGTTAAGTTTAAACCGCTCGATACACGTTACACTACAAAGGAGTGGAAGTCACCTGGAATATTAACTGTAGCAACCGAAGCGTGACTGTGCATTTGCGCAAGGAAGAGGGCGTGGCCAAACAGAATCCGCTCATATTGACATGTTTGATTGGAAGACGATCACTGGGAGTAATCATTAGAATAACTGTGGTTTCACTAATTTTCGTTGGGGATTTAATTTCGTGGGACAGCTGATCCACGAAATCAAATCCCCTCGAATATTTATGCCGAAATATCCGTCAACCATCCGAATTTGGCCGAATCCGAAAATGTGCTACAATACAACTTCAGGTACAATCTCTATCCAGATTTGTCGTTGTAAAATTATGACAACAAATGTACATTTAGAGAAACAAAAGCGTGATTATGTGTATCAGATGGAAACTAAAGGAGATCCGTACACGTGTTTTTGAACTACTTTCCAGACGTTGACAGAGATGTATGTGATGGGTAACGAACGACAACTCTGGATAGAGATTGCTTCAGGTATGTTACGAAAATGGAAAATAACAAGCTCCGACCATCTGTTATTGTTTCCTATCCTCACTTGGAAAAGTATGATTACCGAAATCAATAACGAAACAGGTGTCAGTTTATGTTTAATAACAATTAATAATTACTTACATACCATATCGAACAGACAGAAATATGAGGACCGTGCTGAAATAGTGTCAAAATAACGGACGCGACGTACTTACAGAAGGAAAGCACACAAAAATTGGGCCAATTACCTGTATTTTACTCCACTATAAAGAGGTTATTTCACAAAAAAATGATAGAATAACATGGCCCTGAAGAGTAACAAGGCGTGTCATGTATCAAAATGTTCGGGCAGGATTGAAGTTTTACTGAAGCCCGACAGGCTTTTGAAATTTTGGCGGCAAGCCAAGAAATCCAAGATGGCGCCCAAGATGGCCGCCTTTTCAGACATATGGAAAGAAAAATAGAAAATCTGCAGTAAATTAGTAACAAAGAGAATATATTTTAAACTACAGGCAAATGAAATACATATATATACTGTATTCATTTCATGATGCAATTTAAGATTTTCTGAAGGTCAACCACAAGGTCACAGACAAGGTCAAAATGTCAAATTCACTAAAAAAATCACCTTTTCATCGCCAGTTTTTTCTATTATGCTAACAAATGACATAATAGATAAGAATTATGCATGTTATAATTAAGCATTATTATTGCCTGATATCATAACTAAATAATATAATTGTTTTGATACCGCAGGAGCCCGACCGACACATCTTTTACCTGCCAACTCTTAAGTTTTTTATGGCATCCAAATCTTAGTGCTATATTGTAATTTTCACAACAGTGTTGCCGACATATATAACATATAAAAAAAAATAAAAGAATAAATCCCTACCTACCGACCCATATTTATTTTGGGCATGTAACCGGAAACAAAACTTTTGTTAAGGGCTTATTAAGTTACAATTATTTAAAAGTAATTATAATGTTACAATTGTGCATAATTCCTTAGTAAGAGACCATCGTCTACAATCATTAGTGTACTATTGTTCCATCGTACCTGTTTTTGTACATTGAATAGTCAATAAATATATGTTTTATTTGTCTTTAAAAGGAACAGAACAGAACTGTTCTTACCTGCTGCCCTCTTTTTTACTTTTTTCATACGTGTTGGTTTAAACTTTTTTCCCTCAATTGAATGATTTCAGGTAATCTTATATCATTAACTTTCTCGTTTTGTTTATTGTTGTTTTATGTGACTTATTGTCACTGGGGTTTAACGCCGTTTTTCAACAATTTTTCAGTTATGTACAGTGACCAGTTCACCTAACCAGTTTTCCTGGACTGTATACAAACCAGTCCTAACTTACCCTTCTACAAGGAGCCGGCAACTTCTCATATGGAGGAAAATTTTTGTCAATTTTTTATAGAAGGGTATGACCTGCCGCGACCGGGATTTGAACTCGAATCGCCGGGTTACATTAACTACACTAACCACTGGACCACGGCCGTTGCCCTAAATTTCTCGACCATTCAAGCAAGTGTTATATAAACGTTATTTCATAGCTATGTGTAAGGCATCGATAGCTGACAGTCTTGTTATCTCAAGTAAAGTAACTCTGTATTACTTACTGTGTGAATCTTAAATGGTTATCCGTCATTAGGTTTGCGTACATATGTGGTTAATAAGGAGTTTGTTGAAACGTTAAAATCTGTACATCTTTTTCATCTGCCATATTTTTGACCGACGGAAGTGAATACCGTGGATTCCGGCATTCCTTCTGAAATGTGCGCGCTTTTCGGGAACCTCGCTGTTATTCTTGGCACAGCAAGAGCGAGGGTCGGTAGGTAGGGATTTTTTCGTTTTTGATTTTTATACATAAAACTTAAAACTTTTGAGTCGGCAGGTAAAAGATGGGTCGGTCGGGTAACCGAAACAAACCTTGTTTTAGGCCTTAGCGTACGTTCACTTATGTTACCAATTAGTAGTCCAAAAAGTTGTGTCTAAATTTAGTATAAACATCTTGATGAGGCTGTATCTCTTTAACTATCATCCCATACATAGGCGGATCCAGGATTTCTAGTTGGGGGGATTGAACAAGTAGGCTCCTGAGTTTTGGTCATTTCTAAGAGATTCAGGCACATTTCCAGAACCTCACATTTCCCTTCCCAAGGTATACAATAAAATGTAACTTATTGCACGCGTAGCGTGCGAAAACCTTTTGACATTTATATATAATATATATATATATTCATGTAAATATCGTATTTCATGATAGAAAAAAACATTTGCTTGGACAATTTGGGGGTGGGGCGTTCGCCGGGCCCGCCTCCCCCCTAGGTTCCGCCTATTGCATAGGACTCACTCCCGCAAATACAAAATCAGTAGTGTTTGATAACTGAATTGATAACAGCACCGGTTAAGTACAATTGATAACAGCACCGGTTAAGTACAATTGATAACATCACTAATTATGTACAATTAATAACAAAACCGAGTAGGTACAGTTAATAACTTCACTGGGTATGTGCAATTAATATCATCACTGGGTGTGTACAGTTACTAACAGCACTAATTATGTACAATTAATAACAGCACTGAGTAGGTGCAATTGATAACAACACTAATCATGTACAATTAATAACATCACTGGGTATTCACAACAAATAACAGCACTGGGTATGTACAATTAATAACAGAACTGGGTATGTGCAATAAATAACAGCACTGGGTAAGTGCAATTCAATTATAGATTTCTATTGATCTGAATTCTTTTTTCATTAATAGGCCTAATCAGTGCTTCAAGACCATGTTCGTTAGGTAGAAACGGTCTGATAGTGTAAAACGTCGCTCAATGGTCACTTTAAGTCTGAAATCATCGTGTTATAATTACCACAGACTTTTTAATGTTTCCCCTATGTTTTAACTTAATGATAGAACCACCTCACTGTTACGACTGATTATTGGTCCTTATGTTGGAATAAATATTATAGGTATGCATGTATGGTATAGAAATCATTTGACAAACATATGGTAGGTTTATTAACTAGATTGTAGCCGCGACGGTGGTCCAGTGGATAGTGCGCTAAATTTGTAACCCGGAGATCTGGATTCCAGTCGAGGCAGGTCATACCCTTCTATGAAAATTTGACAAAAATG
The DNA here is from genome assembly GCA_008271625.1 of Lutraria rhynchaena. Classification (NCBI taxonomy): domain Eukaryota; kingdom Metazoa; phylum Mollusca; class Bivalvia; order Venerida; family Mactridae; genus Lutraria; species Lutraria rhynchaena. Next base: position 371,795 of record VIBL01000283.1, read on the forward strand.
TCGATTTTCCACCATATGTGGAGAAGTTGCAGGCTTCTTGTAGAAGGATAAGTTAGTGCTGGTTAGGATACAGTCCAGGAAAACTGGTTAGGTGAACCGGCCGCCGTATATACATAATGTAAATGAAAAATTGTTGAAAAACGGCGTTAAAACCCAATGAAAAAAAAACTAACAAATTCATTAACCGAAATACACGTTTTTCATGACAGATGAAATGTCACTGATGATTTACACGTCGATGTCTTTTTTTGTTATAAATGTTGTCTTCTCCGCTTTTATTCAAGTCTCGTATTGCCACTGCTGTATGATTCACAAGTAATTGTTACTGACGAACAATTACCTAGATTATCTTGCGTCTTGCTACCTACGCACAGGCACGAAAGCGAATCCACATCACTTTTAGAGAAACAACATAATTATACAGTCCAAACTCTACAGAGCGACCCTCTTTTGAGCAACAACCTCCCGTCAACAACTGCATGATTTTCCCACTGTATGATTAACTATTAACTCAACCTCTCGAGAGCAACAACTTCTCAACAACAACATAATTTTGCTTCTCCGAAAGGGTGTTGCTTTCTAGAGGTTGCGCTGTATTACTTTGTACTTTTAACAAAGGCTGATCAAGTTTGAAACAAAATATACTAGGGGGGTGCAGTGGTCCTAGGCCATTCGTCTAGTAAGTCCATACAATCTTTACAAACTCTAAAGTTGTAGCACTCATGCAAACTAAATGCACTGTTGGAAGAATTGGGATTCAATATGCGTCACTGTGACAAAATCTCGGCATGTGTTAGGTATGCCCAGAGGGAAACATTGTCGCTTGTCAAAGTTGCTCATTTATGTTTACAAAGTACGCGTGAAATATAAAAAAGTTCTTACTCCTCCGTGAAATAAGTAAACTGAATAACAAGAAGGTTGGTTTGTGAGAATTCTGTGTTAAATCAAAGCATCAAGTTTGCCGACGTTGTAACTAATATTTATAGTCACGAAATTATCAAAGGGCAGTATTTAACTACTGAACAACCATTTTCTTTTCAGAACTCTATATGAACGACTGACAACTTTCTGTTTAATCTTAAACAGAGCACCACCTAAGATGGAAGTTTCGACTTTCTGATTGGAAACGTGTGTTTTTTCCTGTTGATTAAAGATATCAAAGTACTGATCGATTTTTTCTCGATAACTTTCATCTTGACGTTTTTGAGTACATATTTCACTAATAAAAGTTCAATAATTGAGAATTCCTTAGTTTTTCCAGCACAAGAAAAACGTATCCTCCCCATTGGAAAACTATAATTAGTACGCACCGAAATTCCTGCTATTCCGTGCTATTCCGATATAGTACACTAGGAGTTGTCTCTCTTTGTGTACATAGCTGTCATATTTTACTGTCATTTTCTAAACCCACATTGATTGCGTTAGGTGGCGCAATTTTTGAGACGGTGAAGTAATACAATTAATTATGAAATAAATGCCCCGAAGATCATTATCCACAATCACTCAAATGCGTACAAAATCACGGAGGAAATAGCATGTCACTAATTGATGTCGACAAGTGATTCAGTAATATTCATTGATTTCTATACCTGACAGCGTACGGCTGATAATAGCCAGGTAGATGCTTTCTTGTATTAACTCGTGTGTGGCTGAGAAATTATTGATCAGACGTGGGCATCAAGGGTCAGTAAAATGATATAACAATATACGTATGCGTGCTAGTTTGTTTCTCAGTGATTTCCAAGAACTGTAAACACATCGGAATATTTCTTTTCAGATCTATCCGGCTGTTACTGGTAAGTACGATGAATGCCTATCAGTTTTATATACGCTTTGATGTATTGGAAAAATAACTGGAAGAGTGACATATTTTAAGGACGGAGGGTACTGTATACACGTGTAGTTTAACAACACAATGTGCTGAGAATGTTTTCTGTAAGCCTGACTTGTTTTGCTATTAATACTTCGAATTGTCTGGGTGAATGCATTGTGCATTATATGAATACATAAGACACCATAGATTGATTATATCTATGTGCGCTGACTTTATTATTGTGAATTCCTATTTTGGATTCTGGCAACGATGCAAAACATATACAAATGAGATGAACTCACAGACGTACATTTGTCATCAACTTGCTGTGTATATATTCTTTACTTAGTTAAAAACTGAATAATTAATGATTTACTGACGTGTTTGTGTGAGAGCCTGTAATTTCGCCAAATGGTATGGTGGATTAGTTTTCAATGCCAATCAATAGGCGGGTTGTTCATTATTACTGAAAACATTGATTCTCGTATAATGTAGCTTCTCAATCGTTCTAAATAAGTTACCGTAATATCCACTTGAAACTTAAGCGCTTTTATCGTCTCTATAAGGCTTATATTAATATTTTGAAATAATGGTATTTCTTGTTTTAAAGCAATTATATACAAAATTTGTGGTAGTCAAGCACACCTATTGTATCTCTAAGGCAGAAATAAATATGCAGAACGAATTCCTTATCGTCTTTTAGATAATATGTGTGTGAAAGTAACCAGCGGAGAAGCGACAGATCATAATTGTAAAAAGTCAGATATACTTTGCAACTTATAACAAGGACAGCGCCAATTACTAATCATATACAATAAAACCTCGATAGTAAGACCCTCTTTGAAATTTGTAAAAAAAGGTTTTCAATCTGACTTTGTTGCATTATCGTCGACGTTGAAATATAGACAAAACAATGATAATTGGTTCAATATCAAGTGATCGTTAAAACAAAGTGGAGAGGTTTTTAATGTATACAGTGAAACCTCTCCAAAGCAAAATCCTTTGGAAGAAGCAAAATTACATTATCATTGTGAGGTTGTTGCTGTAGAGAGATTAAATTGATGGTTAAATCGTACAGTCGGAAAAAATCATGCTGTTGTTGAAGGGATGTTGTCGTTCAAGCCAGGGCCGCTCTGGAGAGGTTGCACTGTGTTTGGTTATTAGTTTGTCCCCACTACCTTGTCTGCTCAACATGCTCCTTAAAACGATGTATTCCCACCAGCAAGGATGTTGATATTGTTTGACAGGAAAAAAGAAAGCAAGAATTGCAAAATAACTCGGTTCATGTATAGCTTTTGTGTAGATATGCACGTACGAATCCATAAATAAAACAAAATTTTAGAATATGTATACATGTAGCTATCCCCTTCCTGGCAAAACGTTTTACTGGTCAGTGGGCCCTGCCAATATTCAGATTAAAATGTTTTGAAAATGATCTCTTAAGAACTTTCACGCAAAAGACAAAAATTTGAACCCCGATCGCCGGGTTACAAGTCCAGTGCACTTACCACTGGACCACGGTCAGGATCTCTCGTTTAATTTCCTGTCGAGACCGGGATAAAAGCCATTCTGTTCGTACGAAAGTACGTTCCCGAGGACAATTGATAAAATCTATGATACAGGTCTATCTACGATTTATCTGCTTCCGGCGTATAAAATTAAATGTGTTTGAAAAATGACTGAATGCATTATCCTCGGCGACATGTCGATGCCAAGCACATACTCCGTCCGGATTCGAACCCGCAATCACTCAATCTGTTTTTCTTTCTTCATTTCGCCTGAGTCCACCAAGCCAAAACATTTCGTCACTGCGTTCACGTGTGCATAATTATGTCCATATATTACATACATGAACTCATTAAAAATTGATTCTTTATTGTATAGTGTTAATTGGTTGCATTTACCATACCTCCTTTCATCTCGTTATTGATTTATATTTGTAGGCTACCAAATTTGCTTATGCATAACATTACTAGTGGTTCGAACAATATCGTTTTCGGGAAAAGGAATGGAAAATAGAATTATACTCGATTATTCTTTTGCATACCCTTGGAGAAACACAGCCGTGCATTGAATATTAATTATATTGTCGAATGAAACTGCTTGTAATGAAATGGTGTTATTTTAGAAAACGAGGTGCCTTTGCGTATAAATGTATATGAAGTTTCAAGACTCCATTGTATGAATATCAATGAATGATCCCAGTTTTAATGATTATCAATAATCTTTAATTTTAAACATGAAGCGTTATTTTAATGCGCGTGACGCAACGATCAAGTTCATTTAAATTCTGCAACCACAAAGCACAAAGTTTATTTGTCGAAATTGTTTTGATGTGAATAAACATTTCACATTTGGCATAATTCTGTCGGCTGAAGTTCCACTGGAGAAGTTAAGTGATAATGCCTGTGTGATAGGTAATTGAATGCGTTTGTCTGAACGCTAATATTTGCTCAATCGGCAATAGTGAGAGGGAGTGTCACATTGTAAATAATGAAAAGTTAGAAATAGAAACACTAGATTAGACAATCAATCAAAATATGATTGAAATAGTCACTCGTGTGTGTAACAGAGTAATGTAAAATAATTCAGTTTCCTAAACAGCGCTTTTTACCACCGACCTTTTTCTGGCATATCTACATTGCCGAGCGCAACTGTCTACTTCCGAGTGTATGGACCTCTGGTATATAGGAGATCAAAGACAAATGTATGTTAAGGATTTTTATCTGCGACCGGATGATACAGGAATCTGCATCGCATGTCAGGGTTTCTTACTCGCGACCTTTGATGAACGCATTAGCCATATATGGAGAAGTTGCCGGCTACTTGTGGAAGGGTAAATTAATACTGGTTAGTATACAGTCCAGGAAAACTGGTTAGGTAAACCGGCCGCCGTATATAACTGAAAACCCGTTAAACCCAGTGAAAAATGTCTCATAAGAACAAACAAACAAATATTTTCTGATTTTTATTAAATTGTAAATTTCTTGCCCATCAAATAAGTCGGATGCACTTGATAGATATGGACCCGTGCAGCTCAAAGATTAAAGTAAGTTATCCGATTCATACACAGCCTTGTTATTGTAGAAAACACTGAATTCATTGATGGATTTGAGTATTTTATTTCAAATAAATTTGCACGTTAAAGCTATTAACAAGTTAGTTTTATTAGACATGATGGTCAAAATCCACGATAAATATATCCGGAGTTATGCCTGTTTCCTGGATAAATGATATTTACAAATTGAGAATAAACAATTCTATACATAACGCCCCCACCCCATCACAAATTTCTGCATCAATCGCCTGATGCGCATTTATCATATTGTTGTTTTCTTTTAATAATGGGTAACTATGGTTGGTCCTACTCATTATCTTACGTCTGAACTATAACTCTAAATGCCTTGTATCCTTCTAACGTCAGACTAATGGCGTTAAATTACCGATAACTTCCACGTCTGCGGCACACATTTATTTGGTTATGTAGGAATATGACAATCAGATCTGTTATCTTCAGCCTATGTGTTTATCTCGTGCAATTTGTATTCGACCGTAGGTTGTTATCATTGACTTTACGTTGCTATTCATACATATTATCCAAACAACATAATGTAGGCTTTATTCAAAACAGCCTGGTTCCCTTTGACATTTCCTACGTTCAGGTTTGGTGTTTACATCCTTTAAACGAGAACCAGTTTGTATGCGCAAAAGTCTGGTTCCCACTGAATCTTCCCGTGTTCGGGCTTGGTGTTTTCATTCGGGAAACGGGAACTAGTTCGTATTGACATTTTCTTCACCAATGAACACTATATGCCTCCATTAGGTGCCAACAACTCGTCAAAAACCTTGCAGAAAATCGTTTATTAATAATGTTTTCGTGTATATTGTTGCCAGATAAGGTAAAGTGCGATGCCTGAGGTACTGTAAATTGTCTGTATGACACGCACTTGAGTAATTTCGCGCGCTTGGAAGACACCCACAATCTCTCTGATTATCATTGTATCGAATAGCTGTCAATCATAGAACGCTGCATTTGTTATATGGCATTCTATATACTTGTTCTAGATCTGTGCAAAGTCTACAAATTTGCGGTCAACATTGTCGCCATTGGACCACAAATGCTACACAACCTTCTGTGCCATATCCAATTGAACCTGACAAATCAGATGGAATTAACCTATCACAAGACTCGCCTATTCATACATATATTTAGTTATACAAAATAAGTGCTTGCGTTGGCTAAAGCCATTATATAGATGAGCATACCCTAATTTACAAAGAATATGTGTAAATCCAATGCGAAATGCGAGAAATTGACAGAGAAATGCCGAGTTCTGTGTCCTAAATATTTTAATCACGATGGTGTTCTCAATTTGGCGCAGGAACTTCAAAAAATAGAGAAAATACGATAAAATGTCAACATGCACTGAATTGAAAATGTGCAATATCTTGGATGTTCTCCAGTTTATTTCATACATGGCATTTTTTAGGTTCCAGCTACTCTGGAGTATAGATCACACGGTACACAAACTTGTCTCAGAGGGAACTGTCAGAATGATGTGAATGTAAGCTAGAATACTTCGAGTTGTTGTAAGATATTGTTCAACTGTAGAGTTATGTTGTCTGTTTCTCGAAGAATTATTGCGTTTCTTATTAGTAAAAAAAGTTGTATTAGTTATGTTATGTTTAATAGCATGCGTACATGTTGCTGATGCACGCAAACTTACAATAAAGCAATTTGATGAATATTAGTTTTTTTTTGAAGAAGCAATGATACCTCATTAAGAATAAACTACTGAAATCAATAAAATAATTTTATCGGAAATCGATTTAGAGAATCTCGGATATGGATTCTGTCCACACGTTCCGTCAAAGTTGACACCGGAAGTTTGATTTGAACGAATCGTGGTAATCCCATGTCGTGAAAATCACAACTTCGGGGTATCTTTGTTCGTGAGTTTAATTTCCGCTTTATGGTAATAAGCAGTTGTGAAAAAGATGCAATTTATTTAAATCGTTCTTACCTTAATGATGTAAAGTGCGCTATTATCAGAATCAGTTACTCTTATGTGATCAAATTGATGTTTTTTTTTCTGTTAAATAATTAATTGATTCAGTTGTGTGTCTATGTACCTACATCCGAATCAGTGCGACATCCGATGAGATATTATGCATTAAATCAAACAATAACTTATTCTGCGTTCCATCTGGCCGTCCTGTATCCTCAGCTGCGATACAGTGATGAACTGCACCGTCCCGAGTAGAGTCGTCAGCCGTGAAAACAATAACAATATGGATGTCCGTGGGTGGTTACAGTTTTCATTGTCTATATTAGATTTATGGCCTCCTGTGTCGTGTTTTGGTAGTTCTTTAAGGCATTGTGAGTCTATAGCTTGAATAACTGTTTAGAGTGTTTGGGCTATATAAATCTACTACACAAATCTGACTGCACTTTCATCTTTTGTTGAACTAATGTTTTTAAATCTCTCCAATATTTTTTTTCAAGTACAGTGCAACCTCCTCAAAGCAACACCCTTTGGGAGACGCTAAATTATGCTGTTGTTGAGAGGTTGCCGCTCTAGAGAGGTTAAATAAGTAGTCAAATCGTACAGTGGAGAAAAACATGCTGTTGTTATTTTTAATAAGTCTTTATTTAGTATTAAATATTTTTAATTGGGAGTACATTATTGATGGTCTTACTTTGCTTGCATGTTAATAGGTTTGTTTGGACTAAAATGATAAGAGACTAAAGAAAAGAATTAATGCATTAATCATGCTTACAATTACGAGTGTTATATTGCGTCCATTTTTGTCCATGTAACGATCCTAAAACACTGACACGTTATGGATTACACTGTGTATCTAAATATAACACAATTAAGGAAGAACCTAGCCTTCATTTCTCAAGAAATCATTTAAAGGGACTGAACTGCGCATTGACAAAAGAAAATCTTTAAAATGAAAAACATCATAATGGTTTAGTGTCATACTTAAATGTAATATTTTTGATGTCTTATTAACATGGGAATAAAATCAAGCTTAATTCAACATTAAAGCGGCAGGTTTCCATCATACGACTAACGCACAAGTACAGGAAGCATCGTGGTGTACAGGTAGAACGTCCAACCTCTGATCCGAAGATCCTGAGTTCGAATCCCGGCTTCGACAGGTTCCGTTCATGAAGTTCACGATTTCATTTTTGGGACGCAATACTGGTGTAGTGTCCAGGAAGCGGATTTGAGCGGGATTAGTATAAGCAAAATTGCTTGTTTCACAATTGAGCAAGAATAAATTTGTATGAACTAAACTAACGCACAGGTAGTTTTCTATACATCATAGGAAGCGTATGTGGCTGGAACACTAGGCCTATTTAAATCCTGGATATAGCATAATACTTACACTTATCACAAATGTTATCAAATGAAAGGAGTTGTTTCAATTTCCTAGAATAAATAATAAATGAAGTCGTGTCCCTTTAAATTGATCATTTCAACAGAAAAAACAACACTAGCTCTATAGCGGGGAGTATTTTATGACCCTGCACGCCCAGCTTATGATTGGCTCGATTCAAATCTCCGATCATTGCGATATCAGTATGATTTAATTACCTAGTGGCGTACCAAAGTAAGTATCTATGAAAAGAATAGCTAAACATAAAAATCTTTTGCTCAGTGTATTAGACCTATATTTGCTCATGTATGAACTATGAAAGAATTCCATAGGTGTATTGTCCAGAGTTCATGGGCGGCACAGTAAAATGTACTTCAAATTTAGTTTCTCATTCAAATTCAATGGTGGATCGCTGTTACTTAATACTGTATTTTATCTGACTTAATACAATTTTTTTAAAGCAATGTGCCTCAAATATGACCTAATTCTTACTGAACTGTCACATTCACTTTTTCTTAACCTGTCTTGTTATTGTTTACCAATAATAGCAGTGCGTAACCGAACTTTCTGTGAAATCTAAGCAATTCATACCCGGGTTATCGTACTTGCCGTTAAAGACACAATTATCAGGAGTTACCGTCGCCCCACTCGCGAATACCGCGCACATTCAAGAAAGACAACTCTGGGTTAAGAAAATAAATTCGCTTCTAAAACCGGTTTTATTCGGTCGTTGTACTACTGAGCTACATGACACAAAGCCGTCTACATCCGCCTTATACAAAACAGACTTTCCGATTCTGTCAATAGTTGTTGCATCCTTTCCGACAGAAAGTTTAAATAATTAAAATTATCTCTGGTATCGGGTGCGCAATGAAGCATCCAAAACTGGGAGATAGTTTTGTCTAATTTCGTATCTATCCCTCCATACATGTTTTAATTTAGTTAATTAATCGTTTCCGTGCCATTGCGAGTCCAATGCGACATTTCTTACACCCTTGACACAATGTCTGTACTCATGTTAAGTCTATTTTGTGGGCAAGCTGTTATTGGCGTTTGTTATTGGTATTGTGTTTCCAAAGACCTTGGTCGCGTTTACGTCAAGAAAACCTAACTGCACTACTTTATCCTTACATGCAGACATATAGGCACCGATGTCTTGAATTAATGTACGTAAATTACGCGGTTGCGAAGCTGTTCTTTAATATATAGAATGGCTCAAGTTTGCACTCTTGTGTATACATTTTCGCAAACAAGTTATTGATGTTTAAATGTACGCGTTTAAGGACTGTTTTCTCAAGGACAAAACCAGCGCATTTAGTGTGGCACAGGTGCAGGAGAATTGATGCATTTCTGTTACTTCAGTCGAATGTTTAATCATTGACGAGTAAAAGAAGTCATCCTCAAGAAAGATGTTTTCCTATTAAGACATTCACTCATCTATTGAGGTGATGAGACGAATAAATAAGGTACAAATATTAAATAAGAGAATTATGCTATCGCCATGTGGGCAATGGTGTTTACAGAAATTGTTTTAGTAACGGATGCAATATTGATTCATTTAAAAATTAAACTATTTATAAATTTGTAATCAATGACGAGCAAAATGTTTTTTGAACTACAATTATCTTACCTGTATTTTTCTTCAAAAAGCGTTGTCCGTCTTGAATATTCATGTCATTTTGTTCCGACGTTTGTATAACACATTATGTAAGATAATGTTAATAAGAGTAAACGTTTATTCACATCGCAAGAGCTCGAGATTTTGAAAGGCAATATTATTGCTGTAATTTTAGTGGCGAACATTTTTATGTAGCAATTACGGGTACTTCTAATTCTAGCGAGTTTTTAGAACAACTGCAATGGCTCATCAATTGTTAAAATGGCTTGATCAGTTTCTGTCTTGAAATATGTCATCGCATGTTTGGAAATTAGATGATCGCTTGTTTGGTGAATGGCCCCGTAATATCAGTCCTCAGAAGTAAATTTTTCATTTGTATTATTCGTTTAACATCAGTACCACGATTAGAGATTAATAATAACAAATGATGTGATCCCGAAAATATCCACTCATTGCTTTTAATGTACCAGTGAGTGGGTATTTCTGCCGGCATTGAAAGGTGATTAAAGACCACATTCCTTTGAGATTGTGCACAAAAATCTATTTTAGCCTCCCCACTCATCAACGCCATAACTTTGCCCAAAACATAGTCCCAAGAAAATCAACTGATTCAGTTGGAATAAAATGTGTAAATGTTTCTTCGAATAAATATTTGGAGTCGGTAAAATACAGAAACGTATTGTCTATTTTTACGTTAAGAACTTTAATTAAACATTTAATTTTCGCTTAAATGCATAGCCTGGCAAAAATGGATGACCCAAATAACCACCCGAGGCACCACACCGTTGACAGTTTTTTTCTGTTTTGACAGTTCGTCTTTTATGTATGAAATCATTTCAAATCACGAAGATCAAAATACAATTATACATTACAATTTTGTGTGCCGTAACTTCGCATGTGTACCACATGTCTTGGCGGACCACATGCCAGCTTACGCTCAGGGCGTTGATATAAAAGGCATGTCATAACTAGGACCATAAACAATACGGAAATTGAGATGCTTCATGGGAAATTTTTAATCAGGTAGTTTTATTAGGAGTTGATGCTGAGCTCCAGGGTGTTAAATATTATCGCAATTCTTAGAAAACATACGTCCTTTAAAATGAGAAATTGTCGGTTTTAACAACATACTGTGAACAAGACGGGTAATTACACGTTATAATTTGATGAGAGTGGTTATTTAGAGAAACACTCCTGAGCGGACTACAACAGTGAAACTTTAATTATCCGATGTGTCGGACAAGTTATTTGAGATTCAATTATATTGTCATTATGCGAACAGCCATGCACAAATAAGAGGTGGGCATTAACTCATAAATAAATAAAACCGCGGAGTTTCAATACGAACAAAGAGATAGTGTTACCTATTTATCATGTGGAAATAACTTTTGTTATGTCCTATATTTTCATCTGGTTAGGTATATTATGTTTTGTTACAGTGAACGAAGCTGGACCAATCTAATCCAGTCAGGGCTTCTTTCCTTCTGTAGTAGGGGTCGTTTATATACGTCTTCCCCACAGGAAAAATCTTTAAAAAATCATGCAATTTTCCACTAAATTACAGTTTACATCAAGTTTTTTTCATCCCCTTTTTTGCAAAGTTCTATTTTTTCTTCAAATTCAAGAAAAAGACCTCTTCCCTACCTGTGAAAAAAAGCCCTGCCAGTGATGTTCTAGAATTAATTGTTAAAACGTCTAATATCGTCCACCCTTATGTATCCGGTCACTGAATGAGCAGTGGTGAGTCTGCACCTAATCACCTGATTATTGTTGGTATACTACCTTCAAGTTTTCACCAATTTGTTCCTTATTATGTGGAAACCTACGGTCATATATTCTACTTGGTGTATTGGTCAGAGCTAAGAGTTGGATAAATTGGATGTATTATCTTCAATAAAACTAAATAACCAACAATATACAATGGTATATACTTGTACAATCGTTCTGTTTGATGGTATCGAGCGACCACAGCATTAACAATGGACCTGTGATTGAAAAATTGCAGTAAGTCTTTATAATTCAACCCAATATTACTTTAAATGAAAAAAAGCAATTTTCATAATTTTGCGTTTTATGAAGGCGGTGCGCATTCACAGGATGGTAGAGTTGTGTGCGTTCTATTAGTAAAAAACATGTATAACAGTTGAATGGGGTCGAATTCTGTGAATTTCTTTTCATTTATTATTTTACTGAATAGTAAGATCGTATCTTCAGTTCCCAAAGACATTTTTACTTTTGCTAAACCTGTATATAAAAATCACCGAAAGAAGACCAAAAATATGGCTGTAAGAGTTCCACCATGATTGTGTCAATTACTAACAAATGATAGAAGTCCTTAGAAAATGAAAATCAACATAACATTGAAGTCCCGTTCTTTCAAATACTGACTTTTCAGACTGAAATAAAGCATTAATAATCCCGCGATAAACCATCTGTAGTTTGTCAAGCGAGTCTCTCCCGTCTTAAGCAAAACAAAAAAAAATTGGTCGTTTCAATGACTTTTTGATGCAGGTTGTTTCGAGCTGCCTGTATTATCAGTGTTTTCGCATTCGTTATGTCTTTCTCTTGCTCTGTCATTTTCTTTACCAACAAGGTAAAATCAGGTACAAATGCTAGTGTTATTGAACAAGTCGACTTCTATTACTGCAATATTTACTAGTATTATCGTGACAAAGGTGAAACTTAATGCCACACTCGCTCAGCGACCTATGAAATGATCATTCAATTTCATGACATAGCGTTACCAACCAAGATGTCAGGAAATAGCAATGATTTGTATGAACATACATGTATCTTAATAATTCGTGATAATAACACCCACGTATGATATACACGTACCATTATTCAGTGAATGTTTCCGTAGAAGAAACAATAGTGTTTAAGAAAAAAAACAAGTTTATAAACACAGTGTCTGACTGTACATAGCCCATTAGAATATTGGTTCAGAGTAGATGGTCGTATACATACAAATGTACGTAGCTATCAATGTCCAATATACGTACTGGAACAGTTTGTCACTTGGAAAATTTGTAACCAGTCCAGAGAAAGTTGAACAATTACAGCCGCTGTTCGATATTCCTTTTACACTTAATTGATTGCCCATTAAACTCTGATATATTTGATATATTGTCCAATGGTAAAAATGATCATAGCTAATGTGTAGGTCTATTTTCATTAAATTTTCATGCGGTTGTCTGGCAAAATTGTATGTATCAAAAGGGAGTGCCTGCTTGGCCAAAAACTATTTATAGAATAACAAGCAAAGTACGTACATAAATAAATTATGTTTATTTTACTTTCTACGTACAAACATGTGCTAACAACCATCTATAAAAAGAATACATGGCTGTTAAGACGAGTAATTGTAACTGTAACACGACTATCTAATCCTAAGGTAAAAGACCTTTCCTAATTAGGATCACATTCTTTTCGCCTTTAATAACTTTATAGATTGGTTTGACTGTATATGCAATTGTGTGTGTATATATATTGTATAAGTAAATTGATTTTGACTTGTGAGTATTCATACACATAAAATATCATCTTGCTTAAATTGAACCACAAGGTATAAGTTATTGAAATTGAATTAGGAGCGATTGTACATAACAATAGTTCGATAAAGCAGTCGATATCAACAATATAAAATTCAAATTTGTATACAGTGTAACCTCTCCAAAGCAACGCTCTTTGGGAGAAGCAAAAGTATGTTGTTTTTTAGAGGTTGCTGCTCCAGAGAGGTTAAATTAATAGTTGAATCGTATAATGGGAATATATCATGCTGTTGTGGTAGGGAGGTTGTTGCTCTAGGGGGTGGGGGCGCTGTGGAGAAGTTGCACTGTACGTGTGTATCTGCATTGACGAATTTGACTAGGAAAACATAGCAATGGTGTTCTCAACAAATATGAAAGGACTGTGTGAACCTAATGATTTATATATTTGTTCTCTTTGCTGTAACATTTGTGGTCTGAATTATTGTATGTTACCTAAATTAGTTAATTACGCACGTCTCAGTCAGACAGAAATAATTACCATTTAATTTTTCATGCTGTCATGAGAATATAATGTTGTGTTTAAATTTATCGTATTGTTGTCGGTGGTCAAGTATATAGTACGAAGAAAAATTGGCATCGTGTGACCTTAATGATGTGGAATTACTTTTACTTGACCTTAAGGGAAGCTCCTACGTGTTTGTTGTTAACATATTTGTCTCAGCTAATGCGTGCAGTCCCGGAGATGGTATTTGTTTGGAATTTGAATTGTTCAGGTTCATTCATGTTTTGAAACAAAGACCTTTGATACAACAGAGAAAAATCGTATTAAAGGAACTGATTGCTTGAAATAATCGATTTTACATTGGCTATTATAGTCACAGCATTAATTGTTTAGTACGAATAGTACCTTGCTGATAAAAGGGAACGACGATTAAATCCTTGACTTGTTCACATATCCCTAATTATTGTGATTTGTCCAATTACTCCAGATATAAAAAAAAACTCTACAGAAATTTGTGTCGAATAATAACCATTTTTATTAGCTTTCTTCAAACTTATTCCTCTTTTCACGTATTCCAATATAAGAAGATTCTCCCATTCCTTCTATCAATACCGAGTTCCGTGTGGTAGACTTTTACTGGATGTAATCTTTCTAGGGCTGATTGCTCTACTTCTGTAAACTTTGGTGAAGGTGCTAATGTCTTAGTTGGCGATACTTTAATGACACGATTCATTTCATCGATTTACTATTCAATTAAATAACTTAAACACCCCAAAACGACTGACAGAATTATGCCTGACATTTCATGATTTTTAAGATAATTCATAAAATGAAACAACAGCATTGTCTTACCCACAGGAACAACAAACTGCCATTGCCTTACCCACAGAAACAACTAAATGTCATTGTCTTACAAACGGAAACTACAAAGCATACAATCCTTAAAAAGTACCTAAGCACCACAAGACAGAATGTGTTGCATTGGACAAGAGGAAAAAGAATCATTCATATGCACCTAGTTCGCGGACGAATTAATATTTTTAGTAATGATTCTTGGTGTATAATCAAAAGCTGAAAGAGAACGTTTAAATGTTAAAGCCAACACACACAACTATGAACGAAAGGAATGAAATGATGATCAGGAAACCTTCTAAGGGGACGGTTAAGCGAAGAGTGTAATAAGAGAGACAGGTTTGAACAATGAAACGGAGAACAACGTATACAAGACTGCTCATCTATTGTTTTGACATCCATTGAGAAACAATCCAATTTAGATCATGGCGCTATTTCAATGTTTAGAATCTGGACATGTATAGCTTTAAGGACAATGAAAAAAGGCATCAAGCGTATTTTATGTAACAGATTCTGACAGTGTGGATCATCCTCTGTTTTAGCTTTGTGCATTCTATCATGATTACGTTCATGAGGGTGTCATCATAAAATAATGTTCGAATTAATTGGATAGACAATCTCCAGTAGATACAACGAATTAGAGTTGCTTGCAATATTGTATTTGTCTCAGCGTCTAGTGTTGACCTGCAGATCTCATGGTAACAACAAAATATTTACTAGCCTGCAACCACCTGTATTTCTCAATATTTACCTAGATTGCGTCATTACATTACATACTAAATCACTGTTTGTCCACGTCAATCACTCTGTCAATGAAAAGAGTAAAACCAATTAGTATATAGTACAGTACATTTACTGATGTCAATGTATATTAGTAATGTATTCTTAGGCTTTGTCGCATGTTTTAAATTTTAAATCACTGTTAAGACTTAATTAAGTTTTTAATTCCAACGGAAAACACCTGCTGTGTAAAACATCACGATTTTCTTTCGTTTACTTGATGTTCCAATTTGTCACCATGGCTCCGGTATGGATTATTCAACAGGCCAACCGAAGGTCATCTTGTATTTTGCATACTCAACAATCGGGGCTCCTACAGTACTCAACAATTGGAACAGCTTGCTCGTGTACCTCACGTATTCAATAATCGGAACTCCTCGTGTACCTCACGTATTCAATAGTCGGAACTCCTCGTGTATCTCACGTATTCAATAATCGGAAGTCCTCGTGTATCTCACGCATTCAATAATCGGAACTCCTCGTGTATCTAGCATACTCAAAGCCACCAAGGATGTAATACGTTATCATCGAACTATAACGACTGCTTTCTCGTTTGCCTTCCGTCTTCATGCTGACCCCTCCATTACCTTCATTATATTAAAGCAATCAAGGACATGACTTTCTTAATACCTATATAATAATCTAAATTGTACATTGTGTCATGATGTTACGATAATTAAACTGGCCAAGTAAAATGTTTAAATCTCACTCATGGCGACTTGGGTGCAAACATGCAAGGTTGTTTGTAGGTGCGAGCCTCTCGAAGTTCCGATTGTCAAGATGCACATCTCCCGAGTGATCTATGTATGTGTGAAGGTCTTTCGCAATGGCCCTGCCCATGCTGGTGGTTACTATCGGTATCTTGTTTCAGGTGAATTTTAGGTGGTGATGCGTTGTACCAAAACAAGTTGACTGACATTTATTATGTAGTGAATTAGTAAAATTAATTACCTGTGATCAAATCATTTAAACAATTGTAGAACAGTACTTGTTTATTAATAGTTTTCATTAATATCATTATTAAACATCATCAAAGGCGAAACAAAGCACAAATTCATCATCAAGTAAAAAAGCATACGAGTTAGTGTTCTGTCCCGTTCCTTCATGTTTTGAATGATCGTAGGTCACCATTTATGTTACGCTAAAAGGGAGTTACTCATTGTTTTGATAAATGTGGGTCAGGATTTACAAACAAAAGATGCAGTTCAGCTGTGAGATATTGATATTGGTACGAATAAAACAGAGCCACTGTTCTGCCACGTGTTAGTGATTTTCAATGCAAATTTTGCATTCTTGTCGTCACTCATCTTGGCCTTTTAATGTTGATAGACTCATTCGAGACAAATCTAGAATAATTTCCTTATATTTATATAATTAAGTCATTCTGTTCCGCAGAATTGCATATTGGTGAACAACTTATCAATCAAGTCTCCCCAACGTCGCATATGGTTGTTGTAACAATCTTGCTTGACATTGCTTCGGGTTTCAGACTTGTCTAGTTCCCAAATCTTTATCGTGTTTTGTTGCTTCCCTGAAGTTTTTTTAGTGTCCCTTTTCACCTTTTCAATTTATTTACGAAGTCCTAACTTATTAATTTCTTTTGTGAATTACTTTCTTACTTATGGTTTTATTTCACTTTATGTGTGGTGGTTTTTCGTGAAACAACTCCTGCGCTACTTTAAGTCCTAAATTTATATTTTGTATTCCGATCTGTTCATGTTTACATATACGCAGGTCTATTTAAGTCAAGTAATGGTTTTGTTTCTTTATTTCTAAATCCCAGGAGACCACATTTAGTTCGGTGTCACTGAGAGTTTGTCTCCATATAATCTCACGGAAAGTACGTGGGTTAATCATCTGGGTTGATGAACTAGAACCATGGATCAAATCAAAGGCAACTCTTGTAAACAATCTATAGAGCCTACGTTCAAGACATGTTGCCAGAAAGGACTGAGTCCTTCAAAACTATGTCGAATTCATGCTGGGATAGTTAGGGTAAAAAAATAGGTCACTGGGCCACGTACTGGATACTGCTCATACTAGTAATTTAGGAAACCAGCAGAAATCATTTGCCACTCTAAAAAACAGTTCTAGCTCATAATCAGGGCTATAAGGCATTTAAATTGAGATATTAGAACAATAAAATTCCATTTGGAAGTTTTGGCTTCCCATTTTTTTTTGCCTTTATATGTGATAATGTACAAATGCATTCTCATAAAATTTAAGATACATCTATATATTCCAATATCATAATGTACGTAGAAATTGTAATTAATATATTGTCATTTGATATGAATGAAAAAAGTCCATTTAGAATAAAATCTATTTCTGCTATATGTATTGTCAAACCTGTGTTTGTGGCCACCTCCGAATGAAGACCACCCCATGAATAATGGCCATTCTTTTAAAAAACTATCACTGATTATTTAGGACTAATTGACCTTATAATAAAGGTCAATTGGCAATAAAGGCCACATTTTATTTTCCCAAGGATGGCCTTTGTTCACAGGTTTGATTGTAGTTATAAAAGTGGTTTCTCCGGCATTGTTGATTGTGCCTCTTGTTTAGAAATAAGTAGGACAGCATGTACTATTGCTTTACAAACCACTGTACTTACCATTATGAATATCAAGCACATTTATATATATCAAAGGTCTTTGTTAATATACAGACAAGTAATACGAATTAATTTCGACTTTGAATACTAATCCTTGTTTGTGCGATTATATGCTTTTTTCTTTTAATTAGGGTTGGATGTTGTCAAAGATGAAATTGCTTAGTTGTTGTCTGTAACGTTGAATAAAAGTCTCTAAAGTGTAAAGTACTTGCCATGCACTTTTAACCTGTTATTTATCTGTTAGCCATCTGCCTAGCTACCCCATGTGAATAAATTTATTCATTGATGAATGACAATTTTGCCACTGAGAGTATGTGTCCCTACTTAGGATCGAAGCCATGTTATTTCGCTCAGCAGTCTGACCTGCTGTAAAATGTTAAATCATGTGGCCTGCTTCTGCATAGACCGAGAAAATTTTCT
The DNA here is from genome assembly GCA_008271625.1 of Lutraria rhynchaena. NCBI lineage: Eukaryota > Metazoa > Mollusca > Bivalvia > Venerida > Mactridae > Lutraria > Lutraria rhynchaena. The sequence continues at coordinate 390,278 of VIBL01000283.1, forward strand.
TGAGTGATATTTATTTATTTTGAAGTGTTGTTTTATGGCGCATCGGCAAGTAATGGCAGTGCACTGTGCATTTAAATAAATGGGAAAACAATTCATGAATATTACTTAAGTGATAACTGCATAAATCTTATCTAACATTTTGTTCACAAGATATTTCACCTGGAGTACACACATAACCATTACATTTATCATGAATCATGAAAGACTCACATGCAAACATGACATGTGTGCAACTAGAGTTTTATACTGCTCCACTAAACTGGAACCTTATTACAATAAGGCTTAAAAAAGAAGAGGTTTGTTTCCGGTTACTCAACCGGCCAAATATTTTACCTGCCGACTAATAAGTTTTTACTGCATCCAAATTGTAGTGCAATATTGTAATTCTCACAACTCATTAATATTATGGCGAACATATTCCAATACAGTGTTGCTGATATATGTAAAAAAATGAATAAAATAAGTAAAATAAATAAAATCCCTACCTACGGATCCATATTTCTTTGGGCACGTAATATTGGAAACAAACCTTTTCCGGGCCTAATTAATTATCAAATTTTCAAAGTCCTGGATATCAATTTAACAAAATAGCACCAGTCCGGTCACAGAGAACTTCAAATTTAACAAAATTAATGAATTAAATGAATCTTGAGGAGTCTTAATTTATTAAGTTCCTTTATGTAGCATTCGTCCCATGGGATGCAGGTTGTCGTCAATTAACTGTCCATAAATTCTTTTTTTCATCAGAAGAAATCCAGATTATACTTTATAAAATCATTTTGGATGAATTAATTATCAATTATATTAGGGGTCTTATATTCTGTTTGTTATGTATAGTTCCTGATTTTATTGCATTATTTTTATTACACAGTATAACCCTGAAAACCGGACCCCTTCCGGACTGATCCAAAAGTCCAGTTTTCTGAAAATTCCGATTTCCAGAGAACTATCTATTGTAGAAGAGAAAAAAAGGACTTGAAAAATCTGCTGATTTTCAGAGAATTCGGATTTTCAGGGAGTCTGGTTTTCAAGGGTTGTATTGTATTATTATACGTCATATAGTTAATAAGGTCTAGAAATTTAGTGTATTTTTTATCAGGAAAAAATAACATGAGAGTCCTTGGCATGTGTTCCAGTAAAACAAGTAGTGAAATCATATTTAAAAACAAAATAATTATGTCGCTAAAGAATTTGGGTAATCATCTATAGTCTTGAATAGATTCCTATCTCCCCTAGAAATGAGAACTGTTAGTTTTTCCATCATAAATCCTGTATCTACTCTGAAGAAATTAATTTTTAGACAAACAAACAAAAACATTTTCATCTTCAGAAAAAGTCTGTATAATTGGTGTGTTAGTATTAATTCTAAATAGAAAATAATAGGAAGAAATCTAGCTAAGTGTAATTAGTTGTTCACAATTATGGGTAATTAGATTTTGTGTATACAACTTATTAGGATCAATTCTTTCACTAAAGTGTGGTTTCTCCATTAATTGAATGGAAACATTCAATTACAAGTACATCTCCTGTTACAATTCTATATTTTAATTGAATCTACTGTAACTATCAGATTCTAATAGATTAGTCTTCCTCATAGAAACGTTTTGTAGCTTAATTGGTTCTGAAAGATCATTCAACATGGTGCCATTGTCTAAGAAATACAATGACTCATCAATCAATCAAGAATTAGTATGGCTCTTCACACATTTCCTCTTGTTTTAGGCCTAAAAAAAGTTTGTTTCCGGTTACCCGTCTGACCCATCTTTTTACCTGCCGACTCAAAAATTTTTACAGCATCCAAATCGTAGTGCTATATTGTAATTTTCACTACAGTGTTGCAAATATATGTAAAAAAAATGTTAAACAAAAAAAATCCCTACCTGCCGACCCATATCTTTTGGGGCATGTAACCGGAAACAAACCTTTTTTTGTATAGGCCTTATGATTAACACCTTGAACCTGGTTTTACCAGTGCTCTACTTTGTCTGACATAGTCAGCTGGGACCAAGCAAGAGATGTTGGATAAGTAATGTTTTAATTTAAAATCAGTCTAAATGATCTAAATTCTGGCACCATCAACAATTTCTAATATAACTGATGAGAAATAGGATTATTGTACTTGAGTAAAAAAGACCAAATATCTTGATCAGCTATTGCATTTTAAAGGAATTTGTAGTTAAACGGTATATACAATGCAACCTCTCCAAAGCAACACCCTTTAAGAAAAGCAAAAGTTTGTTGTTGTTGTTGTTGTTGTTGAGAGATTGTGGCTCCAGAGAGGTTAAATTAATAGTTAAATCGTACCGCATTATTGAAGATAAGATGTTACTCAAGAAAGGGCCTTCTGGAGAGGTTGCACTGTATGTGTTAAGTCAATATACTTTGAGGATTATAATGTTTTGATTTGTAGAAACAAATGTAATGAATGGAGTGTTGGAATTTAATTACATAACAGACTTGCAGGCTTGTGACCTTACTGAGGCATCTAGATATAAAAAAATATACTGTCTTACTATTTGTCTTCATGGCGTTAATTAGTTATCAAAATCAGACTGCTAACTGGGTGGCAACAGGAATAAATTATTTATCATCGGCTTCTCAACTTCTAATTTGAACAATGGAAGCCGCGACCGTGGTCCAGTGGGGGTTAAATAGGGGAGATCTGGGTTCAAATTCCAGTCACGGCAGGTCATACCCTTCCATAAAAATTTGACAAAAATGTTGATTTTCCACCATATGTGGAGAAGTCACTGGCACCTTGTGGAAGGATGAGTTAGCACTGGTTAGAATAAGATCCAGGAAAACTGGTTAGGTGAACCGTTCACTATATATAACTAAAAAATTGAAAAACAGCATTAAACTCTAGTGAAAATGTCGCATAAAAACCAACAAACAATAGTACAATGAATGTGAATTTCATGTAGAGGAACACATATAGACCTCAACTTGCTTATTTCTCACCAAGTGATATTTTGCTCCCAAACCTTGATACAATTTCCACCTCTCAGTTATAGCTTAGTAAGCGTGAAATTACTACTGAGACCGCACTGGCACACATGTCATATCGCTTCCAACTTGCTATGTCATCAAATACAGCTCAGCATTTTAAAGTACAGGTACTAACATACCAATTAACAGTAAATAAGCATATTGTAGACACCCAGTTGTGTGCCCCAATACAAATCATTATTTTGTTAAACCAATTTGTTGCTTCAGGCAGAGTGAAGCATTTTGTTATTGTTTGTCCATTAATTGTTTTGTCATCTATTCCTGTTGTAATGTCTGGTTGTCATGATGCTATCTTATAGACAAGGATCAGCAAACTAAAAGGCTGGTTTCATGTCCTTTACCTAAATATACTGTAACAGAAAATTGACGTTAAAAATGTATGTTTACTATTTGTTTCCCATAGCTTTGTTTTTCTTATTTTTGTCAACTTGCACTTCAGAATTTATGACGCAATGAATGCCATATGCCGGCAGTTAAACATGGTTGTTCAATAACTTGGAAGGGTTAAAAGTGATATGTTTTTGACCTGCCCCCCCCCCCAGTGATAGCTGATTATCTTGGCCATGTCTGTCGTCTGTTTAGTAAAGTGAAATTATTTGCATATCACACTTTCTTGGGAATCAGTTTTGATTTTTTTCTACTCACTTCTATTACATCATCAGTTGTGATTTTTTTCTCCGTAATTTTCACGTTAACTTCTAAAGATATTACTCCCATTAGCCAATCAACTAACTGTGACAAATTTATGTGATTCTTTTACAGCGCTTACAAGCACCATTATTTTTTTGCTAGCTCAATTATTTTTATGCCATAAATCTGTAAATGATTTGACTAGTATCTCGGACTATTTAAGGCCATGAAAATGCCCTTTTCACCTCATTTCAATGCTATTGTCTCACATTTTAGTACCAAATATTGACAATTCCAGGAAGTAAAACTGTTATTTTTTCCGTTCATTTTACAAAAGAGGATGATAAAAAAGCAATTAGCTTTTTACAGCCTTAATGAGACACGAGCTGAACAAAACTAATGAGGTGTATCCATCACTGATGAATGCCTGATTTCTCCTGATTTACGGAGACCATTGAAGCACAAGTAATCATCTATTTTCTGTAATTGTAATTACAATAGTAATCATATCTGAAGTTATTCAATGAACTGTTTGGAAATTACTTAATTGCTTTCCATGGATGCAAATTTTGCAATTTTCCTGCAAAGACTTGTCTGCCAAATCCTATTTAATTGTCAAGATTGCACAATGGTATGTTCAATTTGTACAATGGTTAAATAACTGATTTAATTAATTGCTGTGCAGTTTGAACAGCAAACTTCAGGTTATAAAACTGAGTGTGAAGGACAGGATCTGAACTCATAGCCTTATTACTCAAATCTCAGCTTTTATAATCCAGGTTTTGCTCCTTGCTGGCTAGGCCTATTGGCAGCTCATTAATAGTTCACTTTTCTCACACTTTTTAGCTTCACAAGAAACATAAAGGTAATGGTAGATTTGTAGCGTTGATTGAAACAAGCTCAAAAATTTTAGTGCATTAGGCATTTACGTATTGGTTGTTTCAGGACTTGACTAAGACCATAAGTCAGGACAAAGGTAAAGTTAGAAAACCAAGTTTTTGAGGACATGTTCGTGATTCACGCTCAACTTAGTAGGAAGTGCTTATGGGGTGCCTGTGTCTGTTATGTACTGTTGTCAACTAATGTATCAAATGACATCTCTTAAACCTCTGCGTCAATTGCATCAAATTTGACATAAATAATCCAATACTACTAAGACTGTTATGCCCCAGGGGTCAAAATTGTTTTTACATAGACTATTTTTTAAAAGAATCTTCATAGCCAAGAGTGCAAGGGGTTTACCTTGTATTTTAATGTGTAGCATTGTCTAGTGGTCTTCTACCAGGATTTTTCATATTATGCCCATTGGGTCAAAATTGGCCCCGCCTTGGGCCCTTTTTGTTTTAGGTAGGTTTATGTAAAGAAATCCTTTAAAATTCTCCTTGTCACAGACTGCATGACCTAGAGTTAAAGATATTTGATATATTGAATTGGCAGTTGTCCTCAATTGATTGTTCTAATTATACTCATGAGTTTGAAATTGGTTCTGCTCTTTGAGTCTCTTGTTTTCCCAAGTCAACAATTCATAAGGTCAGGTGATAGAGCTGGTGGTTAGTTATAATCCAAACTAATAAAATTGTTAGCCATGCATGTATGCTTAGGAATCTATGATAATTGTAATATTGTTGGACTTTTAATTTCACTTAAGTGGTGATTTATCCCACTAAGTTAGATTCTTTTTCCTTGATTATAATTTATTATTTGTTGTAGATTTATTTTGACATACTTTGAAAATTGTAAAAAAGAGTTCTTTTAGTCAGTTCACTTGTTATAAAGGACGTTTGGAAGCTTTTGTCATCAATGTGTTAATCCATGCACCAACATAACCCTTCAAGTGACAGCTTAGATGGGCAGAAATCAATTAAATTTGAATAGTACTGAGCTCTGCCTTTGAAGAGTCAAAATTGCATAAATATTGTCTTGAGCCCTTGATCTTGGGAAAGTTTGAATTGCCTAATTGGTGATTTCTTTAAAATGGGTTCATGGAGTCAGCATTTTTTTTGCAAATGTAATTATGCTTCTTCAGAACTGATGTGCCAGTCCAAGTAAATTTAAATTACAAATTGAACACTGTGTGAAGTTGAATTAATTGAGAGTGCTTTTGAGTGGAATTTAATTATGCTAGAAGCATCCCTGGGAAGTGTTGAAGGGAGCACTGGTACAGCACCGAACTTCGGATCTGAAAGGTCGTGAGTTCAAACCTCTCCTCTGGCAGATTTAACCACAAATTGTACAGAATTAGGTTAGAATTAGTTTCCCATGAACTTGTATGTAGTATCTCAAAGAGATAAATGGCAGATAAATGCAATAGATAGATGTAAAAAAACAATTCCATTAATAACAGCTAACTGTGTGTCATGGAGTCAGTCAAAAACCAACTTAATTTTAACTTTTATAAAATTTCATGCAATTTGTTCACATAAGGAATGAATCACTGTAATCATTCAGAGAAACTATTTTTTTCTACATATACATCTATTTTTACAGAACCAGTGTATGTTAATGACATTGAACTATTACAGTGACCTGATTAGTTTGTTTTCATGTGACTTATTGTCACTGGGTTTAAGGCTGTGTTTCAACAATTTTTCAGTTATATACAGTGAAATGACCAGTTCACCAAAACAGGTTTTTTTTCTTTGACTGCTACTTGATGTACACTACTTTTGTCCAAAGGTTCTTTCAATAATTTGCACCTTTCCGTACAATGTTTAAAAACAGATGCCTTACTTTTGGTTTGAACACCAATCTAAAATTTGCATGTCTGGTGTCATAAGGGGAAAAGGTTTCCTTTTTGTTGGAGTGGAATCATGATAAAGTTAAAACATAATGAAAGATCTTGTACCTTAAAATCCAACATAGCAAATGTAAACTATTGTCTCCTCTTTTGTTCCCATTTCACTTGTTTTAAATATCAGTATTATGTTTATTGGCTAGAATTCATGCAAGAGGTAAATTATTAATGTATTTTCACACAGTATGTACAAGCATAAAAGATTTACAAGTCATGTTGGTGCTTCTTTTATTTCCTCTAAACTTAATGGTGGAGAAGTAAACATTAAACTCAATCAGGTTTAAACTAGTTTCCTTTGTTCACCACTCACAGCCAAAGAACTTCACGTCTTACTTATGCTGGCAATTTTTAAATGGCCCCAAAGTAACACATGATTAAAGAAAAGCTTTATTGTTGGCTTAACCCCTTGCTGCATAATACCGCATTCTTCGCTTCTGAAGCAGACGACTTTTGAAAACATTAATTGTGGCAAAAGAAGCCATTGCTTGTTAATGAGCAATGGCTTTTTTTAGCCACAATGTTTTCCATAAAAATAAGCCTATTTTCCTTAAAAAAAATGATGTTTTGTATATTAATTTTAAATAATCCAAAATATGCTTATGAGGCAAAGGGTTAACACTTGTGTAAATGTTAACATATGATATACATACTTTGACTGTTTGGAAAATTTGTTTCTCTGTGGGTAATTAGGAAAAGCACAGTGCCTTTGATTCAGAGGTTGCAGTCCCGATACCTAGGCGTGACACTGGAAGCAGTCTTGTATTTTGTTGTATACAAACAAGCAAGCCAGTATTAGCCAGTATTTCCCATGAAATCTTGTCCTGTCATTGTGACATATTTGTTGACCCAATTAGTATTGACCCAATTAGAGGTGACCCAATCATGTGCAATTTTTATTTATTATTCTGTCTGAATAAGCCTTAATTGTTTGACCTGAATACAATCATTCACATTGTTTGTTTCATTTCTAGCTTCAATTAGTATTAATTGTCCATTTGGAAGTTATTAATACTATTGTGTTAATGTCTCTTGAGTTGAATGTTTTAGACGTTTCTCAACACATTGGAATATACCATGTTTGTTATGTCAGGTTATGTTTTTTTGTCTTTTGTTTAATTCTCACTAATTATGTATTAAATTTTGCTGTTTTAAATTAGAATTAAAGTACTGTGCAACCTCTCCAGAGTGGCCCTTTCTTGAGCAACAATCTCCCATCAACAACAGCATGATTTTCCCCACTGCACAATTTAATTATTATTTTAACCACTCTAGAGCAACAACCTCTCAACAACAACAACAACATAATTTTGCTCCTCCCAAAGGGTGTTGCTTAGGAGAGGTTGCACTGTACCTTTAACATATTGTATAATATAATATAGTATACTTTACACTTCTTCACCAGTTATATTCATTGACAACCATTAATGGGAGTTTTTATTATAATAGTTGGTACACCAAAAGAACGCTGGTTGGATTTACTGTCATAGTGGCTGAAAAACTTTTAATTAGCATTACCAAACCTGTCCAAAAAACTAAAAACAACATGAAAAGTCTAATTTTTTCTGCTCAACATCAAAGCTGAAGTGTGACACCTTTAGATGTTTCAAGATGAAAATCTTACACCCATTGATTGTCTATATCTCATAGAACGTACATATCGATTTACTAATTGAACTAACATCTTTTAAAAAAACAAACTATTGGATTGTGGGTAATTCACACATTGAATCCTGGGTAATACTGTAGAGATTTCCTCCATCATGCGAAATAATCAAATCTTACAACTTGATGATAAATCTTATAAAATCAATAAGATTAAGGCCACAATGTGATCAGTAACAAGCCGGGTCAATATACTCCCTTGTTTATATAGATGTTGCAACTTTATTGTCGAGCCATGAATTTTTTTAATCAATTTTTCTGAACTGGATCTTGTTATCCTTTATTTCAGCTTGTATGATTAAAACATTATTAGTAAACATTCTGTGCTTATAATCTTCTCATAGACCATTAAATTATACATACAATAAAACCTCAATATTAATACCGCATTGGGACCTATAAAGTGGTCTCTACAATGACAGGGTTCTTATTATTAACTAAAGTGATCACTAAGTGACCTGTTACTATGTTTTAGTTAATTATTGATAGAAACTTACAAATGCATGATTTTAACATTAGATAGGGCAAAGATTTTTGCCCTGCTGATACTCAGTGCCAATACCATTCTGCACCCAATTGTACAAACATTGGTTAACTTCAACCTCTGGGTTAAATCAGTGTTTTGGTTAAAATTTTGGTTAAATGTTCGGTCAGCTGGTGTAGAAAAGTTTGTTTAAATTTAACCTAATTTTGTTTTTGTTAAAGCTTAAATAAATCTAACCCAAGTCTAAGATGCTGGTTTAGTCTTAACATAAACGGTAACCAGTACCCAAATGACAGCCCTGTTTAAATGTTTAAATGATTTTTTTATTGGTTAATTAGTAAACCAAAATGGTTAAATTTAACCTTGGATTAAATTAACCATTTGGTTAAAGTTAACCAATGTTTATACAATTTGGCGCTGATGATTTAAAACAACTTCACACAACAATTCTCTATCTGCCTTGGAAAGCCTCCTGACCCTCTTCCCCACTACCCCTTTACCTTATACATGGTAGAGCAGGTTGTAAAATACTTGAAAGCTGCTCACTAAAGGAGGATATGTGGAATAAATAACCTACTACATTTATAAATCAATGATATTTATCACTACAGTATTATGTATATTTATTACCTTGGTTACACTATAAACAGTTATAATATCAGCCAGCTTGTGATACATTATATGAATGCTATAATTCTTTCTATTCATAATGTTGTTAGTTAAAGTTTATTATTGATCATATTTCCATTAATAACTGCAAACAGTTGACCTTGTCAGGTCTCCTTGGCATCCACCCTGTATTAATCTGTTCCCATTTACTTCATTAAAAAATATGTCAGCTTCCTAACACAATGTGTGAATCCAAGCTGGAAGACATGTGACCTTGGACATAAAGTCCACGATGTCAACAAAGGCCACTCAATATATATATATATGTATATGTTAGATCAAATGAACTTTTTAATAAAAGCCAACTGTGCATTAAGGCTTTTCTAGAGCTATTTCTCTATTTTTTGTAACCTTTTTTTCCAGGTTTTACTGACATGGATAAATGCTGTATTATCTATTTATTACCATATTTAAAACTGGCCACGACAGTGGTTAGTGCACTGGACTTGAAAACCGGCGATCCAGGTTCAAGTCCCAGTTTCGGCAGGTCAATTACACCACCGAGAAAAATTTGACAATTTTCCTCCATATATGGAGAAGTGGCCAGCTCCTTGTGGAAAGGTAAGTTGGTACTGGTTAGTATGCAGTTCAGGAAAACTGGTTAGGTGAATCGGCTGCCACACATACCTGAAAAATTGTTGAAAAACAGAGTTAAACCCAGCAAAAAAAAGTTATTTAAATCTTTGTGGAGTGAAAACTTGTAAGAGTTACCGTACCTGGCATTATTCAGCTTTGATGATGATGTCTGTTTTGTGTTTGTTTTTATGTGACTTATTGTCACTTGGGTTTAATGCCATTTTTCAACATTTTTCTGTTATACACGGCGACCAGTTCACCTAACCAGTTTTCCTGGACTGTATACTAACCGGTACTAACTTACTCTTCCACAAGGAGCCGGGGACTTATCCAAATATAGAGGAAAATCGACATTTATGTCAAATTTTCATGGAAGGGTATGACCTGCCGCGACTGGGATTCGAACCTGGATCTCCAGGTTACAAGTCCAGCGCACAAATGAAAGAATTGGAAAGAATTTGGTTCGGGGGGATCAATGTGTTCTGAAATGAATAACTCCGAGAGGCTGACAATAATCTAACGTCTGTAATTTCTACGTGTTCAGTACACTTTTTTTATAACAATATGTACAATCTTGTAAATATGATGTTCAGTACGAACAAATAAATACTGATTTATGTCTTTTTTGTCCGTTTTTTTTTTTTTTGCTCTACTCATTTACTTAAGAAAAACCTGATTAGGCCTGAGTATTGCAATCAAAGCAATTTGCCTGGTTTAATCTGGTATTCTAAACTGAACTGACCAAGACAGGAGGAAATGACTGATTTCATCTGGTGTAAAGTCATGGCTAATTATTCAATAAGATATAGATAATGAAGTGGTGTATATTTACATGTACCAATGAATGATTTAATGTTGAAGGTGTTTCACTATGTTGAACCACAGGGTTATGTGTCAAAATTTAGATTACATGCTATGTTTGTGGTTTTCTAAAAATGATTATATTTTACTCTAGGAATTTTATAAAGTTTGACTGGCCTGAAATTATTTTCTCTCGTTACTGGGTTTGGTCAAATGGGTTACCATGGTTACCTTGAAGACTATGTGGGTATTTGATAATGCATGTGTCACAAACGTTGTATGCTTCAGTGTAGCAACATGCCAGCATGCAGTACCTGGACAATTCTTCCGTATATGTGATGAGACACTTTCTGTTTACTTCCTTTATCCACGATCGGCTTCAACTAGGACATGAATCAGGTTGATGCTTATTGATTTCGAACTGTTTGTTGTCGTGATATTGGATGTTAGCTCGCGTATTACCTGAGTTAGTGATATATATATGATTGCCATTTACTACATAATCTTTAATTAAGATATTAATAGATATTGACTCTGATCATGTTGAATTGTGTTTGACACTATTTTATATGAAATTTCATGTTGTATACATATGTTTTATTGTTGTTATGGTGACAGTTATCTACAGATTAATTGTTATTGAGATAAAAAGGACTTGGATGCTATATGTGATCAGTGGAGCTATCTCATTATAGACAAGATAAAAATCCTGGATATTTTACCATACTTAATAAAGGTAAATGATTTAAGCAATACGATATTAAACAATAACAAATTAGGAATCATTCTATATGGTGGTATATGGATTATTCTTCATCTTCTGATCAACATGAATACAGTGCAACCTCTCCAAAGCAACACCCTTTGGGAGAAGCAAAATTATGCTGTTATTGAGAGGTTGTTGCTCTATAGAGGTTGAATTAATACAGTAATTAAATCATACAGTGTGAAAAATCATGCTTATGATGAAGGGAGGTTGTTGCTCAAGAGAGGGCCGCACTGGGGAGGTTGCGCTGTATATACATGTTACTTCAACCAAATATATAGTAGTGTTATATAGTGTATTATCTTTTTGCGTAATTTAACATATACCTGGACGTTCACATATGTAAATGGTAGTAGACCTATGTATTTACCTATGTAAGTAACAAATGTGTTTATCTTTATGTTTTAACTCTTTAACTCAGTGCCAATGTTGCCGTGTGGTGACTTGATGCTGAGCATCGATGTCCCCTCCTGGGAACTAGTATGGGTCTGTACTGGTGAAGTCTTCAGATCACAGGCTCCTGTGTTCGAACCATGGGTATGAAACATGATCTCTGAGATGATTTGGTTGAAGAAATAGTGTTTTCCACCACTTATTCAAATAATTCATGCGGAAATGTTTGCAGTTACTTGACAAACCTTCAAAAAAATTGCCCTCACAAAAATCGCATCTCCACATCTTAAAAATAATATCGTTATTTGAATCTTTTTTTGTGAAATGCGCCAAAGAAAGGATGATTTTTTTTCATTATTTTAACTGATGTTATTTTAGTATATTATTTTGACTTCATCATTCAGGTCTCAGAATTCGACAAATCCACTTGTTTGCTCGTAATTATGAGTAGAAATCGACTTGGGATGAGTTGAAATTGCTGTAGAACTAGTTAAAATTCTAAGCTGGTCGTCCTGTTGGACAAGTAGCCTGAAACAAATTGGTCGAGCCGTGGGTCCTATATTTGTACATTTTGTTATAACTCGCACCATTTGTAATAGGAAGAGGAGAAGCATATAGTACCCAATGCGGGGCTTGAACCTGCCACCTCCCACTGGCAAGTCAGATTCTCTACCAACTGAGCCAATCAGGCCGGTACTATCACGATCAATGTATTTACCCAAATACTACACAGTACTGCCGCACCATGTATGGAATAAAAGTTGGTGAAATGTAATGTTCCTCGTATTACAAATACTATATTAGTTCAGTTACCTCAATAATCATCTGCTGTTTAGATGACATACATTAGTTAAGAGTGTGCTTGAATCTGAAATTCGATCCACCTCATTTTAAAACTTATGGTATGTTCTATCGACTGCTGTTCAGCGTTATCGCCATGTTTTGAGCAAAAACGAGATGATAACATTGGCATTTTATTTTAGTTCAACAAAAGTCTTTTCTTAGTTATGAAGTGACTTAAGACTTGCATCTAGGATTTTCATTCCATAAATTTATCACAACTGGCCAAAAAGTCTCAAGTGCCTTACTAAGACCCTCATAACGTGAAATGATCAAGGAACAACATATTTCCAGCTCCAGACCTGTTCAATTGTTTTACCTTCCCTTTAACAAAGTCTTCAGAACCATGTGGTAGAACCATGTGTGTGACACATGATCTCTGTGACAATTTAGTTGAAGACATAGCATTATCCACCATCAATTCAAACAATTGATGTGGAGAAGTTTGCAGTTACTTTCGGAGGACAGGGCGAGCACTTGGCACTGAGAAATGCGTCTTATCAGAAATATGGCACCAAAAGAGCTAACGATTTAACAATTCTTCAAATTATATCCAACACATCCAAAGCAAAATTCCAACTGCAACTTGACAAATTAAAAAAGATCTGTAAAATGTAATTAACACCCGCTAGATGTTTATTAGGAAATACTTGGTAATTGTTTTAAATTGTTACAGTGATGTATTAGAATGTCTTGACAATTCTGCATAATTGAGGATGTTCATGAAACGAAGCTGTGTAAATTTTGTACCAAATAATGAATGTCTTGTATGTTTGTGATTTTTGTGAAATTCCTTTGACCTTATTGAATGTTTGTCTTTGTACAGGATTATCTATTTCATTAAAAATTAAACCATAACCATGGTATGGGGTAAGTGAAATTTTTTTACTGATTCTAAGCCTCACCAGTAGTTCTACTAGACTTCTATAGTTTAATTACCTAAAAAACTAATTTTCACACAAGTTTTTTTTCATTAGATTGGATTGAGAATGTTATAACCCTGTGTGAAGTTAGAATGTATTTAAATAATTTATTATCTTGTAATAAATGTGAAATAGGAATAAAATGTATCATGTAAAATCTTATCATGGTTCAATGGCAATATTTACCAGAATCTCTGTAATTAATATCAAATTCTATTTGCTATCAACAATAAAAATGAAGGTCTAGATCTATTGCACTAAGGCACTGGATGAGAAAAGCTTGTGACACTGAAAAAATAGGGAACATAAAAGTTGGTCACTTGCTAGATATGTAGTGGGTCTTTGTTTTTATATGACTTATTGTCACTGGGGTTTAATGTCATTTTTCAACAATTTTTCAGTTATATACGGTGACTGGTTCACCTAACCAGTTTTCCTGGATTGTATACTAATCAGTACTAACTTACCCTTCCACAAGGAGCCGGCAACTACTCCACATACGGAGGAAAATCGACATTTTTGTCAAATTTTCATAGAAAGGTATGACCTACCAGCGCACTAACCAACTCCAGCGCACTAACTACTGGATCACAGCTGCGGCCACATGTAGTGGGTCAGTAATTCTGTCTGATTTTGTATTATCCTTGCTTTAAAAAGATTCTGTTGTACACTGTTGATTATTATCCAAATAAAATGTGGATGAAAACTAGTGTATAGATTATATTAATTTTATTTTAGCTCAATTGCGAAACAAGTAATTTTGCCATTACTAATCACATTCAAACCCGCTTTCTGGACACCACACCAGAACTGAATCTGAAAAATGGGATTGTGAGGTTTATGAACGAAGCCAGGATTCGAACTCAGGACTAGTTCGCTATAAAAAATGGTCTTAATTAGTTTCAAGCTAAGTTACAGCAGAATACTTCCTATTAAATGTGCTCAGCATTTTAACTTATAATCAGGTATTTGTAAGTGAGTTTTCATCAATGGTTGGATGGTGAATTGTCCAGCAGGTTGTTGTCACTTGATAACTTCAGTTTAGATTGACCTATTGTTGCCAATTTTAGCCTACAGCAAGGTTGTAAAGAGACTCAAAGCTTTGGATTGTATTTTGGGGTTTCTGGGATCAAAGTCAAGGTCACTAATACTTAAAATATGAAAACAGTTAAAATAAACTCAATTAACTGTTGAAATCCTGCTTTGGTTACGTTAATTGCCTTGTTTCTTGTTATTTCAAATCTTTGGGTTAGACTTAACTTCTTGATTTGGATTTATGGATTATTAAAGCTTCCATAGTGAGTTTTTCTCTAACAAATGATTTGGGCAGGGCATTCGTTAGAGTATATTTGGTATATGAACTGTGACCATTGAACTAATATCTGACTTGAACTTTGTCTCCTGAGTACAGACTGTATCACTGTCATTTCTGGGACCTCAGCAGTATGCTAGCTATTCCTATAAACTCAAACTATTTACTATTTTTATCATAATAGATCTTTAATGGCCTTTTGTCTAGACTGGTTCTTCATACTCATAAATACAATGTAGAATTAGATATGACTTCTCGATAATAGGAACATTTGTGCATAGTAAATAATTGATCTATAATCTTAAAACACATCAAATTCATCTCACTACACATCTGGTTCAGCACCTTGCATCAACTTCATAAATAATATACAGTCAGACCAGTGAACAAAGACCATCCTTGGGAAAAAAAATGTGTTCTTTATTGACAGATGGCCTGTATTCGGAGGTCAGTTTGTTCTAAATAATCAGTGACTGGTTTTTAAAGAATGGTTTTCATTCACAGGGTGGTCTTTATTTTGAGGTGGCCTCTAACAGGTTTGACTGTATTTAATTAACCCTGAGCATTGCCCTAATGCACAAAGTACATGTATTAATCATGATCTTGATTCACATAAAATACCTCACATTTTATACTAAAGCTGATGGTTCTCATTATTATCACTTACAATCATTTTCAATCTTCCGTAAACACCCAAAAAGTCAATTACATGTATATTTAATGGGGTCTACTAATGTCATATGGTGGCCACCGTGGTGGAGTGGTCATTGTCTCTGACTTGCAATCACATGCCTCTCACTGCTGTTAGTTTGAATCCCATCTGGAACCAAAGTTTACATGTGAGAAAGGTCTGTCCAGCCAGTTTACAGAAGATCAGTGGTTCTGGGGGCTTCCTCGAACATAAAATTTTTTCCTTAAAAAATTGTGTTCTGAATTACTATTTCACCAGTCATGGTGACATGAAATTGTAGTTTGGGATGTTTTTCTATTGTTATATTCCATTATCCATTAATATTTTCTGCTCTAAACATCACATTATAATTAATACTAATATAGTTGTTTTAATATCATTAA
Organism: Lutraria rhynchaena; assembly: GCA_008271625.1. Classification (NCBI taxonomy): domain Eukaryota; kingdom Metazoa; phylum Mollusca; class Bivalvia; order Venerida; family Mactridae; genus Lutraria; species Lutraria rhynchaena. Next base: position 406,211 of record VIBL01000283.1, read on the forward strand.
TTATAACATAGTAATTTTAATATCATTAATAATGACATAGTAATTTTAATATCATTAATAACAACATAATTGTTTTAAAATCATTAATACATGTAATAACATATTTGTTTTAATATCATTAATTACAATATAGTTGTTTTAATGTCATTAAAAAATAACATAGTTGTTTTAATGTCATTAAAAATAACATAGTTGATTTAATATCATTAATTATAACACAGTTGTTTTGAATTTATTATAACATAATTGTTTTGATATCACTAATAATAACAAAGTTGTTTTAATATTGTTAATAAAAACATAGTTGTTTTAATAACATTAATAATAACACAGTTGTTATAATATCATTTATCATAACATAGTTGTTTTAACATCAATAATTATAACATGTAAGTTGTTTTAATATTGTTGATTATAATTTAATTGTTTATGAAAACTTGTTTTGATACCATTAGTAATGATGTAGCTACGAGCCATATAAACTTACAACTTAATACTAGACCCTTAAACGGTCCATAATTTTTTATCATTTATGTCCAAACCTAACTTGACCTTTACCCACTTAATGTCAAATTTATTAGCTGACGATCTCATGACTATAAAAGTGAAGATATTAGTTTCTGTCTATATACAATGTAAATCTAGGAATATTGTTTGATTTTCAGCCAAATCACCAATTACGGTAGGCAACGGAAATAATTCAAATTTTGGAAAAAAGGGAGCAGTGGGGTTGATGTTTTTACTTTTTGTTGCTAAATCTAGCAGTAAGTGTCATTTGTGGCAAGCAATGTCATACCTGGCTTTTCTATCTTTGATTACAAATTGAAATTTTGACAAATTCTTCTTCTGGAAATGCCATTAAATTTATCTGTGCGGACTGATTTTGTCGGGCTAGCCCGAGACAAGAATCTAGGAATTAATGTCCTGTGGCTTGATAAATATTTGAAGTGTACTAAAATTATAAAACAAACAGAATAAGATGTAGAAAAGATTTCTCAATTCTGACGTACTTAACTTAATCAAATAAAGTTTTAAATGTCTTATATTGAATTGAATGGGTTTTGATTGACACATTTTTATATTGAATGATAAGTTTATCTGGTATTACAGGCTTTTAAATTTTTCTTTGCTTTATTCGTGTAAATCGTTTGAGAATAAAACGACACCATAGACTTACCATAAAAAAATAAATTTTGTACAAAAATAATAACATCTCCATGTTAGATTATACCTCCTCTTTGATTTGTGAAGAAGCAATTTCTACTAAAATATTCTTTCTTTTAAACATAACATTCCTGTAAATGATACAATTCATATCGATATTCGTCTTATTTAAATCAGCATTTTTCCAAATTTTATGATATTTTATATTTTAGTATTAAATATTTTTACCATACCAGTTGGTTATAAGTGCAGTATGTGACTATGATTAGAATAATCGTGTAATTTCATTTTTGTCATTATATTTTTTTTCATCATTTTGATTTAGTGTTACCTTACTCTTATATTGCCTCATAAGCATATTTTGGACTCTTCCAAATTCAAGGCAGATCCATTTATTTAAGAAAATTGGGTTATTTCTCTCAGGAAAACATTGTGGCAAAAGAAGCCATTACTCATTAAAAGCAACGGCTTCTTTTGCCAAAATGTGTTCAAAAGTCGTCTGCTTCAGATGTGGTGAAATGCGGTATTATGAGGCAAAGGGCTGATTTCATGGTCCATCTGTATTTTTCTGTAGTAATTTCCCTTTGTTTCTACGCTAAATCAGAGGATGGACCTACATTGTATAATTATGTAACAAATTATGTTTCATATTAAAGGGTCTAGACTCCAGATTTATGATTTAAATTTTTTTGTTAGTATAATTCATTATTATTACAATTATCGAATGTCAATCAGGGTTCAAGTACCTTTAAGTGAATTCCATTCCAGATCATTATGTCAGAAAATTATGGTAATGAAAACTTGCAAAACGTCACCTTTAGTGTTTCATTTCATTCAAAAATGTAAATTTTATTGATATTCATGAATGTTTAGTCTTGTACATTTAAATTCAAACTTAAGACCAGAACAGAAATAGTCGTATTTACGGTTACCCAACCGACCCTTAGTAACTTTTTGGCTGTGACCCTTAAGTTTCTAACAGCAAAATCCAATGTACAGAAATATATAGGGCAGATTCTGTCTCCAAGATAGAAAAGGATATTTTAAAAAATACTAGATCTTTTAAACTGTATATACATATCCTAATTATTTCTTTCGGTCAAGTAACCATAGAAATGACTTTTTTGCCAGTCTTTGTCTACAATGCATACTGAATGACTACAAGTGTTGTTTTTTTTTCTTGCAAGTTCCCATATAAATTATGTTGTAAACAAACAAAACATCCTTAATGTACTAATATTTTACCTTTAATTACAATTAATAAATGAGTTTACAGATTTCAAACAAAGATATTGTAAATCTAGAGTCAGTAGTCCCTAAATAACATAAGAGGAACATTTGCTTTGGTTCAGACAATATTCTTAGTATTAGGTTATTGTGCAGTCCAGGAGAACCCGTTAGGTGCACCGGTCACCATAATATAACAGAAAAAATGTTGAAAATGGCACTAAACCCCAGTGACAATGTTACATAAGAACAAAACAAATCAGATGATATTCTAGTTTGAAACAAGGTGAAATAATTGATTTTCTTATACATGGGTTCATATTCATTATAGTCTCTGGGTGTTACTGTCTACTAGTAAATGTGGGACAATATACACTAAAAGATACCTATAATAGATAGATGTTGATAACGTAATACTGATTTCTTACATTCTGCGTCGGAGAACTCTGCTAAATACAACAATTAAATCTAAGCATGCTCGCGTTTAATTGATCATCAACTGTGAGTTAATTCAGTCGCAATGGTGTGGTATAAATTGCATCAAATTACATTTGTTATCATTCAGTTTGGCAATCTACTTCAGATGAAATATAATCGCTTTAATATTTATCAATTAATGACTCCCAACGGATTTTCATAATTTAATAAACTGCTTTTTGTTCACTGCGTGAAATTGTACTATAATTATCAGAAAATTGGATAATCAGTTTTTTAGTTAATAATTATAATTGTGCGTTGCTTTTTAGCCTTTTGTAAAAAAAGCTTATATTAATGCTGGTTGTCATAATAGTGTTAATATGGATTTACTAAAAATAAATCAATACATGTTTATAGTTTGTATACTCTACTCTATAGACTGGTTTTTCTCCTATAGCCATTCAAGGGTGGCGCACGATGTGGTTGTCCGATAGGAGATGTAGGTATTGACTATTGGAATTGAGTGATGGGCTGGAGACACAGTCTGTGTTGATCAATGTTACGATATGGACATAATCTAAGTTTTATGACAGGTGATTTTATTTACTTTTACTAAACGTTTTGTTGTATTTATTTTGTTACATTTTCCCCCAATTTATTATGAATCATTCTTGACTGAAATTTCTGAGACATTGTTATTCATGATTTTAAAGAAAAAAACAGCGACAGAAATCCTTATCTGCTGTGTATGACAATGATGTATACTTTCTAATCTGTTTCCATGGTAAAAATGCAAATTTTATGGAAATTGTCAGAAACTTTCCCATTGATCTGTTCTTGCGTTTGAAGCAGTAATTGATCAATTTTCATGATACATTTGTACATTTTTGGATGATGAATTTTCTGTTTTTGTTTTGATTAGATTTTATTTGAATTTGTTTTATTGTTGCAAAATAATTCTCTTGATTTGGACATTGGATGCCACTTTATGATAAATTAAAATGTGGTTGTATAATATAATGTTCTGTATTCGTAATCAATGTTAGATTATAGTGTAAAATATCATTATATAGTCATCCTAAGCATAATTAATATTTCTTGTTTTACCATTTTTTAAATTTATTATTTTGCGTTTTTCAGAAAATTTTTTGTAGATCAATTCTCAGCAGAAGTGTACAGTATCTAACGATACAAAACTAATGATATTTAAATAAGCACCAGTTTGGACCACAAGTCTTGTGATCGTTAAATTTTATACGTCAGATATTATAATTAAGTTCACGACCTTTTGTTATTTTTTGCGGTAATCAATTGAAAATTTAGTATCAACGTACTATAAGCTTAAGGCATTAAAAACCACTTGAATTGGATTATTCAAATGTATTAAATATATCATAAATATCAGTTCTACTGAGCGGTAATGTAGTCCCTTAATGCTCAAAAGTTAGATACTTCAAGCACATACTGTTTGTGTATCTACATGAGAGGTCACTCATGCTTATAATTCTTTTCATTAAGTATTGCCAAATCTGGCTTTACGCAAGTTAATAGCTTTGAGAGTATTTAAAATCTAGCATGGTAATGACCCTTAAGTCTTACTGCCAAAAAAAGTTGAAATAGTTACGTAAAGAATTTATTCCATGTATATAATGAAATTCGAAGCTTAATGTTGCTTGCACTGTCATTGTCCTGACTTATTAATGTGTAACAAGTATATATTAAAAAAGTTTATTAAAATTTGTATAAGTTAAACTCAGTATTTTAATACTTAAAGCTCAGCCATTTGGTTAATATGAATAAATATTTTTTTGAATAAAAATATTGATTTTGTATATAATCTTGACGTGTACTATTCAAGCGAGCCTGTGTATCAGTATAATTCATTGTTAAAACATGTATGTAACTAAAATATTCAAACAAGTCTGCTGAACTACAACTCACGAATTATGACTTTTTTATGATATATTGTATTTCATAGGATTCAATCTTGCATTCCACTTAATGGCTGGTGATGTTCGAAGAGGGATATAGACAATCAGTGATTCAGGATCAATGATTTGTTATTCAGTCAAACCCGTGAACAAAGGCCACCCTTGGGAAAGACAAAATGTGACCTTTATTGACAGATGACGTTTATTTGGAGGACAGGTTGTTCTAAATAATCAGTGACTGTTTTTCAAAGAATGGCCTTTATTCACAGGGTGGTCTTTATTCGGAGGTGGCAGAAAACACGGGTTTTATTGTATCCATTTAATTTTTTGCTGTATGAAGAAACAAATCGTGGTTCATACAAAATGGTCTGAGACAGCAGTAGATGAATGATATTGTTCCTTTTACTGCCAGACCGTCTACCATTTGACTGATATAATGCTCACGATTACATCAATTCAGATTTTTGTCTGAGGTTTTGTTATATTTAAGTAACTAGAAATATTTATTCCTGTACAGAATATGTTGTCTGATATAAAGTACATGATTTTCTGACATTCTTTTTCTGGCTTTGCGCATGAAAATTTCTGACAAACACAATGAAGAAAACAAAATTACTTATTTTAAATATTTTTTACATAATTACAGTAAAACCGTGATAATGAGACCACCTTTGGGATCTGACAAATTGGTTGTAATAATGAGGTGGTCTCATTATCAAGTTGAATTATAGGGGAGTTATTAAAAGCTGATCTGAAAATAAGTGGTTGTTATAACAAGGAGGTCATTATATTGAGGTGGCCGCTATTTGAGGTTATACTGTATATTGGATATTTACAGATACAAATAGTTATGTTAACTAGTCTGCTTCTGTTTATGGACAAGATTGATTCTCCTGGGTAACTTGAGCACAAACAATGCAAGTTTAATAGTTGTCATACAGTTTTTAAAACAGCTGAATTTATATTGAATCTTTAACATTTGTTTAATGGTTAAATGATAGTTCTTGAAATTTTTTAGAAATTTAATGAAAATGTAAGTCTTTTTCAGAAGAAAGTTTATTTTTTTAAAACCAATTAAAACACTAAACTGGGGACAGCCTTCATGGTCGAGCGGTAATATGGTCTCTGACTAGTAATTATTAGCCCTTCATTGGCACCGGACAAAATTCATTTGTGAGGAAGCTGTCTAGCTAGCTTACATAAGGTTGATTGTTCTATTCAGGTGTAAACCTGGGGTCTTCCGCCACATTAAAATATGACTTAAGGGCTGGTGGTGCAATGTAAAACCCCAGAGAAAAAAGAAACACTGAACTTGTTTATTATTATATAATTATTTATATTATTAACATATAATTTTTAAGAATTCTAAGGTTTTTTATTTCATTTTATTATGTATAATCTGTTGTAATACAGTTTTATATATTTTTGTCAAAAATGAAAATGGAACTTTTTATTATGAAAACCCATAATCTGATCTGAAATAATTCAGTGATTTATTTTATCAGCTTTTTTAATAATCACCTGTTTATGAGTGACCCCCAGTTGACTTTGTGACCTGTATTCACAGGTGACACTGTGACCATATATAATAGATGCATCTAATCTTATCAGTTGAGTGGAATTTCATACTAGAAATACAGTCAAACCTGTGTTTGTGGCCACCTCTGAATAAACCCACCCTGTGAATAAAGGCCATTCTTTGAAAAAACGTCACTAATTATTTGGAACAAAATGACCTCCAAGTAAAGGTCACCTATTGATAAAAGGCCACATTTTGTCTGTCCCAAGGGTGGCCTTTGTTCACAGGTTTGACTGTACAATTGTAATACCATTAGTTGGTTTTTATCTGAAGTCCATTTAGACTTTATATTGGGCCCAAGGCGCAGTACATCCACTGTCTCACGTTTTTTTTTACCTTTCCCCGCACAAAAATAATCTCAATAGTGGCTTTCCAGAATAATAAAAAAGAATATAAAAAAATGATTTCCGTACCTACCTTCCCTATTTTTAATGAGCATGTAACCAGAAACAAACAATTTTTTAATGCTTTACTAATTGCTACTACTTCGAAACTCCTTTATCTGAAACTATTGATGTTTGAATTAAAATGTAAATCACTAGTTGTAAATATCTACATGACAATACATGTATTCATTTGTTTTTCATCATTTACTGCTTAACTACTGATAAACATTTTGAAAAAGAACTATTAATTTATTTGTTCGAATTTTTTTACCCTTTGCCTGATTCAAGCATATTTTGGACTCTTCCAAATTCAAAGCAAATATACAAAACATCAATTTATTTAAAAAAATGGGTTATTTAACTCTGACAGATTGGAAAACATTGTCGCTAAAGAATCCATTACTCATTACAGGCAATGGCTTCTTTGTCCACAATGTTTTCAAAAGCCGTCTGCTTCAGATGTGGTGGAATGCGGTATTATGAGGCAAAGAGTTAAAATACAGAAATGTGAATTCTAAGAATTAAGTTTACAGAATCAAGTAATATTTACAATAGTTTTACTGCGATATTATCTGTCTGCATGTTTTTTTACTTTCTGTTGATGTTTTAATTGATTTGAGGATACATGTTTCACATCTTTGAATTGTTTTTAAGTTGTTCAGATATCAGGCCACAGTGTCCCTTCATGTATCTCCAATTGAAGTGTATGTAACAAAGTTGTAATAGGTTGTTCATAGATCTTAAGCATTTATATATGATTGCTAAACCAGAAATCAATTGCTGCATATAACTTGTATTTGTGTGACTACCGAGTATTTCCTACTAAATGCCCCTGGAAGTGTTACATTTTACTATTAGTCTTGTTCAGTATAATAAAAGTTATTGTTTGAACAATTTCGAAAGCAACATATTTGAATAATTAATAATGTATTTTTGCCAAGTCACAATTTTCTGTTGTAAGGTTGTTGTGTTAATCATAAAGAACATTAATTAGGGGAGGAGCCTCTATTAGGGCATATTTGACACGTTTGCTTGGCTGTATGTCACTAGTAAATTCTGTGTTTTATTGTACAAATGAATACAACATAAAAAGCCCATGTCAAAAGATTAGCATTTGAAATTAAGACATGTTAGATTTATCTTAACTATTGTATTCACATTTTTTTTTCTTTAAGGTGTCAATTAGGTAAAAAAATGAATACCTGGTTTTCCCAAAAACAAAAACAAATAATGAGTGAGTTGACAGCTCACTTTTTCAATTATATTTTTTTTGGAAGTACAGTTCATATCAGCAAGAAAAAAAATTGACAGAGACTGAAAATGTATTAAGCTTAGGCAGAAAAAAAGGTCACTTGGGGTATTAGAAACTTTTTTTCAGCCTTAAAACCTAAAAATAATATCCAAACTTAAGAATTGCAAAATTGATTCACAACTTTTAAATAGCACATGCTAATTTCAAAAGAATTATTTTAAAGTAGCATACTTAAGCGTACAGGTCGTTAGCTTGTCAGATGAATCAGTATAAACCATTATGTATTATTTTGATTGTTTTAATTGACCTGTATTGGTTCCAGTACTTATTTCATGTTTATTTTTAATGTTATCCATTTTTTTATTGTTTAAATTTTGAAATGGAGTCAGTTGTTAAAACTGATCTATAAAATTAAACCTATCTGTTATACCTCAGTAACAATAGGTACGGGATTTAATTGGTAAGAATAGAAGCGTTATTACGTCAGCACGTTTATTTTTCCCACATTTGAATGTCTACCAAATTTTTGTATTGGGGTTAAATTCGAGTCTTTAATACATGTATAGATTTTGTAATAAAGTATAGGTTTATTGAAAAAGTGTGCTATATATACTAATATTATGTGTTTAACTTAAGTACTGACATTATATGTTGGTGTATCAAAGTAATTGTATGTGACACTTAAAAGGTTGAATTTAGCATTATTTCTTTATAAGTCTGTGATTTAAATTAATGACATTTTTTTATGTTAATCCTGTATTTATTTTATACATGTACTTGTGGCTAATACACACAAATTTATGTTGTTCATGGACACTATGTTTATGTTTCTTGTCAGGACATTAAAATCAGTTGTAAGTAGATTTCGATAGCATTACAGTCAAAGTTTTTTTCATGATTACAAACTGTTCAATATGTCTGTAATATTTTGAATGTATGTAATGTTTTAATAGAAATATAATACAGTGGAACCCCTCTAAACTAGCCGAGCCCAGGACTAGGTCACTTGGCCGGTTTAGATAGAATGCCAGTGTAGAAGGGATTTTTTAATGATACAGTATAGAGGAACTGGTTTAGATGGTTTCCACTGTGTATATAATTTAAACAAAAATTATTGAGAAACATTTATTTTGGAATCTTGTGTTGTCTTTTTCATAGCTTTGGGTACTTGACTTACTTGTTTAGGTCATTTTTATATAAACTATGGATTGTAAAATTCTAAAAACCAAAAAATTGTTGTAATCCTATAAAAAAAATCATCTTATTCAGAAAATCATGATTTCTTGGTACCATATAGTATCATTATCATTATGGTAAAATTAAGCTTGATTATTATGCTTCATTCATTGCATTTTGTTATTCATTTTTTGCCAATTGTTATACATGTAAGGCAAAACAAGTGTGTGAATTCTTCTGACCCAACTGTCCTTATTTTTCTCTGCTAACCCTAGACTGATCTCAGTCAATTTTTCATTTCAATATGAACATTATCTCCAAATTTAAAAAAATGTATTTGAAAAAATTCTTCCTACCTGCTGACCCCTTATTTTTGGGGGCATGTTACCATGGAAACCAGATATTTATTTTTTAGCCTTATCTGCCTCATTGTGTGACTAGTTCTGGTATTGATTTCCATCAGACTGAAACGGAAATTTGTAATTCCCGGAAATGTTGAAATAAATCTATAATTGTTAATGTTTTTGTCAGAAAATAATCAATACATGAATATGTCTGGAATTTAAGATAGAAATCTACCATATGTGTGGATTCATTAACTTTGACCATCTAGGAATGAGAGGAAATGTGGCTTTCTTACTGTACAGGACTTATGCAGAGGTTTGTTCATTTTTGGTCTGTTATCATAAAACTCTGCTAAATGGTAATTATTGTCCCCTTTATTCGCGGGGGACTGTTGACTCGGATTTGTCTTTTTTCTATGTACCTTATATGATGTTTACGAAAGCAGTGGAGTGAATTTCTATCACCTTCATGATCTCTCTCAACATACAGTAGTGTCAGATATTATTTGTAGTTAGATAAATCTGCAAAGAGATAAAAAGATATTTTCAGTGACCACACACTTAATTACCAATGTGTCATAATTTCTAGTCAACAAACTGAAAATTTGATGCATTATTAGATCGGGGTAAGTTCTCAGTTTGGTTTTTGACATGTTTAGGCGGTGATGTAAACAATTGAATTCTATTCAATAACTTTATGTTTAGATTTACCTATTGCTTCTAGACTTGGTATATATGTTATGGAGACTAAGCATTTTGTATTTTGGGGTTCAGGGGTCAAAGTCACCTAAACAAAAAGTAGGAAATGATAATCATTCAATGAATGGTTGAAAGCCAGGTTTGATGACATCACCACATTTCTTATCATGTATTAAATGCTACTTTATTTCTTAAATACATTATGAATGTTTTATATTTACGGCAAGATATATTGAAATTTCGTAGATCCCTCTTGTAACCTTTTTATAGAGATGATGAAAATTTTATGATTTTTCTTTCAAAATATTATGGATGCAATAACGTTAATGCAATGTTTATATTAGCAAAAAAATATTGTAATATTATTTCTTAAAGTAATTTAATTCTTTCAGTACCAATAAGACAGGTACACCCGTCTGTTCTACATATTTGCCTACATGATGAGCATACCCATTTCCGGGATGAATTGTTTAAAGCCGCCATTTTTTAAAAATTCTTTGTCAGTACAGTTTACAATGTAGGCGTTCTTAATGTCGTCTTTTACCATTCTGAATGTCATCTTTTACCATTCTTAGAGTCATCTTTTACCATTCTTAATGTCATCTTTTACCATTCTTAATGTCATCTTTTACCATTCTTAATGTCATCTTTTACCATTCTTAATGTTATCTTTTACCATTCTTAATGTCATCTTTTACCATTCTTAATGTTATCTTTTACCGTTCTTAGAGTCATCTTTTACCATTCTTAATGTCATCTTTTACCATTCTTAATGTTATCTTTTACCATTCTTAATGTCATCTTTTACCATTCTTAATGTCATCTTTTACCATTCTTAATGTTATCTTTTACCGTTCTTAGAGTCATCTTTTACTATTCTTAATGTCATCTTTTACCATTCTTAATGTTATCTTTTACCATTCTTAATGTCATCTTTTACCATTCTTAATGTCATCTTTTACCATTCTTAATGTTATCTTTTACTATTCTTAATGTTATCTTTTACCATTCTTAATGTTATCTTTTACCGTTCTTAGAGTCATCTTTTACCATTCTTAATGTCATCTTTTACCATTCTTAATGTCATCTTTTACCATTCTTAATGTCATCTTTTACCATTCTTAATGTTATCTTTTACCGTTCTTAGAGTCATCTTTTACCATTCTTAATGTCATCTTTTACCATTCTTAATGTCATCTTTTACCATTCTTAATGTCATCTTTTACCATTCTTAATGTTATCTTTTACCATTCTTAATGTCATCTTTTACCGTTCTTAGTGTCATCTTTTACCATTCTTGTCTGTTGGCACAAAAACTGCTCCCTAGCTTTTATGTAAGCATAATTTACTTCAATTTGATTTCAGTGTAAAAAACATGTCTAAAGATGAAGAATCTTAGTCAAGCTGTGAAATGTAATTGTGATTAATGTTTTAGATGCGACAATATCACCTCAGCACACTGATACATTGTAGGTAAAATTTGTAATCATGAAAGACACAGAAGGAAAGCAAACATGCTGTTATTACAAGAAAGTGACCATTATATAGATGTAACACAATAATCTCAATACTTTTTATCATATTGATGTTGACATTCCCATAACTCTTGCTTAATTAATTGATTGAATATTCTTAAGCATGTGGCATACAATAAATATAATGAAATACATAAGTTACTCCTTTGATGTCAGGCACTATGACATTTGTGCTTCTACGGGATACATGTAGATTGCATTGATCTATTATGATGCATTTTAGATATAATCATTGATAGAACTGTGTGAGTTCTTCATTTACAGAAAATTAGAATATGTTAAGGTAAATAAGTGCTGCTGACAGGATCAGAATTTATTGAAAAAACTTTCATATCATTAAGAAACTAACTTTCAATGGTACCTTTATCCCTTTTATGAAGTTTTTGAAATACACAATTAATAATACACAATTAATGAAATGTACGGCTCTGACTGGATAGCTCTGTCTACATAACATAGGATATGATCAAAAGCTTGCCTGCTTCTATAAGCTAGTGTTACAGTGCGTAGATTTTACCACAATTCTTAGTGGCATGAGTATACTGAATCTTGGTATCAGTTGACATAAAATTGACTGTGCCTTCTCTACCAGCGCATGATAAACTAGAGTTGAGGTTGGAAATATTGATGTGACACCTGAAGCAGAAGTAATTGAAAAAAGTTATTAATGAACACAGTTTATGTGTCTCTATGCCTTCAATCTTAATTATTCCTATTTCATTCATAATGCGTTCTAATGGTCCCTAGTGAGCAATATCATAAATCAAGGTCTTCAGTGTTGTTATTATCATCACAACTTGAAAAAAAAACACAATAGCCTCACTAACCAGTGTACCATTTAAATGAATATTCAAGCCCTCTGTCTTTTATACTGCGTTTAATCATTTAAATGTCAACTGGGGCTTTGAAACGTAGGAAATCTTGTATTGACCCCATAGGAATGATCTTTCAAAAAGGTAAAAAGGGTTTTGAGACTTTTATTGTCAATTCTGCTGAGGTTTGTGAGGCTGAAGTTTGTAACATCTATGTTTGTGACATCATATTCAAGTCAATTATGAAGCGAGATAAATGTGTAGAATTACTTTTTTTTGGTAGATGTAGCATATAATTTAGTTTTTGAAAGACAGGGTACATATGTTTACATATGGTACTACATATGTAAATACAACATACAATGACCTTCAATACTCCGCGGGACTCCAGTTCTAATTCTATTGCTTTATAGTTTGTTTAGCTGTTTGGCTGTGAATTATTTATACAGTCTTTAGATCCAGAACGGATGTAAAATTATGTATGACGTCAATGAACACATAATGTATTTATAAATCCAAATATTTGTATGGTTCATTTTAAGTATATCTCTTTCACAGTGAAATTGTCATGACGAGCATAAAATAACATTTTGCCTTGATACAATTAAAGTACCTAGACTTTTATAATTTTAATAAGCATGTTATAATATACAGTCAGACCTGACTTAATGGCCATCTATGTTTAAAGACCACATTTTGAACCAAGGTCATTTTCTAGCACGTATTCATTGATGGAGTGGGCCAAATTAACATCTGATTAAAGGCATGTAATTGTGATAAGAAGTCTTTCTGTCTCTCTCTTTGATTACCTATGTTCACTGGTATGACAGTATGATACAGTGGAACCCTCTAAACCTGTTCCCCTCTAAATCAGCCAAATGCTCTGGACCCAACTTCATTAATATATACTATGGTAACACAAATTTTTGTGGAACATTTATTTTCATGGATTTTGTTGGCAAGTTTTTCTACAAATTTATGTACCCATGAATTGAAAATTGGATAAGTTTGGAATGTAGCCGGAAATGCATTATCAGAAATTACCACAAATTTACGTACCCTCGAAATTATCATTTATAGTTAATCGACAAAATTTGATACCAACGAAATAAAATGAAACCACTGTAATTCAAAAATCCCCACTAAATTGGCATCCTCTCTGAATCAGCCAAATGACTTGGTCCCGGGCTCGGCTGGTTTTAGGGGTTCTACTGTACATGTATTACAATACAGGTACAATTAACAGTTGCATTCTGCAGATCGATATTTTCTTGCATGATTAGTTGCAGTGTATGATTCAACTAAATTAGAACACTTTTTTATATTCGTTATGGTAGGAATCCTTGCATAAATATTTATTAACCTAGGAAATAAACATTTTAAATGCAAGATAGATGTTTAGTAATACTGTCTGTGATAGATCTATGGAAGAATGGACAAGCTACCATGGCTTGTTTAAAAATTGATTACTAACTAAATTGGTTACTTTAATGGAATTGGTTATAGGTTGTACAGATATAGTCAGAAATTAAATGGCCAAATACAGTGCAACCTCTCCAGAGCGGTCCTCTCTTGAGCAACAACCTCCCTTCAACAACAGCATGTTTTTTTCCCACTGTATGATTTAACTATTAATTTAACCTCCAGAGCAACAACCTCTCAACTACAACATAATTTGCTTCTACTAAAGGGTGTTGCATTGGAGAGTTTGCAGTGTATATGTGAAACTCAAACATGATCCTTTTCTTATCTATTTTACAGGGTATTCTTTTTCAGAAAGTACCTAATTATTCTATAGTAAATGCACCACCCCTAATTAATGAGAACCACACCTGTTTTTAGAAAAGAAAGTGTCGCTTTTGATGAAGAATTTAAAAATTCACAAAGGTCATTCAAATAATAGATTGACAAGTTAAAAAAATCTGTTAATGTAACACCTTTGGACATACATTTGTGGGTAAATTGGTATGCAAATAAGGTTTCTGTCTGAGGCTCTTGCAGTATTGTTTTACAGATATGTGCCTGGACTTATTTAATTGTTGGACAGCCTTTTAACTTGGTACCTAATTGCTAAGTAATACTTTGGTGCCTTAGTTGAATCATATGTATTACAAGTGACCTCATCAGAACAATTCCGCTTGTCCACTTCTTGAACTGGACACACTAAATCCTTCCCCTAAGCATTTGTGGCAGAAATATTCAAACATTTAATCTTCTAGTTGTGGCAGATCTGTATGTCGGTTTAGCAGATGAAGACATTTAAATATATTGATCATATTATACTGTCTGTGTCAATATTCAGAACAAATATTTGAAATCCTACTGATTATTTTGGCCTCAGTTTCTGACATTGTCACCATAGGTCACAGTTTACCATAATTTGAATAGACCTTAATTGTGTGAATATGATTTGTGAAAAAAAATCTATATTTACCGTATTTAGAATATAACGGAAGCTGTAATATTATTCCCTGTGTCATTGTTACATCATACTATAACCGTGAAGGTTTCCCTTGGTGATTGTTACAGAGGCTCTGAGAGTGACTTAAATGAAAGCTTTTATTTCCCATGATATAATTTTAGAAATTAATTTGTGTAATACTATTGATTGATTCTTTTACCCTATTTTTAATACCTTCATTTATGGTAATAAATATGCTGTTATTCATTTATTTCTTAGTTTTAATGTTAATTATTATCCAGAATAAAATGTTTCCTGAAACTAAGCAAAACACCACTGCCTTAATTTACAAATTTTGTTATAGAAAAAATAAGATATTGTAAAAGGCACAGAGTATGAGTTTGAATATTTTTAATAGGAATTTTATGGTTCTCAAGATTTGTAAAGAGAAAACAATATTTTCCATCAAACTCAAAAGTAGGTCTATCAAAATACATTTAATTATGAAATTTTGATAATTTTTCATATACCCATTATTTTGTTGAGGATTATACAGTATATATTTAATAATACTGATGAATACTATTTTATCATTCTTAACAAGCTCTCTTTTGGTTTTTTTGACATGCACAGAAAATGAACTGATTTTTGGACTGCTTATATATACAGTCAAACCTGTGTTTGCGGTCTCCTCCGAATAAAGAACGCCCTGTGAATAAAGGCCATTCTATGAAAAACCATCTCAGATTATTTATAGCAAGCTTAACTCCAGATAAAGGCCACATTCTGTCAATTTAAAGGGAGGTCTTTGTTCACAGGTTTGTTTGATATTTGAGATTTGAGGGGGGGATCAGAAATACTTAGGTGGTCATTATTTGAGATTTTACTGTATATAATTTTGATCTAATAGCTTAATACTGCACAAACATAAAAGTAAAGTAAAGTAATAGCGCCGATTTATATCACCTTATTATGATTGATATAGAAGTATAATAATATTGAAAGTAAGTATTAGAATGGTTTAGTTTTAAATCATTTGAGCAGATAAAAAGTGTGGATTAACATGATTTAAATAACACAGTCTACAAGTTAAGAGCTGTAATCCTCTATACAATTCTAGACATCAATGTCCTTTAACTAGCAAAATCAAACCAAATTACTTACTTAGTGTAACTTAAATAAAACGTTAATACTTTAGCACAATGCTATACTTCAGATACGTGTGATTAAACAGTGCTTCATGTTGGAATGAAAAGTTTTATTGGCAAGCTGTTGGATCTAGTTTGTGGTATTTTTGTGAAATTCATTTAAGCAGTGAAATAGTATACTATGTACTGTATGCATTTGATGTCTATGTACTTAGTATACATTTATGCAGTTCTATCACCTGAATGGCTAACATGCTGATTCAGATGCTAATATGTTGACATTCTATGTAGTTTTCTTGGCAGTCTGAAATGACCTGACATTAGATGAATACTTATATCAAATTGCTTAATGGAAGGTGAAATGTTCCAGGAGTGTCATTTGGATTCTGAAACTTGATTCTTCTGACACAGCAGGGTGCATCAATGTTTATGTATATGATTGTATACTATGTTTGTTTTGCGTTATGATTTTTCATTCATTTGGTTTGTCTTGTCTTTTCTTTGTTCATTACTGTGTTCATTTTTTGTTCATTTGTTTGTTTGTTCATTTGTTTGTTCATTTGTTTGTTTGTTCATTTGTTTGTTTGTTCATTTATTTGTTCGTTTGTACGTTTGTTCAATTCTTTGGTCAAGTGTTCACTGATTCATATGTTCAGCACACAGTTTACACAACCAGCCAATGCCTATATATTCATCTTTTTTTATTTCAGATCTAATGTGAAGATAGGAGACAAAGTTGATCACGAACATTTGTATTCACGTTCTCCTAATGACATTAATTGAGAAGTGATCATAGGACATCAAGTTTTTAACTCTTACGAAATGAAAATGGATCAGGATTTTTTAAATCTGTCAAAAGAGGTTCCAAAAATTAATAATAGATAGTAAGGCATATAAGTTAACTTGAATAACGGTAATAAAGATGTCGGCAATGTATATGTCCAAGTTGATGCGGCGGCGTTACAGAGGGTGGCGTCTGCTGCTGATGATGTCGGTGGTTGTGATTGGCTACCTGTGTTTATTACTTCCCACGATACTTTTGCACTCAAATTCTGAAGAATTTATCCATCACTATACGTCAAGAAGACTTCTTGCGGACAATTCCACTGAGGATGAAAGCTTTCAGTACCCACCGGATGCTTTTGATTTAGAAGCTAGACGTAATGGTGCAGTGGTGCTGCATGTGATGGGTCTCATTTATATGTTTGTTGCATTAGCTATAGTCTGTGATGAATTTTTTGTACCTTCATTAGATGTGATAATTGAAAAATTTGGATTATCAGAGGATGTTGCAGGCGCCACTTTCATGGCTGCTGGTGGAAGTGCTCCGGAACTATTTACCAGTCTAATCGGCGTGTTCTTTGCACGGAATAATGTGGGTATTGGAACTATCGTTGGATCAGCTGTGTTTAACATTCTTTTTGTGATTGGTATGTGTGCTATATTTAGTAAAACAGTTTTAAACCTAACATGGTGGCCATTGTTTCGGGACGTGTCTTTTTATAGCATCGACCTGATTGTGCTTATTATATTTTTCCGTGACGGGTTCATATACTGGCACGAAGCGCTAATATTGTTCATTCTCTATATCTGCTATGTGGTATTTATGAAATTCAACTCGAAGGTTGAGAATTTTGTTAAAACGAAGATACTTCGTAGAAAAACGAGAGTTCACAGTGACAACAACCTATTAAATGAGGTAAGTCCAAAATCTAGTCCAGTCACAGCAAGTTGTTTTATCCTGTAATTTATCATGTAAGCTAATATGTAATTACAAGAGTGTGATTATTCACATTGTCTTGTTTGATTTATTGTCAAAAAATAATTTTTATATATTCACAATTGTCGACTTTACGGCTGAGAAATAATAAGTCCATTATTATTAATTTTGATTTACCTTTGTAACAGAACAATATGTTTTGAAATAACATGTTTCTCGATGAATAATAAATAAACTTTCAATATATTGTGTAATAACGAAAAAAGAAGAATATCCGTATCTGGACTTCATAATTTCGTGATATATATATCATGTACTATATTAACGCATTATAGTCTATCTTGCGAACAAACTATGTATTGAATAAAATGGTAATCTTGTTTGTAATTATGAATGTATCAAACAAAGTCATTATCAAACGACAAATTAAGAAATTAGATGGATCGTGGTAAGAATTTTCCTAATACAGTCCCAGAGATAAATTTATGTACTCATAAATTGCATACAAAGTAAAGCTAGAAGAAGTAGTCAAATTTAAGGTTACTTAACCAAAAAATAACGTAAGAAGGTAGCAAAACTTATAATATTTTTCTAAATATATCTTTCATACTTGGTCCTCTGAATTTTGCTTTTAGAAACTTTAGAGTTAACACCAGAATATTGAGTAGGTTTGGTAACCATAACAACAACATTTTTCTGTCCTAATCTCAAAATTGTGATTTAATGTATTTCTATTATTGGTTTGTTTGATTACAGAAGTTTGCTTACTATGTAATAAACCACTGGTCTAAAATATCAGTCAATATTTTTTCTATTGTCTTTAGGAAGCCTTTATATCCAAATCAATAAAAACAAAGAACGCCCTGAGTAACGGTAAAAGTATTACAGTCATACCTCTGTTTGCAGCCACTTCCCCCTTGTGAATAAGGCCATTCTTTGAAAAACCATCACTAATTATTTATAACGAACTGACCCCCAAATAAAGATAATCTGTCAATAAAGGCCACATTTTATCTGTCCTAAGGATGGCCTTTGTTCACAAGTTTGACTGTACTTACCTATTAAATTAAGATAAATTTTGTTGAATGAGGGCAGTCCTTAAGGTTTTAAGTGTACTTAGAAACAATATTCTTTTATTAGACTCATATTCAATGATCATAGTTACATGCTACAAAGGATAAGTATTATGCTGTGACTTACATTTCCACAAACATAGTTTTACGGTCTATAATCAAGGACAATCGCAATAACAACAAACTTATTTCATTTTTCAGTTATATAATTTCCATCAATTGCATTTAAACAATCAGGATATGAATTAGTTGTGCTATTGAGATTAACATATATGTCTCCACTGTCAAGATATGACTGCATTTAAACATAAATTATTTTATTGTCAAAATATGACTACATTTGAACATAAATTATTCTGTTGTCAAAATATAATGATATTTAAACATTATAGACTCTGTTGTCAAAATATGATGATATTTAAACATTATAGACTCTGTTGTCAAAATATAATGATATTTAAACATTATAGACTCTGTTGTCAAAATATGATGATATTTAAACATTATAGACTCTGTTGTCAAAATATAATGATATTTAAACTCTATAGACTCTGTTGTCAAGATATGACTATATCTAAACATAAATTACTCTGTTGTCAAGATATAATGATATTTAAACATTATAGACTCTGTTGTCAAGATATAATGATATTTAAACATTATAGACTCTGTTGTCAAGATATAATGATATTTAAACATTATAGACTCTGTTGTCAAGATATAATGATATTTAAACATTATAGACTCTGTTGTCAAGATATGACTATATTTAAACATAAATCACTCCAGTGTCAAAATATGACTACATTTAAACATAAATGATTCTTTTGTCAAGATATGAAGTCATGCGTTGTACATAAATGACTCTTTTGTTATGATATGACTTCATTTATACATAAATGACTTTCTTTACTAGGTTACTAAGACTCTGCAGACTGCCACTTCTCTGAATCATTTTTTTCTGTAATAACTGCAAAACATCATTTTATCAAAAACTGAATAATAAAGAAATTTATGCGAATGCACCAGACGTAATCAACGTTAACCGAGAATATCAATATATCTGAAGCTGTACCTTTTTACTTATGATGATAAATAGCTTCTATGTGCACATAAAATACATCATAGCAACTGCCTGGATTAATCTTATCATGGAGATGTTTCAGCTGACTGAAATGTCAATGTAGTCTTATGTTGTTATAAAGTTGTGTTTGATTGATGATTGATTAATGATGCGAATATTGATGATATCATTTCTAATAATGAAGCATACACTTTGAAGTTTCCCATCAATAATTGCCTTTTCACATTTTAATGATAATATTGGTATTCAAATTTGTTGTTAATTCCTATTGAAATAAATAATCAAAAACATGTGAATTGAGTTAAATGCTAATATTTGTAGGCATGTTTTATCAGTATCTTTAACGTAGTAAGCATATTTAAATTCAACTTGTTGTGTTTATATTCATATCCCTGTATTCATATAACTAGATGATAAAAAAACTTGGAGCTGTAAGGTGAAAATTTGTGGCTGGAAAATTATTGAATGAAGTTTATAAGTACATACAAGTGCAAAATGCATTAGAGATAGGTCATATTATGGGTTATTGATTGATCGATCCATCAATCAATCAATTAGTCAGTTGATCAATTGTCAGTCAGTCAATCCATCAATTAGTCAATCCATCAATTAGTCAATCAATCAATCAATCAATCAATCAATCAATCAATCTGTGTTTTATAATTTTTAAATACGGATATTCTGGTGTTTTTTAAACTTTACGTGATATGATACCCACATTTTTGCTTGTTTTCATTTTGAACATGTGTGTCATAAGGTTTGAAGAAATTATTACATTTCTGAACATTTCACAATACAATATCTGTCTGTCATTTCTGTTTGTGCAAAATTTTTTTAGCAAATGTCAAATAAAAACTTCAGCATTTTACAAAATGTCAAATCCATGCTAAAGATCACTTGTGCATAATGACTGCCTTGTTGTAAAGACCAGCTGGCCCTGAGGTTCTCTGAGTTCAAATCTCAATTCCATTCTCATTGTGTTTTGGCTGAAAATATGAAGCTGTTTCATGTTTAAGTATTTGCAGACTTCAATTCTGCAGTCAGAATAAAGATTCATTGGCATTAACACTTTTTTATTAAAATTAATTTACAAAGATTACAAGACAAAATATGAGATTTGAGTATTAGTGTATAAGAGACCTTTATGAACAGGCTATGACTGTATCAGTGTATACAAGGTCTTTATGGACAAGTTATGACTGTATTAGTGTATACAAGGTCTTTATGGACAGGTTATGACTGTATCAGTGTATACAAGGTCTTTATGGACAAGTTATGACTGTATTCGTGTATACAAGGTCTTTATGGACCAGTTATGTCTGTATTAGTGTATACAAGGTCTTTATGGACAAGTTATGACTGTATTAGTGTATGCCAAAGACAATGATCTATCACTGTACCAGAGGACAGACAAACTTAAACACTACTCTGTGGGAACAAAATGTTTCTGGCCCACAATATTTATGGACTTAAATCTTCACTACGAATCAGGATGTAAGGACTAGTAATTGTCCAAATTTTATCAAACATCATGAAAATTTTTGCCCGACGACTGAGGTCTGACAGTCTTTCTTATCAAGTGTCTATATTGTTTCCTATGAAACATTTACTCTGGCACTTTCTTTTATTTATTATGGATTATTAGATTTTAATAAATCACTCTCCCCTAATGAACACCCCACATTTTGTCAGACAAAAATTATTAACGGTACTATTATAAATATTTTACAAACTTTACCTCAGTTATATTCAAAATTACATCTGACTCTCATTTGAACTGTATCTTGACCATTCAAAAAATCAGTAGAATGCCCCTGGGGTACTTATTAGGAAAGATTTGGTATGTATTTGGTTCATTAACTATTCAGTTTGAAACAGTAATGGTATTATCTTTAAATGACCTTGACAGATGAAAACAATTTTGCCCTCCTGAACTCGCTGTTAGACTTACAAGTATACTGACACACACACACACACATATATATCATTTAAAGATAATACTATAACTGTTTCATACTGAATATATATATATATATATATATATACACAGTAAAACCTTGATAGAGAATCCACCTTCAGGACCGGAAAAATTGGTCATAATAATGAGGTGGTCTCATTATCAAGTTGAATTATAGGGAGTTATTGAAAGCCAGTCCAGAAATAAGTGGTCGTTATAACAAGGTGGTCATTATATTAAGATGGTTGCTATTTGAGGTTATACTGTAATTATTGTTGGTACAATTAAATCTGTGTTAAAGAGACACAGCACCAGATTATCATCAATTAACTTTAAGAGTGAAAACATGCAAAAAATCACAATGAGAGTTTGTCGTATTATTATTTGTGTTGATTTTTTATCTGTCTTTTATGAACATAAATAAATGAAACTTAATTCCTTTAATTGTTCATAGAACATTTCTACTGCTTGATAAACATTGAGGTACATTTCTACATAGCTGTAGACCAGCAGTAAGACAACATTGTAGTAAAAACATTCAAAATTAATATCCTTGATAAACTTTCACCTTTTAATATTATTATTACTAAAAGAAGAAAGGGGCTTTAATGTTTCAAAATGGCATTGATATGGTGACTAATCCCTTTAAACAACATCAATGATCTATTCTATTCAATGAAAGTGGATTTCAGATCATGAAAAAAATACATGAATCCTTGGCTTGGTTTCGTAAATAATTACCAAAAAAAATAATGACTAAATATATGAAATTTCTGAAGTCAGTTGAGGTTAATCAGTGCATGTTTTTAAGCACTATATTTCTGAAGACAAGAAACAAACATCATATGTTTGCCTGTCACAATTATAAGACACTTAATTGTCTGGACAAAGAATAAATGAAACTAGATGTAATATCAATGAATAAGGATGTATTGTTCAAATAGAAAACAGAGATGAAATCTATACTAGATATTGCTGAACCCGATTGTCCTTGGAATCTTTTTTACAAAATAAAGAAAATAGGTTACGGATCAATAAAACAATAATTGAAGTGTTTATATGGAAATTTCTGTAATATTAATTATGTATGTAACAGTTCTATAGCACAATGATTGCTCCATGCTTTTGAATGAAGCATTTAGGCTTTTTATAATAAGCATTTAACACATAGCGGTTCATGTAAATTACATTATCAATGCAGTCACTCGTGCAACGTGTGAAAAGTAAAAGAATAAATTGATTTAAGTACAACCTTTACATAAGTTATGATACACTTTATAAGTAATAAAAAAAAACTCTCAAATTACTCTGTTGGCAGAAATTCTTTACTTCCAATTATTTTTAAGCTATTTGATATCTGACGAGGAACGCTATTCTCGAAAGATGTCCATTGAGATTTAATCTCAAGCTCAAATATTCAAGATCTCATTTACTGAATTATAGAATGTTCAGTCAATCCTGTGAATATTTGCCAATGTGCAGTTTCTGTTAAGAATAAACGAATTGGTATATTATGTCAAAGATATGCTTAAGTTTAACCTTTGTCACACGGTGGCCTTCATGTAAAAGAAGCCTTTATATCAAGTTGAACATACATGTAAATACAACAAAAGAAGATGCTGAGTTAAAACATAGACAAAGAAAACTAATATAATTGTTAATTGCTTAAATAAAGCTTAAATTTTACAAGAAACTACATGTTTGTCTTTAGAATAATCTCAATGGTGTCCATTTGTTAATCAATCCAGGATAATACATGATTCCTGCCAAAACTCTCAAATATATAGGGTCAGATATAGGGGCAATTAGGGCAGACAGAACTTTTTTCAGATAAGAAGTCATATGGAAATGTAAAATGTTGGTAAGAAAACAATTGTTCTTGACCAAAAAAAGAAAAGTCTGATGTGACAGAAAAAATAGTGAAATGAGACTATATGAAGTCTGTGCGATTAATGACATAATTATTACGTCTTAAAATGAATGGCACACATTTAATAGTAATTGGGATCTACAACTATTTGAAATTGATCTTAAGTTACTGCCTATGTTACATAACTGAGCTATAGTGTCCAGTCTTAAGATAGGAGTATCTGATTGGTTGTCTCTGAGCTCTGACAAAAGGTTGACCAATGGTGTTGCTTTGTTCCGAGACTGGTCTTCAGTTTTGTGTCAAAACTGGTAAAACCAAATACTGGTAGGTAAAATCTGATCATATTTGTTTTTATACACTGATTTTGAATCAAGAACTTTGATAGCAAGAATTTTGGCACTTATATACAGGTCAGGCCACATTTATAAAAATGTTTGCTTGCTGTCGCATGATTTCTTACTATAATTGCTTTATTCTGAAAATTCTGTTTGGCGAAACTGCTTTTTGGAAGTTATTTCATAATCTTATTTTTTTCATGTAAAAATCTTTTCTTGCTCTGCCAATTACTATCCAATTTTACTGTCCATGTTTGAAGAACAGCAAGGGGTTTTGCACCACTGTTAAAGCTGGAAAGTCACCAAATGACCCTGTCTACTGGTGCAACATTAAACTCCAGGGCAGCAGAAAAAAACATTTTGTTAAAATTGGCCTAACATTATTTCTTATTTTTGTTGTATTGAACAAAATAAATAGTTATTGTATTATCATATTACATTAATTATTGAGTATTTCACTTATTTTCCAGGAAATATTGGCCAATAGGGTAGGTTGTAATAGTGCTTCTGTTGCCATGACTACCATATTTGACAGGCAGGAATTGAGATTTCTGATTAAAGTGGCATGTAAAAAATGAATTTTCAAAATTCTGGTGTATAAATTTGATTTTTCATATGACATTTACGGAAACTGTACGTATGGTAATATTGCAATATTTTCATTGATTATGCGTTTTGATGATTGTCACATTTCAATGGCTGATGTACTAAATTTTGAAATATAACTATGCCACATGAATCAGTGCTTCAATTAATTTAATTATTGCCAGTCAAATAAGGGGTCACATGTATTTTTGCCCCTTTTGTATTTTTGCATTGAATTTTAGTATAGATGTAACTAACTCGCCGTAAGTTAAAATGTACAAGATTATCTCCGCTTATTTTATCATTAAATGAACAGTTTTTATTGATTGCTCAAAAGCATTAAACTTCTCATGTCTCTAGTCAAGTGATATACAAATTTTGTGATAGTTTCTGTCAACTGTGAGTGAAAGATCTTTGATAATCCATCTGTCTGAGATTACCACTTATAGGAGACGACGTCTTAATAGTTATCAGTCACAATTATATTCATACTAATCATCAGAACAAGTATGCTTTTATTATTATTATTACGGTATATTCCCTAATTAATGCACCTAAATGTGTGGAGAATCTCATGATAAATGCTTTAACCATCATTCACATTAAAATGAAATGCTGCTAGAATGGTTCAAACAATAACTTCAGAAATCAGAAAGTGGATTTATAAAATATATAAAATTTATATAATATAACACTGAAGGGGGCACTTATAAGGGAATATTCCGATACTTGTTTTCAGTCAATGCTTGATCAAATGAGAAAGGAGACAATCTTGTATTAGTTTGTATATTTTGCGTATAAATTCTATTAAATAGAAATATGCTTGCTTTGTAAGTCAGTCATAGTCAAGTCCAGTAACTCTTGTATTGTGATTGAATCAAGCAATTGATTATATTGTATTGTTACTGAGTGGTTGATTTTAGTGATTGATCCATATTGTATTGTGATTGACTCAAGTGATTGATTTTATTGTACTAGTATTGAGTGATTGATTTTAGTGATTGATCCATATTGTATTGTGATTGACTCAAGTGGTTGATTTTATTGTACTAGTATTGAGTGATTGATTTTAGTGATTGATCCATATTGTATTGTGATTGACTCAAGTGATTGATTTTATTGTACTAGTATTGAGTGATTGATTTTAGTGATTGATCCATATTGTATTGTGATTGCGTGATTTGATGTGACTCCATCGCATGCAATTTCTTATCTTTATAAATGTACACAAAGGAAAATTTGGTAACTTGGTACATTTGATTTTTTTAACATTAGTTAAATTTAATACATCAGCTAAGAAAATAACTTTCTTGTCAATTTTATGTTTTCATTAGTTTTTATTGTCTTTTTTAGGCAGATGAATGGAACTATTATTATCTTATCTCAGGTCTGTGTTATATGATAAAAAAATCGCAGTGTTGCGGCAAAAATGGCTTTG
Organism: Lutraria rhynchaena; assembly: GCA_008271625.1. Classification (NCBI taxonomy): domain Eukaryota; kingdom Metazoa; phylum Mollusca; class Bivalvia; order Venerida; family Mactridae; genus Lutraria; species Lutraria rhynchaena. The sequence goes on from VIBL01000283.1 coordinate 432,344, forward strand.
TAATCTTAGCCCCATATATTAATTGGCTGAGACTGTTGGCCCCTTTCTCACAAGCTGAAAATCTAATGGCCTTTATCATAATGGATATATAAGGATGAAATTTTAGATCCTTGCTTCCCTGGTGATTTATTAACAGTGATTTTTTTTCAGTTTTGAGAAAGGATCTGGGTCTGGTCCAAGTGGGGAAAAATGCACAGTGTGATGCCAAAATTGGGAATTTTTAGGTTGGAAATTGAGTAAAACTATCTTTATTTTCTATTTGGAAGGATCATTTTACCAAACCAAAACAAAGAAGGAAAAAAGCCACTGAATAGACTTAAGTCTAGAACTGAAGTTGATTGACCAAATATCTCCAAGTATCTCTGAGTACTCTTGCAAATTAAAGTGCGCTCATTGTTGTATATAAGCCAGGAATATTTAAGTACATATGTACTAGTAAAGTACAGCTGTTTATTACTATTTCATTTTAATACTTACTTCCTACTTTTCGTACCAAATATACTTGGTTTTCCTTTAAATTTTCATCCGCAATGGGTTGGTCAGAAAGAAAACATTTTAAAAAAAATTTAGATTCTAATTTTTTTTCATATTCAGAAAATACACTCGCCGCTTTTGTAAACCAATTTATTAAAAGAACTGCAAATACAAAGAATGTCTTATTGTCTATGATAAAATGTTAAGTTATTATATTATTGAGAAATGTTGCCTCAATTCACATCACTGGTCATTGAATGTAATATTTCACTGTAGGAAGATTGATAATGTTAAGACATTATCAAAATATTATAACAATGAATACAATGTTACATGCATTATTTTTAGTAAAAGAAAGCCACCTTGAGGTGGCCTGCAAAAGGATAAAATATCTTTAATCTGCCTTATGGTGTCAGAAAATGAAATAAATGCATTAAATATTTGCCCGTATCTGCAAGACATGTCACCAGACATTATAAAGCATTCAAATAAATATTTAAATAATCTATACGTACAGCTATTTAATCCTCATCTCGCTTAACGGCTAAACGAAATATGATTTAAGTATATCCATAATGGAGATTATTAACCTTGTAATTAGACAAGTAATAAAATTTCTGGTATTAATACCATGTGACGTAAATCTGTTTGTCACGAATATGAACTTTTCGTCCGATAACAAGGTTAATGATACATTCTTTTTAACTATGGGTTACGGAAGAATAATTTTTTATCCAATTTGTAATCACACAGAATTTTTATGCAGGATATAATTGGGTCATTTTCATAATACAAGATCAAAGTGTGCGTTGGTTGTTGTTTTCGTAGTTGATCCACTTAATGAAAATTGATATCTAATTATTGAAAAAATAATCTGATAAAACTCCCAATTTCTCAGTAAGTATTGCATTAATGATATTTCTCCCATATCCAACATTGAATTTGAAATTTGATTAACCAATTAATAAAACTTATCAATACATTTGTTTATGTTTTGTGAAATCTGAAACTTAGATTGTTACAACATCATTATAAGTCTGTTAATGTTAGTTTGAATATGTGAAAATCAATAATAATAACCCACTAATTTAGATGTTGTTTTCAATAATGATAGGATTGAGACATTTTGCATGTTTTTTTCACTGGAATTTAATGTCACACCCACAACCAGGGATGTTTGACAACTTTCCAGTTTTAACTGCAGCGGAATAACCCATGCATGCTCTGAGTTGAACCACCAACTTTCTGTAAGCTGGCTGGACAGCTTCCTCAGATATGAAATTTTGTTCCAGGTGTGATTTGAATTCACTGCGGTTTCGATGGTGTAATGGCATTAATTTAGCATTTCTCCTTTGTTGACCTACAGATACAATATATTCTGCATTATCAGTTTAATGCTCTGAGGTCAGTTTTTCTTTCCCCTATCAAAAAATACCCCTTTTTTACCATTTGGTTACCTCCCCTTGTTTAAAGTTTACCCTGATAAAATTTTTAGGAAAACAGCACCTTTTCCCTTGTGTTTAGGCTAACAGTTATATCGTTTCACAGAAAACTGACGGATTAGAAATTTGGTAATGAATGATTGTTAGTATATCATGCTGTGCATATTTATGTTAATTTTCATGATGGTTCAGCTTTTATATTGTTTTCATATGAAAGAATCCTCTTAATTGCATGAATGTGTATAAACCAGTTCTTAATTATATGGTTAGATGTGAATACCTGCCTGATCTTATGTCTTGGTAATTTTGATCAAATTTTGGCTGTATTTAATTAACCTATTTATTATAAAATACTGTAAGTAGCAGGAAGGGAAATGTTTTCTGTGAAATGTTAGTCAATATAGATAGAAATCGTTGCTTAAAATGTTTCAGGAGTTCATACAGTGTGCGATGTGCAGACTTTGAATTTAATTGTATGTTGACTTTCTGTTCCATAAAGAACTTTAAGCATTGCGTGATGTGAAATATAAAAATATAAATGAAAGTGGACAGTTTGTATAAATTTATGATTGCATGATCTAGACTGGAGATAGAATATTATTATCCAGGACATTTTTCTTATTATCTAATAAATATTAGGACAACCAACCTTTTGAAGATTACAATGTGCGGTAATTAACGTAAATATTTCATGCGCTGGTAAAAGTACCAAAACTTCTTGTAATACTTGGTTGCATTAATCACTCACCGTACTGCGCTACCAGGTAATTAATTCCAAACTGTTTTCTGTGACTTTGTTATGTACACGTAATGGATATTTAATTGTTTTCCTCCATTTTTCCAGCATTCAGATTGTTACTGTTATTACTGGGTAAGGGTCGGTATAGTATTTCACATGATTACTTAATCACCCCCCCCTCTCACTGTTTGACATTTAGTGGTCCTCTCAAAGTGTAAATAATGCAATTACCCAACTCTGCATGTTATTTGTCTTAGATAAACAAATCAATGGATTTAATGTGCAATTACAGTACAACATTGCATCAATTTTACGATGACTTTATTGTGAAGAAAACAAAGAATTCAAGCCACAGTAGGCAAGTCTGTGACACAAAATATACGGATGATGGTATTCGTAACTGTCTTATATTCTTTTCTCTTTTTTAACCCTTTGCCTCATAATACCGCATTTACCCGCATGACTGAAGCAGACAACTTTTGAAAAAGAAGCCATTGCATGTAATGAGTAATGACTTTTTTTTGCCACAATGCTTTCCACTCTGTCAGAGAGAAATAGCCCAATTTTCTTAAATAAATTGATGCTTTATACATTAGCTTTGAATTTGGAAGAGTCCAAAATATGCTTATAGGCAAAGGGTTAAGAGAGGACCAGACTTAATCATTCGTAAAAGACCAGTTACAAACATAACAAATCCTCGTATTTTGCAATATGACTGTGGATCTTTTCACAAGACTGTTAATTATTTGCTGCAATATTGGTGTGGTGACACCAAAGTGACAGGATGGTATTCTCAAGCGTCTTTTGATATAAGATTCATTCTAAATTCTTCTCTTGTGGAAGTTCAATGTCTGATGTTTACCTTGGTTATTTCACTCTTCGTACAACATCAGTACTGTTTCTCTTGGATTCTGATTGATTTATGATTTCTAGAATACTGTAATTTCAATCAGGTTTAATTTTTTAGGTAGAGACTATCATAGGGGTTTTTGTGACATTTTATTCTTCAAGGCGAACAGGATGTAATATGAGTCATTAAATAGTTTTGTCCATTACAAGTCAATGACTACCGATCAGAAGTAGGTTTGGTTCAAAGCCTGTAAAGTTGATACCATTCAGTGTATGAAGACCTTGATGGAACTATTTAGTCTATGTATGTTTAGTGCAAATGGTCACAGTAAGCCTTGTCAGTTATTGCTGCATGACTAGGGACATCAATATGATCTGTATATATTCACTTCACAATATCAGCACAGCCACCACAACACAGGTATATTGAATAAATCTGCTTTCTTTAATGAAGAGTCCCATATTTTTGGCTTACGGTTCTCTTTCATTGTACAGAAACTCATCAGATTGAGTTAAATCTATCTAATTACAGAAAAAAGTTACACTGCTTTTCAGTTTATGAAGGACGTCACTTTTAACACATCAAATAAAGATGTTAACTGTGTCTCATTCTGTAAATTTAACCAACATTGTTAATTAGTATCCTATTAGAACCTCTATTCTGACTGACTTAATATCTACCAAACTGCATTACCGTAATGATTGAGATTTGTGTATGCACTATTTTATTTGTTATTTAATAGTTATGACACATTTTGAACTGATTATTGTTGTGATAGTCTTTGTGAAGTAAAACAATAGATTCATATTTAAGTTCACCTTAATTGTCTTTCACGTGGTATTAAGTACTCAACATTTACAAAATTTAGTGCAACTTTCTCATATCTAAATGTTAATACTGCAGGCATATTAAGTGCAGTACTGAGACCCTGCAAAGAGCTTAACTTTCATATTGACCCAGACAAACCTTAAATGTAGTGGTGTAGACAAAAGAATAAAAATCAGAACTGAAAACTCATAATATAGTATTGAGTACCATATTCCTATGGTGAATTATTACTTCCTTACAGTGCTTTGATTTCACATCAATTCTTTATAATGTTTAGTAGTGATTGGCAGAAAGGAAGTGAGAAATATAGGGACTCTAAAGAGAGTACTAATGAACTCTTTTAGTTCATTTTTAAGAAATAGTTCACTCTATTTACTGTTCACGTGTGCCAGTCAGTCTCAATGTCTTTCTGATCACTTAACTTGATCATGGCCTTAAAAGTGATCTGAAAATTAAGATTAAATACTTTCGTGAATACTAATCAGAGAGCAAATTGGTCCAAAAGTGTGTGTAGCTGTGCAAGCATGGTTTCCGGCATTTGTTGCATTCCAAAGCTGTCCTTCAGACCAAAAACTGAACCAAGACTGTATCCATTCACAGCCAATATCATCTGAAATATGTATGTGCAATAATGTTCAAAATCCTAGAAAAAAATGACAATGCAAGGTTACTGTATATGTGTCTTACTTACACTTAGCTCAGTTGGTAAATCAATGGTTTGTTTTTACAGAGATTGTTAGTTTGAAACTTAACTGTTACACATTTTTCTCTGAAATAACAATCCAAAGTCATTAGTCCCTACCTCTGTTACTCTCGTTTACTCTATATTTTGTAGCATTACTGAAAAGACATACTGTTATTGTATGCTTATCGTGATGATTTAGTTGTGTGTACCCTTAGGCCTAAGGTAACTAAAACATTTCGTATATCCTACTGTGCTTGACAGAAAATTATCTTGAGGACCTAACATTATAAATTCAAACATTTTCCAGGGATAAAATTGTGGAACAATTGTGAGATGTTCTTATACAAGGACTGTGCAGCGTGTCTCAGAACATGTCTATTTACAATTATTGATTACTTGTAAACTTACTGCTGTTTTATTCATTTTCATGCCACAAATTGGCATCTCGATTTTAAAATCTATTGTTAAAATATTCAAAGCTTGATCATAACTTAGATTTCTTGCTTTATCTGAGAACTTAAGACCCAATATACAAAATTAAGTAAATTGAAAGCTAGTATTATTTATTCCCTTTGAAGTGATTTTGAGTCACACTGTTGTTTTTAACCTTAGTAATGTTCTATTGTTCTTAGGCATTCACGATATCTAAACATTGCTGCAGGCTTTTAATAAGATATTTCTATTATATTTCGATGACAAAGATGTTTCCCATAGTGTCTATCATTATGACTATAGCACAGCATGTACTAGTATATATGTACAGGGCTTTTATATGACCCTTAAAACAGCATTTTTTACTCTCAAAATCAGTAAAATAAAGCCTTTGAAAATTTGTACCAAAGGGTCAAATTTATTAATGAAATTAAAAGGAAATTTTGTTGACTCTTCAAATTTTCATCAGTCAAGGGCCATCTTTGACCCTCAACTTTTGATGCCTGGTGAAAACCTTGATATATACAAATATTCTGTTTTTCATAATTTTAATTATCAATATTCAATACATAAATAAAGTTCTACATGAAAATTTATCGCCCTTTAGGAAAAAATAAAGTAAAACGATCCATTTCATTCACATGTGCTTTGTGCTAACTACAAACTCCATTAAATAATTTGAAATTAAAAAAGTATATGTATATTGTCTCCTCCTATGTTCTGATATTGCCTATAAAATGATACTCCATGCCTGAAGCTTTCACAGAAAAAGAAATTACCCAGCTTTCTTTCATCAATGGCATTGTATTATCTAACTTGTTTGATGTTTTCTCCAACAAAGCAAACTTGTGTTAATGAATATTCAGGAATTCATTTATTTTTGTCATGTTGATGTTAAAGGTAATCATTTATACAGTGTACATGTATTATCATTGATTTTGCTTTAAAGTGGATGCAGAAAAAACATGTTTAAAAACATCACAGGATAACATGTTTGAACACATGTACAGACAAAACCTGTTTAAACATCAGTACACTCAAAACATTTTCAAACATCAGTACAGAAAAGAACACATTTAAAAAACCATTACAGGGAGACATGTTTAAACACCCATACAGGAAAAACATGTTTAAACACCAGTATATAAAAATATGTTTGAACATCAGTACATAAATACATGTCTGAACACCAGTGGTGAAAATTTTCCCATGATTGTTTAGAAATGTTAGGATTTGTGTTTTTACTAAAATGCGATTTTTACTGTCATTAGAAGAAAATGAGCAAAATTGAATAATTTAGGCTATTATGTTGCCATGACAACATAACATAGGCAAGCTAAATACCAAAACCATTTTTCTGATTGTTATATCAGTCATAAAACTTAGTATAATTTTGATACAGATTGGCATTTTTAAAAAATTGAACCGAATTTCTTACAAATCTTGACACATTAATGTTTTTTAATGACTTTTGTCTGTTCATGTCGTATTCTGTGCTCTGAAAACTGACATACTAATGGTGCTCAGGTGTACTTACAGGAAAGAAGTGGAATTTTGATTCAGACTAAAAATGTCAGCTTTCTTTTGAGATCGAGATTTAAAGATCACTGGTATTAAAAAAGCCCCTGTGTATGTTTCTCATTTTTCAACATTCAACCATTCAGTTCTTTCTTGAGAAAATTTTATGAATGTTATGAAGCCCCTCTGCCATAATTGTATACCCAGCGACCAAACTGAAAACATGCATTTAGTGATTAGCGTCATATCAGAACACTAGCTGCCATTGCTTAAATCACTATTAAAATCAAACGATTTTTTCTTCTACATCCATTAAATGAAATCAATTTTCATAATACATGTACCTTATTTCATTAAGTGCCACAACTCTTCAATTTTGAGATAAATAAGGTGTACATGTATGTATAATTCTATTTATCATGGCTTTGTCAGACTTCCTGTGTCTGAACTCTACATAACCCTACTGAATTAGTTACTGAATTATGGTTATCAATAAATCTATTTTTTCACAATTTAAACATTCAGTAACCTTCAATACATGAGAAGCCCTGACTGTATACCAATCTATTCCTTCACCCATTGTTTTTTTGGATGGTACTGATATCTTATTACAAGAATTATGCAATTAGTACTTAAGATTTGATCTGTGGGTGTTCAGCATGGTATTCATACATGTATTTCAATTATATTCATATATTCTTTATTTAGTACAAACCTAATTATTGTACAGAATGATATCTGAAAGGTTATTTACCTTAGCAGTGACTAGATATCTTAAAGTTAGCAGTGACTAGTATTGCCCTGAACAACAATTAGTGACATCATATTTTTATTATTAGGAACCGCAATTATGTCCCTGTTACAGTTTTGCGCAAGAAGAACTTCAATTTAATGCTCAGAGTTGAGATTATATCGATAATCACCCTGTATAGTATTAAATGACTGATTGACAGACTTAATTTATGTATTATTTGTATTAATTTTTACCCAGTCTGAGATTCTAAAGTCATTTGTTACCTTGGAGCGGTTGATCAATCTTTTATTTATTATAACCGATAGAATTTTTTTGTAATTCCGTCTAATGGATAAAATAAGTATGAGTCTTATTTTAATAGAACCAATTAGTTGATGAGAGCTGTAATATAATAACATGCATAACACAATGGCATTTTGTTTAGTGACAGTCTGTTTAAATCATGATGTAATTTTTCAGATTTATGATTGCAGCTTTGGTCATTAGGGAACTTGCTAAACATTACTTCCTTTTTTTTGTTTCAGACAGAATATTATGCACAATGTTTTATTTATTACGAGTCCATGTTCACAATGTGTATTCTAGTATATAAAAGTTTAGGTACACCATGTACTTAAATCCCACCTTTAGCATATGCAAGAGAATAGGACCCTGGACAGAAGAATGCTTGCTGGATGAAAATTGATGTTGTACCTCATGTTTGGTGATTGACTTCAGTCTTCTCCACTTATGTTGTAACTTCTAGTAAATTCTATCTGTATTAGCAGGATTGTTTATAAACTGGTTCCCATTTACTCTGTCTGTACAGCAGCATGGAACGGGAACTAGTTTGGATTGTTTTTAAATATACAAATTCAGGGGAGGTAAATCAGGTCTGGTGAGAACAAATCAATGTGAATTATATTTATTCATTTACTTTGCAGATTTTTTTAGACAAATCAGGTCTGATGCAGAAAAAAAATAAGTGTTGTAGAAGAACATCTACTGAGGTTTGGTCTCTATCTGTCAATGTTTTAACTATTTGAGTTCTTTTATACTCATCTCCGATCTCAGAAAAACTGGCATCAGCAATATTGTATTTATACATACAAAGGTTTTGCATTTTGCTTCTTTGTGTGCGCTTTTAATGGCGTGTAATGTATCAGTAGGTGGTTATTGTGCCATTTTGTAGCGAAATCTAATTTGCATTTATATCTAAATAAGAGATTCTTTTGAAGATCTATCAAGTGTATTGAGAATAATGATTGGCTAAATTTGACATGTTGATTTTCAAAAAAAAATTAAATGATATTTTTCTGCTGAGGACAAGGTCATAATTTGAAATTTTCAGTATCGTTGTATGGTGTTTTACAGCCAAAAATAATGATACAAAAACTTGTTGGTGAATTTTGCAGTTTTCAATAATTATACCATACAACTGAACATTTCAGTTTTAAATATTTTAACATTTTCTTGAAAATACAAACAATAAGAAAAACCTCATTATTAAGACCTTTTTTGGACCAAAGCAAGCAGTCTTAATATTGAGGTGGTTTCATTATTGAGTTGATTTTTCAGAAAATTTTAAAAACCTGTCTGAATAGTAGTAAGTCATTATAATGAGCTGGTCTTAATATCATGACGTGGTTGTTAGGTGAAGTTTTTACTGCAATTAATTTTTGTTTTTAATGTTATCATGCGACTTGAAAATAGCTATTTGCTGTTGCCAGTTTTTCACCTTCTGTCACATCTTTTTATCTTTGATATTCCTATGCTTTTATGGTGACGTGGAAACTCAATATAACACAATTTTGTCCTGTTTTGTTCTAATCAAACTATAAGTTCATCATTCTAATGTTTTCTAGTGTGATTTTTTATTAACATAATATAATTGCTACAAATCACACCACGTACTCCCACAGGTATTGGTATTGGTTATGTGTTGAATGAATCTTTTGAATTAGTGGTGGATAACGCTATGTCTTCAACCAAATCGTCACAGAGATCATGTGTCTCACCCATGGTTCGAATGCAGGAGCCTGAGATTTGTAGACTTCACTAAAGTCTGAATACTTCTCTAAAGTCCAGACCCGTTCTGGTCACCGGAAGGTGACAATTGCACTTGGCATCAAGTTGCCACATGGTAACATTAGCAGTGATAGGGTTACGAAATGAGTTACGGCCCTTTTTGGGGACCTGGGCATTACCCTGATATTATCACATACTATATAACATGAAATGACCTTTACTTGTCTACTTTTGGCTGACAACTTAGATGCAGTGTTATTCTCTCATTATAAAAGTCAGATAATTGAAAACATTAATATTTCATGATGCACCTTTCCTGAATATCAATGTGTTCATTATTGTCATAATTTACAAATTACATCAATGTACTATGATCTATATTATTATCATACTTTTTTACTTATATGCTTAGCTATACAGTTTTTATTATTTTTTTGTCAATATGTGTGCAACTTTGACATTTATTCCACCAGCAGGTACCCATTTTAATATGTTCACAAAAAATATTGTGGAGCCATTTAAACTTATGTTGATTAGAAGTACAATTATGTACATTATTAAATTGTAAGTTTGCATATAGTGAAACTGACTGACGGCATTGGCCAATTACCTTACAGCATTACCTGTTAGAATAAAATCTTTATTAGTAGTAAATCGTGATATTGTCAGATATGGTAAAGAAATCTATACTGCACTAATGTCATATTTATTGGCATTTAGTATTTAATGCTGTTTACAGCCCTATATGAATATAGTTGTAAAACCTACTATAATCAATAGCATTTATAATTGTCCCAGTAACTGCGGGGCTTTAATTTGATACATAACCATCATTCTAGCCCGCTATGTTTTTCCTGTTCAGAATAACAAACTTTCATCTCCCTGTACAGAAATTATGCAATAACAAATAGCTCAATTCTAACTTTGATTGCATACATAAATGTTTTGGGTATTTTTACCAGTCACTGTGATTACGAAGATACAGCCAAATATTCCCTAATAGATGCACCTCCTATAATTCAAACCTCCATCCATTTTGAAATAACATAAATACAGATTAGCCCCTGAAAACCAGACCCCATCCAGACTGATACAAAAATCCAGTTTTTTTAGAATTCCGGTTTTCAGAGAACTGTTGATTATAGAAGAGAAAAAAATAGGACTTGAAAAATTGTCCAATTTTCAGACAGTTCCAGTTTTCAGGAAGACGGAAAAAATGAAAATTTAATGCATCCATAGGGCATTCATTAGGAATTATACAGCAACTTCCCTGTAATTGGCCCATTTCAACTCTTAATATGCACATATTGTCAATATGAATATTCATGAGCAGTGTTTTCTGCCCCCATAATCAGTCAACATCAGGATTTAAAAGATTATGAGAATTACTACATCGCATAAAATTACCTTAGTTCTATCAATTCTTAACTTTTCGAGCCCTTTTTTCTTATGAATCACTGGATTTTCCTTCCATCTGTTCTGTAAGGTTTTTTTAAACTGTTTTTAATATTTTAAAAGTATATCAATTGTTTTTATTATTCGATTCTGATTTTGAATATAAACCCTTTGCATCATAATATCGCATTTCCCTACGTCTGAAGCAGACGACTTTTGACAACATTGTGGCGAAAGAGGCCATTGCTTGTAATGAGTAATGGCTTCTTTTGCCACAAAGTTTTCCACTCTGTCAGAGAGAAATAGCCCAATTCTCTTATATGATTTGATGTTTTGTATATGAGCTTTGAATTTGGAAGAGTCCAAAATATGCTTGTGAGGCAAAGGGTTAAATACACGTACATATAGAAGACGACATGAAATTCATGTGACTGTATTATATTACTTTATTAAGATGGAATATTGAATTTAATACCATTTTTGTGATCAGCATAATCACCCTTTTTTAAGCAATAACATATTAGGCCCATTTTTCAGTTGATTACAATTAAAATGTATGGATTTTCATCCATGTATATTCTGTTCAAAGGACAAAAAATCTTCAAAGGTGGGCATCAACAAACCCAGTCTCTCTGATAACCAGAATTGCCTCTTGTGGTACATTAATCAATTTACAGGCTGTATGAATGCTTTGATAAAAATATACAAGATTTTAAGCTACAGTTTGTCACAGGGCTTTTAAATAAATCGTTTTATACAAAACAGATGTTTTATTTAGATGTCGTATTAAAGTATCTCTCCTTAGATAGTTTATGTAATCACTTAAAGCTTTCAGAACGTGTTCAGTACATTCCATCATTTCGCTCTTCTATCAGTCAAGTTCATAGTTAAACCATTACTTGTAGCACTTGAAGAGTTTCTCTACTCTCATTATTCTTGTAGTGATTTTATTAACCAGCACACATGTAATCCAGTGCATATTTGATTTCTATAAATTCCCTTGTACTTATATTTAGTTGTTTTATTGCACTGTAATTATTTTAATCAAATGTTCAGCACTACACACACCGGAGTTCAAGTCTTATCCAGTTTGTTAAACTTAGTTTCTTCGAATCAATCTATTGTTTCAAATTAATTTTCACTTTTAATTTTATATTGCTATAGATTTATATAATATTAACCCATATAATTGATGTATTAATTTTATTTATCAAACCTTTAGACTTGTATATGAAGAAATATTCTCCATACCACAGGATGTTAATTTTGTTCACATTTGGAAGACCTTTGGTTTTATTCATTTAACCTTACTTATATTTATAATGGCATCTTGAGCAAGAATTTGCTGTCGTTTTGATTAATGACATGTATAAGGGATTAATTTTTTAGGATATAACTACTCCTTTTGTCCAAAGCACATCATTGTTTTTTAGTGTGATTTTAGTAGATAAGTCAAACCAGTGTTAGGGGGTGATCTGTGAGGTATTACCCACAGATCCCAGTAGCACAAAATATCTCCAATTCAGATTAAAAAAAGTAAGTCACTTTTTGAAACTAGGGCCTGACTCTAAGGGTCAATGAAGTTTATAGAAATCTAGGTTAAGGCAGTGAACATTTTTCTCAGAGTGGAAAGCTGATTGTAACAAGGTCTGCTGTTTCAAAAATGGTCTTAAAGGACAGGTTACACCATATTCTTACACTATTTATATGGCAGCCTATTGTTCTTATATCACAATTTATATTTGAATTGAGTTTGGTAATGAGATCAAGCCCCATAAATTTGTAATAAATTTGAGAAAAAAAACTCCGAGCTCAAATCTCAATTTATTGTTTATTATTGATTTCACTGATTAATCTTTAATTACAAATTTAGATCATACATGCTGACAAAATACTTAATGATTAATAACATCAATTTTACCCTGATTAATAACATCAATTTTAACCCAATTAACAAAGAAGTAGACAAAATATTTATTATGAGATCTGAGTTTGGAGACTGATCTTAAATTCTATAACCTCAGCACGAGGTGTCCTTGTAAGTTTATGTTCAGAATTAAGGAATTAATTCTTTTCTAATGCTTCACTATGACTACGGCAATATTGAACAATTGCATTTTAGGCCTGAATTATTTATGATACTGACTGTGTAATTTTGGCTGGTTAAAACACTAAGTCCCGATTATGCCAGGTACGGTATTATTAGAAGTGTTGACAGTATGTGCTAGAATATTTTTGTCACGTGGTCAAAATTAATCCAATAAGCAATAAGACTGTTTAGAATAATAGCGAGATGGAATTCCTCACTTTAGCAGACGTTCCTAATATCATTACCTGTTTCATTTAATTATTAGTCTACAAAATTATGATTTCTATTCCCATATCACCTAATCGAATGTTCTCGGCACTTAAATATTTAATTCAGTTAACAGAAACTCGCGCTAACTGTACAGCTTTTGCCAACATTTATTTCATAGATTCTAGGCTAGTGCTATGATAAACTTATTTTCTTCAATATCATAATGGAATTCTTGTTTTATGGTATATCATAAACCTCCGTAGTTTTTATTCATGCTTTTCTTTTTCGGTCTCTATGTCTCTGCTGGAATACAATATGTTATGATAAAACTCTTAATGCTGACATTTTGGATACATTGTGCTGTATGTTATTATCTTAAATTTCTATTTTGTCCGTTTCCATGGAGATCCTAATAATGATGTTTTTGTCTGGTTCCAGAAACCTCACAGAAGCTGTAGCATCCCTATCATACATTCGGGAACCAGCCATTTCAGACATGGGGTGCTTCAATTGATGATACATACGATAGATCCCATCGCAGAGGGTATGTAAGATAATCATTTGTTTCCTTTGTATAATACGATTCTTGTATAGCTTTTTATAGCATTTAAGAAAATCAGAACCATGCTTGCCTAGAAATATGTCATTTGCTGAGTATGTTGGGTTTTACAGACTTTTCTATCGAACTACTTCACATTTATATACATAATGATCAGGACAGCAACATTTATGTTTAACAATGATGGCAGTACAGTAACATGTACATTAATGTTTGTAATAAATAGTTTATACCCTATGGTTACATCTGACAATAATGCCATTTCATTCTCAAATAGGCGTGCATCTCATGCACAATCCATCAGAAAGATGATCGCACGGAAAAGGAGTGCCACTCCAATGTTGGTGCAGATAATGATTGTTAGTTTGATTACAGCTAAATAATATAGATTTGGACATACATGTATGTCTGTTATTATACGCCATTGTGTAGCTGCATCTACATCAGTACAGTATAGAGTACTCATTTATTTTAGGGAAATAACATATATTTCATTCAAATAGCCCAAAATTATTGTTTAAATTTTTAAAAAACTATTTTCACTTGTGCCCACAATGGCCCCTTTTCTGGACCCACAAGCAGCAGCAGCTGACCTCTTTCCTTGTCATTAAATCCACACTTAACAACGTCTTTTTACCCCTCTGATTCATGCAAGTATAATGAACAAGGGATTCTGTATCTTGTTCTAAGTGTCCATTTTTTCAAACTTTCAATTGTTAAGATTCACTGGCTCCATAGTTGGCAATGCAGTTTTATTTGGAGACTACCCCACTCCTGTTAACATAATTAAGAATAATAAAACAGTTTTCTGGCATGCATTCCTGTTTATCATGCAATAAGTTGAAACAGTCCCCATGTAATTCCGTAATTATACTATCAAATCAGACGACTCTGTGATCACAATACGAGAAATTGGATTACTACTTCATAATGTAGAACTATTCACAGATTGTATCATTTTTTACTGATATTAAAATTAAATTGATGTACAGAGAGAAAAAACAGACTTCCTGGAATTGCCATTTACAATAAATTCATCCTTCACAAATAAACATTAACATCAAATTCTCAACTGTAGTGTTCTGATAAAATTTTTTTAACCCTTTGCTTCGTAAGCATATTTTGGCCTCTTCCAAATTCAAAGCAATTGTACAAAGCATCAGTTCATTTTAGAAAATTTAGTTACTTCTCGCTGACTCGCTGAGTGTAAAACGTTATGACAAAAGATGCCGTTGCTGGTAACAAGCAATGGCTTCTTTTGTCACAATGTCGTCTGCTTTAGATGCAGGGAAATGCGGTATTATGAGGCAAAGGGTTTATCATGATACTTGATATTGCCAGTATGCTTCATATTTGGAGGCTTTGTAATGGTCAAAATGGAACATAATTCAGGTACAAGAAGCAACCAGAAGTCATTGGGCATATGATAGGCTACATGCAAATATCTAAAACAATGGTTAATCAACAGGAATGCCTTGACTAAGGGGTTGAACTGAATGATCATTTCCACTATGTTTTCATTTTGTAGACACTTGATTCCCCACCCAAATTCAGGGAACATGTCAATTGTATATGAGGGAGACTAAAACTCATCATTTACCCCTTTAATGATACACACAACTGAATTGCTGTTGACAAATTGAATAATAAACAACAAGTATGCATGTAGATTCCAGTTGCAGTTTTTGGATATACAGTGCAACCTCTCCAAAGCAAAATTATGTTGTTGTTGAGAGGTTGTTGCTCTAGAGAGGTTAAATACAAGGTTAAATAATACAGCTGGAAAAAAACATGCTGTTGTTGAAGGGAGGTTGTTGCTCAAAAGAGGGCCACTCTGGAATGGTTGTGCTGTAATTTTTAATTTATATACTAAAAGTTCACATTATTATGAGGATATGTTTAAGCATGTACAATTCATTTTGACAGCATTGAACTCATATACATTTTTTTCATTTCTGATTTTCTATCAATTTCAGATCAAATACAGGAGAAAGCAATGAAGCTTCATGCTGTTGCGAATGTAAATAAGGGTATGGGGGAATCGGATGAATCCTTAGTGAATAATCCCGCTCGTGGTGAGGTTCAAAATGGAAACTTACATAATAATAGTGCTGACAAAAATAGTAACCAGAAGCAAATGCAAGTTCATGCAATATCTAACGGACATACTGGTATGACAGTTGAAACAACGATTCAGTCCCCTGAATTCTCATCAAGAATTGTCTCCCCTGCTAAATCCAGCAGCTCTCCTGTTCAGGAGGATGGAATTCACGTGCAAGGTTCTTCTACTCCACGAACAAGCAATAACACAGAGACAACTGCTGTTGACTCACCACAAAATACTCAAGATGCAGAGGGTGGCAAAAGCCCAGAGGTAATTTTTATTATTTATTTGTCATTTGAAAAAAAAATTCCAGCAACTTTGCAAGTTAATTGAGTAACATTAATCATTTATCAAATGCAATGACAACAACATTTTGTATCATTTTTATATCTGACTTGCAGCAGAAGGTTTGGGTTTGAGACCCACATCAGGAACTTTATTTTCTGTCTCCTTTTACATCGTATAATTTTATGGTCATTTACAGAAATTGTTCTTACAGATTCATTTTCATGCATACATAATTATTAATTATTTTAAAGTAGAGATTGCAATTCTAATTTGAACTTTTTGGTGTGAGGTTGTAGAAAAAACAGCTAAGAGGCAAATCTCAATGTACAGCTAGGTCATCGACTGAATAATCCCGATTTTTACAGACATTAGCTCCAAACTGAGTGGAAAACCTAAGACCTTTGGGTTCCTATCATCTAAGACATATAAGATGCCCTCATATGTAACATTAATACACACAGAAATCTTACAGTCTTGTTAAATTGTGTATAGTATGACATCATCATATGTAACATTAATACACACAGAAATCTTACAGTCTTGTTAAATTGTGTATAGTATGACATCATCATTATGAGGTCTCAATTGTTTGTGTCGTTTTTTATTTAACCCTTTGCCTCATAATTCCGCATTTCCTTGCATCTGAAGCAGACTTTTGAAAACATTGTGACAAAAGAAGCCATTGCTTGTAATGAGTAATGGCTTCTTTTGCCACAATGTTTTCCCCTCAGTCAGAGAGAAATAACCCACTTTTCTTAAATAAATTGATGTTTTGTGTATTTGTTTTGAATTTCGAAAAATTCAAAATACGCTTATGAGGCAAAGGGTTAAACAATATCATGTGCCAATGCTTGTTAATCCTTATGATACATATTCATCAAAATCAGGCAATCAATTGTTATCAGTGCTTACATTTGTATTTCAAAATTCTCTTAAACTAAGGGATTTTTTCCTTCAAAGCATTGTTAGTTTTCTGTTTAAAGTTATTAATGCGAAAACTACTATCAGTTTGAAAGATGCCATATTGAGAACTGCATTACGAAACCAACAGCACCTGACAAAAAATATTTCTACAGCTTGAATTGTATTTTACAATTTTTTTTGGAGCTGAGAAGAATCATTGATTTTTTCAATTTAATCCACTACACATATATATGTTAATCTACATCTCTTATTACTATGACAGAAACCTTGAGGTCTAATAATCTGAATACAACAATTACATTGTAATTTTTTATGACAGATTTATCTATCAAATGATTAGATCTACTTTCCTGTGGGATATTTTAATACATAATATTACATGCATCATTTGTCTATTTGTTACCATTTGTGAATTTAGTCTTCAATTGCCATGCATTATTAATCGCCCTTTCGGTTGGACAATATTTGTGTGTGTCACAGATTTATCCTGATTTCAAATGTCAAGGTCACTATCAAAGATCAAATATATTTTTTCAGCTTTAGTCTTGTAAATCAGATCTATGGTCACGATAAGGTGATTGTACCCAAGTTTCCAGCTGGATTAATTATTCATGAAACAGTTTATAGATCAGTAGTATCATGTTCTGTTAATTTGAACAACATAAAGATCACATGACAAGTCAGGTGATATCAAGCATGGTACACTCAATAACTTTGCTGGGATGCATTTAAAATAAGTCACGTGATATTAATTAATCTGTTTGGGGTCTTTTTTTTCGCTTGGTTTAATGGCACCTACAGACGGAGCCTTTTGATGAATTTCTAGTTGTTACAGGTGTACACCCGAGTAGAATCACCAACCT
This sequence comes from Lutraria rhynchaena, assembly GCA_008271625.1. Taxonomy (NCBI): domain Eukaryota; kingdom Metazoa; phylum Mollusca; class Bivalvia; order Venerida; family Mactridae; genus Lutraria; species Lutraria rhynchaena. The sequence goes on from VIBL01000283.1 coordinate 450,505, forward strand.
TCCGTAAGCTAAAGCTCTAGTCAGCTTCTTCACGTGTGAAATTGGTCTGGCGCTAGTTGGATTTGAACTCACAGTATTGATAGGCCGTGATTATATGAGCTCTAGTCAGCTTCTTCACATGTGAAATTGGTCTGGCGCTAGTTGGATTTGAACTCACAGTATTGATAGGCCGTGATTATATGAGCTCTAGTCAGCTTCTTCACATGTGAAATTGGTCTGGCGCTAGTTGGATTTGAACTCACAGTATTGATAGGCCGTGATTATATGAGCTCTAGTCAGCTTCTTCATATGTGAAATTGGTGTGGTGCTAGTTGGATTTGAACTCAAAGCATTGATAGGCCGTGGTTACATGTCAGAGACCGTAAAAAAAACGCTCAACCACAGAAATCCCCTCAGTCATGATGTACCCAATAACTTGCTGATATACCTTTAAAATTATACCATAGAGAATACAGAAGGCCAAAGAACCAATTCATATAATCGTCTGTTGGTAACCAGGTGATGGAAGTCAGTCTGTGATTATTTGCACCTTTGAGATTGAGGCAATTTCACTTCTAAGAATTCTTTGTTTGAGCAATGAATATGTTGCATGACATTAAACATTAATGTTTGAAAAAACATTTTAAATCATAATTTTGATTGAATCATGTTGATCAGTGGATAAATAATGTATAATAATAATTTTCTAGGCTATGTCCAACTACTCCTTAACCCTTAGCCTCATAATACCACATTTCACCGCATCTGAAGCAGATGACTTTTGAAAACATGACGAAGGAAGGCATTGCTTGTAATGAGTAATGGCTTTGTCAGAATCCTTTTGAATATTGTCCCATAATGAATGAATTGTGTTTTAATTTTTGCCTTAGCTCAACATCAATATAATCTCAAACATTGTATTCAAATCACCCATGTTTTGTGATTTCATTTCATTTTAATTATGGAATTCATGATATGTTCCAATGTGATGTTGGAGTCATATCCTTCATTAATTCATGACGCTATGCATTAATTCAAATGATCACTGCAAACTTTCTTCCGGGAATTCTGCATGATTTATATAACCAATAACTATATAGTGATAGGCATAATACTGTCTTACTTCATGCATTTTTCATGTTACCATTTTAAAAATGCCATTAATAGGTTGTTAATGACAATGGTTTCAACTGAACACTCTACTTTAGCCATTATTCAGTTTAACCTGACTGCATTCTATGCTTTTGGATGAAAGTCTGTTTCATGTCACGCAGATGAACGATAGTCACTGGCAACATTTTCTGATTATTGCAGTTAGAGCCAAGATGCATGCACACCATGCCAGAGTTTTTGTCCATTTTAGATATTGTCCTTGAACAGTTGCACACCAGTATTGCTTCTGGTGAGAAGTATCTTTATTACAATCTGATAAAAATCAGCGCCAGTATGAACCTAAAAGACATTATTTCAACAACAGCAGCCGAACACAAATAGATATCAAAGATGTTTTATCAGAACATAGTGTGACTGGTTGCATCTGGTGTCAGCCAGTCTTTCTCATCTTAGACTATTTTCACGCAAATTTTACCTTAATCATGTGAATCTTGAAGCAAGATCCAAACTGCAACCCAATGAAACTTACTTTAGTTCAATTCCATTACACTCTGGTTTATCTTAGTGTGTTTACCATTCCATAAAACAACAATTAAAATCCTTTTACGATCATGGCAACTGCATTTATTTCATATGTATTTTATAGGGACAGTCTGTGATAGGCATCTGTTGAGTCGTTGAATTTTGTGGTAATCTTTAGATAAGAACATAGGCTGCAAACTGCATGAAATATACAAACATATAAATCCATTTGTCGATTTTTCATTTTAAAAAAGAACATTATTCGTTTTAAAACAGAGTTTAATGCTGCCATCAGATGCTGAAGTAGACATCATGTTTAGATGCACATTTTGATTCATTTGTGATTAGATGATACGGTCTTGTTCTTTTGTGCACTAAGATGTGAATTCTAACGTGCTAATGGTATTAAAACTGTTTTACCAGAATTTTATTCCTTGCATAATCTGGATATTGTTTTTTTTTAAGGAATTGCCAGACGATGGTGATGAACCGCTTGATCTATCATGGCCAGATACTTGGCGTAAGAGAATAACATATGTGTTGTTAGCCCCGCTCATATTCCCAATGTGGCTCACATTGCCAGATACCAGGCGACCGGTGAGTGTCTTAAATTCATCACATATAGATCTATTTTAGAAACAATTATTATGTGTTCTCACGTTTCATCTAAGTTCTGCTGCACAGGATTAAATCACAAGTGCTCGGTAAGAATGACTGAATGACTTGCTGTTGAACATCTTCATATAATCATTATGTGATTTCTGACCATAAAAACAATAATTTTCATTTACAAACATTTTGTCCATTCAAAGACAACAAGAATTACGTTTTCAGGATGTTCCTTGAATTTACTTTGTTTGTTAAAACATCCACAGCTATTGTTATTACGATGTTACATTCAGCTGGGTAAAATGAAATAGTTTCATAGAATAATGCACAGATTGATTTCCTTCAAGTTGATATTGACTAGATTGCAGATCATGTTACTATAGTGCTTCTATTTGTATGATTCCACAGTCCTGTCGTAACTGTTTACCTCATAATTCCTCATTTCCCTGCATTTGAAGTAGACGACTTTTGAAAATGTTGTGGCAAAAGAAGCCATTACTTGTAGGGAGTAATGGCTCCTTTTGCCACAATGTTTTCCCACTCTGTCAGAGACATATAACACAGTTTTCTTAAATAAATTGATGTTGTGTTTATAAGTTTGGAAGAGTCCAAAATATGCTTATGTGGCAAAGGTGCTAAGTACCCTTTTTAGCTTGGGAGATCAATGCAGACATACAACATTCTTAGGACATAGATGATCCTTTACATTGAGAAACCTTGGATCATGTACACAAATAAATTAGTTTTGTTCACAATTTTATTTCAAATACCTTGTTTTATTTATCAACTTGCCTTTTGTGAAATTATGAAAAGCTCAGTTCAAAGAAATCAGGCATTATTGTTTTTTTTTTAATTTGGTTGAAATGCCAAAGCATATGCATCATTGTCCCAGCTTGTGGTAATAAATTTACGACTGCAAAAACTATAAATAGGTCGAGGGTTTTGTCCTTTGTTTTTGTTCATCCATCTTTTTCATTTATACTGTCTCGATTTGTTTACAAAACTGTCTGTGGAGGTCATGGAGTGAATAAAAATCTGGCTAATTTTTTTGGACTATACTATCATTGTAACTATTAAAATAGAAATTACACATTAGCTAATTATATCTATTCCCAGCATGCAATTGGTCAACTTCCTTCTGAAACAATTCAATCACATGGTTTTAATTTCCTTTAGCTGGTCTAGATTTTAGCTTATTAATAACTCTGCTTTAAATGGGATTAGATGATACTGAAGTCATACAATGGCAGTTGAATGAAAATGATCCAGCAAAAACTTGGTGGTAAAGTTTTTGCTAATTACATTGTCTTTGAATTGTGTTGCATTTAATTGAAAAAAAACTCCCCTCCCTGGCTTGGATATCTGGTCTATTTTATTGTACAGATAGTATGTATCAGCTGAGCAGCATTCTGCATGGCTGAGTGGAAAACTGTATTTATTACATCTGGTGCGGTGGTTCGTTAATTAGACCTTGATTCTACACTGACTGTTTTAAAACTATTATTTTCCACACCCCCTATCTCGTTAATGTTGTCTGCATGGAATCTGAAGGTAAAAATGCATTTTTTTTTCAAGAAAATTGCGTGTCAACACTGATGATGTGCTGAAATGAAAAACCCCCATGTGGGTATTATAAGTTTTCATAAATTTAGACGTTTTTAATGAGGTAATAGATGGATTGCATGGAGAGTGTATGAATGGTATCTTGTCTAGATATTTTAAACAGATTTCGAAGCTGCTAAAACTGTAAAGGCCTAGAATAGTAACATATATGTTTGACTGAAACTATCAGTTGGTTCCAGTATCAGATTCTATCTATTGACTTCTTACAGAATGTCAATAAAATTTCTATTAGAACCATGATGAATATTGACCCATTTAACGGTTGGAAGATCTAGGAAGTAAAGATTCAAGTGTAATGTATAATGGTTTATAAATACAGTGCAACCTCTCCAAAGCAACACCCTTTAGGAGACGCAAAATTGCGTCATTGTTGAGAGGTTGTCGCTCTAGAGAGGTTAAATAAATAGTCAAATCGTACAGTGGGGAAAAAGCATGCTGTTGTTGAAGGGAGGTTGTCACTCGAGAGAGGGCCGCTCTGGAGAGGTTGCACTGTACATGGTCAGGAGAGCCTAAAACTTGAGATTGATCTCGAAGCTCAAAGTTCAATTTTGTGTTTTCAATATTTTATTATTAATTAATACTGAACTTGATCATTTTTCAAGCAATAACCTAGTTGCAAGCCAATTGATCAAATGTTTTGTTTACTTTTATTACAAACAGAGATGTGGGTCTGAAATAGGTAAAACATGAAAATGAGATTTGAGTTTGGAGACAGATCTCAAGTGTCATAACCTTGGCCTCTTTTGAAAAAGGAGTAGACCTTTCAAGGCATTCTTCCCAACTGTAGTTTAGTTCCCCAAGAGAGCTAAGCTTCAAAAGGAGCAGCTAGTTTTCCCCTAAGTTATAGGCAATAGTAAATCTGAATGGTTATGACCAGGGATTTCACTAGATGTCAAAAATTAAGGGTCAAAAATGACCCTTAGCCGATGATAATTTGAAGAGTCAACGAAATTCCCTTCTAATTTTATTGTAAATTTGATACAAAGTCTCAAGGGTCAAAAGCTTTATCTTACTGATTTCAAGAGTCAAAGTGCTGTATTAAGGATCAAATGAAAGCTCTGATTATAACCATTCTTTCAAACTGTTGTCAATGTGTTTTTGTAATGAAGCATTGAAATTTCTTTCTACCATGTTTAGTTATGGATATTATAACAATTAATGTTGTTATCTTGCTTATGGATTGATCTGTTTGTTTCAGGAAAAGAAAAAGTGGTTTGTGGTTACATTTTTTGGCAGCATAGTGTGGATTTTTATATTCTCGTATTTGATGGTATGGATGGCCAATCAGATAGGGGAGACAATTGGAATACCAAATGAGGTTATGGGTCTTACAGTATTGGCAGCTGGTACCAGCATTCCTGATCTGATAACTAGTGTGATTGTGGCTAAGAAAGGCTTTGGTGACATGGCTGTATCTAGCTCTGTGGGAAGCAATATCTTTGACATCACTGTTGGGTACGTATCGGTATATATTTTTAGCTTTCCTGAGCACATAGACCTCAGGGGAACTATTAGAATCAGTCAGTATCCGGCATCCATTGTCCTTCATCCACACTTTTGGGTTATTAATTCTCTAGAGGTCACAGTTTTGATTTGATCTTTATCAAACTTTGTCAGAATGTTTTTCTGAAAAATATCTTGGACAAGTTTGAACATGAATCATTTTAGGTCAAAAACTAGGTCACTAGTTTGAAGCACTGGAAAATGTAAGAAGTTGCAGTCATTATACAGGTGAGCAAATAAAGGGCCATCATGGCCCTCTTGTTCTGTATCAATCATTCTAAAATGTTAGCATTTTATGTATAAAACTTTTTCTTCAACAAGTTTTTTCTATGAAGATATGGTTGAAGATATTGTATGCTGCTGATTTGATTTAAGTCTGATTCGTGTGGAGAAGATGGTAGTTAATTTGAGAGAACAAGCTTATTACTGGTTCAAGTTTTATGATCCCATGTCTCTAGTCCTTTGCATTTAGGGGCTGTCAGGGCTAAAAACAAACAGCAGTTTTGAGTCCCTCAATGGATGTTTACCCATATTTTGCCATAAATGTCTTCAATGATACATGTATATCTTATGTGACACTTCTACAATGTGAATGCATTTGGCCATCTGAAATTCCTCGATACAAGGTTGGGAAAAATTAATTTATAAATGTAATGATATGACATACGTAATACAGTAAAACCTTATTTAGTGACCACCCCTGTATTAATGCCACCTGATTATAATGAGCCCTTACCTTTTGACAATTTTGGATATTCCCTCTTCATTGAGACCTGATAAGGAGACCAGGTCAATATTAGGACCATTTGAAGTTGGTCTCTCAGGTGGCCTTTGTATTGAGGTTTCTCTGTATATTATCTGCATTACAGTCAACTGACTCTTGGTCATATAGTTTACTTTTATTACATAGACTGTTGACCTTATAATGCTGGATAATTATATTATCTTGTATTACAAACACTTTGATATACAGTAATGATTATGTATTAATTTACAGCATCCAGTAGGTGCAGTAAAGTTGTAACCAATCTGTGATAGATTAAATGTCAAACAGGTTGACTGTGATATAATTTGAAAGTTAGTGGTTGCTGCCATTTTCACCAAGTTTGAGCAGTACCAGTGACTAAGCTTTTTTGTGACTTGGATTATATATATGCATATTACTGTTAGTGCTAATATACTGAAGATAATAAATCACAAAGCACTTAATTTTAAAAATCTTCATGAATAGAATCATTGCCAGATTCAATATACTATATATACTATGAAAATTTGACAAAAAATGTTGATTTTCCTCCATACTTGGAGAAGCTGCCACCTCCTTGGGGAATGGTCAGTTAGTACTGGTTAGTATACAGTCCAGGAAAACTAGTTAGGTGAGCCTGTTGCCATATATAACTGAAAAATTGTTGAAAAACGGCATAAAACTCTATTGACAATGTTGCATAAAAACAAAACAAATTCCTAGAGAACATTTTGAAATGAATTTAATAATGTTTGTTGTCTTCCATATATAGACTTATAACGAATGGAGATTATGTAAGCAAAGTGATATATCATGACTGGTTGATTATCAATGACCAACATGTGTGAATTTTATCTTGAACACATGCATACATATTTTTTATGATTTATATAGAAAAAAACATGAGTACGACCATAATTCTTTTAATGAAATAATTATACCTGGGGACATAAACTTGAGAAATTAATAAAAAGATTAAATTAGACTTACCTTGCTGTGAGAAGTTGAAAGTTGATTGATGTTTACCAACCACAATCACATTTTTGGAGCACAAAGAGAGGGAAAGAACCCTGGCTTATCTGCAATAAACGGTCAATCTTTAGAACCACCACTTGATCATGGATGGTTACAATTTTCTTTAATATCGTGATAAATGTTATGAAGAATCAATTCAGTTAATATCGGGTGGGTTCTGGATGGCTGTATTATCAAAGAAGTGATGGTGCTGATAAAATATTCGTCAAACTTCCAACTTCCTTTACTAAAGTTGTCTGTTTTTCTCCAAATGTAGGTGTGTTTGCTTGGCTTTATCTACGCACATGTATTGGCATTCAATGGCATTTAGGACAGAGTAGACTTCCCAATAATTTGAGATGTTTATTGCTGTACTTGTCTATAACTCTCTAAACATGTCAATTCTTGTGTGTAGGTGGAGCATTAATCTTTTAAACTTTCGAAGAAGTTAGAAATTAAACATTAGAGGATTGTTTTAAATGATTGAATATATTATCATATAATATACAGTGCCACTCCCAGTTTCATAACTCTTTGCCTCATAATACAGTATTTCCACACATCTGAAGCAGATGACTTTTGAAAAAATAGTGACAAAGAAGCCATTGCATGTAATGAGCAATTGCTTCTTTTGCTATAATGTTTTCCACACTGTCAGAGAGAAATAACCCAGATTTCTTAAGTAAATTGATGTTTTGAATATTTGCTTTGAATTTGGAAAAGTCCAAAATATGATTATGAGGCAAAGGTTTGAGTCCTTAGAAATGATTACTTGAAAATATGGCAAAAAATGAAACTAGTATGAGCACAAGCATTTTGCTATTACAGTACAACCCTGATATTGAGACCACCTTTAACACCCCAGAAAAAAGTCTTATATTGAGGTGTTCTTGTTATCAGAAGAAACATAACGAAAATATAGGAAACCATTTTGAAAATAAGTGGTCATTATAATGAAGTGGTTAGTAAACTTGGTTTCACTGTATGGTATCAGGTTACCTTGCTCTTTGACTATAGTACAGTAAAGTGCAGTTATAGTGAACTCAGTTTAGCATAGAATCAGGTGGAGGTAAGAATTTATATTTACTGGTACTCCACACATACCCTCCTATGTATATTTGCTGTGGATATAGAGAAACACATGATGAAGTACAGTCAAACCTGTGAACCAAGGCCACCCTTGGGAAGACAAAATATGGTCTTTATTGACAGGTAGCCTTTATTCAGAATTCAGTTTATTCTAAATAATCAATGATGGTTTTTCAAATAATGGCCTCTATTCACAGGGTGGCCTTTATTTGCAGGTGGTCACAAACACAGGTTAGCTGTAATTATTTTGCTCTCGGTAATTTGTTATTACTTTATTCCACTGTGCAAACACACGTACTGTTGTTTATATCCTACAGATTGCCAGTACCATGGATGTTGTACCAAATAAAGGCTCCAGGTGATGCTGTGAATGTTGAAAGCAATGGACTAGCTTGTTCTATAGTGTTGCTCTTTGCTATGTTATTGACTGTGGTCATAGTTATAGCTGCCTCAAAATGGAAAATGACCAAAATAATGGGTAGTGCTATGCTTGTACTGTATGTAGCCTTTTTAATTCTCAGTGTTTTACTGGAAATAAAAGTTATCATTTGCCCTGTGGAATGATAGATGTGAAATATTTTGTGCGTTATTTTGTGGAAGTATTAAGGGTAGCAAGACATAACATGTAAAGTGACAAGCAGCAGATATAGACAGATTCCAAAAGTTGCTGTCACTTTCAGTACTTTATAAATATGCAATTTACATTTTTCGGATTTAGTGTATCATTGTGTGAGAATAAAACTTTTTAGATATTAGAGTTAACATCATGTCATCAATACTGTGTGGGTATCTTGACTGAATATATGATATTATTCTATTTTTAAGTTGTGTGTCCAAAAAAATACTCTTTTATACTTATGGCGTGTTTTTTTTTTATTATTTACGTTGACTTCTGAATACTCAAGCAGTTGTTAGAGGTAATGTTTATCACAGAATTACAGTGATTTTGGTAACTAAAATACAAAATTGATGTCAAGATCCTATTCATCAGGTGCTTTATTCTGTAATCATGCTTTTGGATGATTTGATCAACTTTGCTCCGGGTCATCTGGAGTCTTGCTTTTTATCAATTTTTAAAAATCTGTGATCCTTATTTATAATTCTGAAATAAGTATTCTAAGATTTTTGCACTTATAAAATACCTATGACATATTTGTTTTGAAATTGATGCTTTTTTTTAATAATCAAGTATTAGAGTGATCAGCTAAAATAAATTATTCATAAACTTATCCTTTATTTTTTAATACAATACAATCATTTATCATTTGTTAGAAGTACCGTGTGTTTGCAAACATTACCCTTTTTTGCTTGCGAGTTGAATTCACATAGTAGACTCTCAGAATTGTACTTTTATTAACTTTTTGGTACATGCAGGTGTAAAATAACACATATTCTAATATTTTTTTTCAATTTTAAATGTGAATGTTTCGTTTTTGTTGGCTGGCATATGTTATGTTAGACAAGGAATTTATTGTTAAATGTGTCAGGGTGCTCACTCGACGTCAAAAGCTGAGGGGTAAAAGTGACCCTCTGCTGATAATTATTGGAAGAGTCAGCAAAATTTCCCATTAATGTTATTGTAAATTTGACCCTTTTGTTCTAAATTCTCAAGCATCAGAAGTGTTACTGTACTAATTTCAAGAGTCAATAAGCTATTTTAAGGATCAAATGAGCACCCAGATGTATAATAAATTCAATATACTTATAGATGATTAGGCATATAATGTAGGATGTCTTTTTTTCTATTGAAGCCTTTTTGTACCACCATTTCATTATTTTTATGTTCGTATTTTCTGTGTTTGCCTGTAATTGTTAATTGATACTAGTTTTTATACACTGTCCATTTGTGCCTCCCAAATCTTGCAACTTTGTTTACTTGACACTTTTTATATTATGCTGATGCTGTTAACAAATTGTTTCTTTTTATAGTCATGTTTAATTTGTTTATCATTCACAATGTCTTAGATAGAGGAGATAGTTCAAATACATGTATTGAATATTCCACAATAAATGCTCCTTTCCTAATTAGTGCATCATATCCTGTTTGACCGTTTGCCTCGTGAGCATATTTCAAAATTTGAAGCTAATATATAAAACATCAATGTATTTAAGAAAATTGATTATTTCTCTCCGAAAGAGTGGAAAACATTGTGGCCAAAGAAGCCATTATTCATTACAGACAATGGCTCCTTTTGCTACAATGTTTCCAAAAGTCGTCTGCTTCAGATGTGGGGAAATGCAGTATTATGAGGCAAAGGGTTATGGTTTTATACCTATATTGTCCAAAATTAGAATCACAAAAAGGAGCCGACAGATTTCGGGAACCTGTCTGCTTTTTATAGGTTTCCATGATAGAAATGATTAATCATGAGATTTTCAAAAACAATGACAGTTATTAGAATTATGGTCCCTTTTTATTTACATTGAAGTCTATGGGAATAGCCTATTTTTCAAAGATTGAAGAAAAAGGAAGATCCTTTTCAATGAAAACTCGTGGTAAAAAGATGCAAAGCATAGTACCAGTTTAATTTTAAGGAGAAAAATACGGGTCACTGAAAAATTTTCAGACAAATATTTTTCTAAAAGTGTGTCATGAAATACATTAACATACTTAGGGTAACTATCAAAGAAGTTATAATAATTGGGCCATTACCATTTTTGTTTAGCATTGAGCAAATATGTAAAATCAGTATGTTAAATATGGATATAGTACCTCAAAAAGAAAACAGAAAAATCATGATAAACCTTGAACACTTTAATGATCTAATCGTTTCCAATGATTCATTCTAGCAATTAATTGACATAATGTGAAAAGAAAGTTTGTCAAATGAAATGCTTCAAGGTGCATTTATTAGGGGAAATATGGTTTATGCAGGGTTTATGCAGGGTCTATGATTTGCCAGGTACCTTTCACTATCATTTCTGTTATTGTCTAATTTAAGTTTTTTTTCAATTGAAACACGCCTTCATTACATTCTCGTGTGTGGATATGAACCTCTCTCACATTTTTTTTCCAGTTTTGTAGGTAGCAATTTCTTTATAAATTTATTATTATGATATTGGTTTGTAATTTGATGCGTAATTTAATACCACAGGTACATGACACAAAACCAAATTTAACTCCATAGGCTAGGTATAAGTAGCCTATGGAGCTAAAATTGTTTTTTGTGTCATGTACCTGTGGTTAATATGAATGATATTATTCTTTCAGTACTAAGAAACTGAAATATTTTGAAAATTCGTGCTATGAACTGGAATATTTTGAAAGTATATGCTAGAAACTGGAATATTTTGAAAGTCTCTATGGGAACTAGAATATTTTGAAAATATATGGCGTCTTATGATTGGTTTACAAGACAATATTCCTATCTACAATTTGACTGGGATGTTACCAATAGAACATTATGTGTTCAATGTTATTCTTTTTAATTCCAATGGTGAGCAAATATTAGAATTATCAACTCAGGAATGGTGACAGAAATATGTCAGAAGTTCAAGCAATACCAGGTTCAGAATTTTGTTTCATTCAGTCTGCTTAACATGTCGTGTCCTTAATGTTAGTTAAATAAACAACTGTGTTTGAGTCTGAACCAAAACCTACATTACAATATTTCAAAATGAGGATTCTTTGGTAAATATTTGTTAAGGTTACTATAGGCACAATCTATTTGTGTTCATGTTACTCCCATCATGTCAATGCAATTACTCCCCATATCTGTGATTGATTTTTATTGATTACGTTATTTTGTATCCTATAATACAGTTATGTATTGATTAGCGAAGGTTTGTGATAATTAGACTGTTTCTCTTGAATCTATGTGTACATAATTATTACCGTGCGATTTCTTGATTCTTGGACTAAATAGTAACCTTCGGTTTTATTGTAGAAAATTCCATTTCTAGGAAAAAAATATCCCTTGTTCCATTCGAGGAAGCTAAGCTTTATTTTTTGTGTAAACCCACAATTAATGTCATACTGTTGATTGATTCTCTTATTACGGACTTATTCCAGGTATAATTGTAATGGATACACTTTAAGTCTAAATAAATATTATGTTTCCTAAGAGTTTATTAATGTCCGTTTTTTCTATTATTGGTCAATTTATCACAGAGATATTGATCTGTGCTGGTAAATTAATTGCTCTTTCTACGGATGACAAGTTTAATTTAATTAAAACTGACCTGGAATAGAATATTGTTGTTTCCCGCGATATAATCAAGATTCAACGTAGAGTTTTGTGGCCAGAAATATATTTAATCATCAATTATTGGTACAAGCTCTTCAGTGCATTTTAATGAAAGGTCACAAGATCATTAAAACCACTGAAGTTTTGCTTTAATCCTCTGTTTTCATCGATTTTTTTTTTTGCTGCACAAACGAAAGATGTTTTTAGAATGTTAATGGTCTCCCTGGCAACATGTAAACAATGTTGGGCTTTGATGTGAAGTTCTCTTTTGATTTTAAACAGTCAAATCTGTTGAAAGCAAAGACAATTATTTGTACTGTAATTGTAATAAAGTCTTTTGATTAAACATATAGTCATGAAAAATGGAGCATGATGTAATTCGTTCTCATTTTTATCTTGTTAGCATGACCAACAGTTTTGTTTGCAATGCTGTCACTCAGATGATATTTTTGTGCTGTTACTTCAATGCATAATATTCAATACAGTTCATTGTGGTATTTACTGCAGCATACAAGGACTCAAGCCCGCACACAAAATATAGATACATGTATGTACCTCTGAAGTTTGTTTCTTATATAAGCATGTTCTGAAATCTAGTCCTGTATGAAGACCAACCAAAGCTTTGTTTTTGCATTTATGTCCTCATAGTTATGAGTGAGACATCATTGCCGCTTGGAAACTGTAAAACTGTTCTCCCGAAATTTATTCTTGTAATTTTTTCATTTGTCAGAAAAAATGAATGAAACCATATACCTCTTATTTTGTCAAATTTGAAATTTTTTTGAGAAATATTTTTTTTCAGACAAGAAAGTAATAAAAGTTGATTTTGTGGATCTATGTTCAAAAATAAATACGCTACTCTGATTGAAGATCCAAATCATAATCATTCGAACTGGACGTCATTTTGAGAATTCATTCTGAACTATTTTGGGTCATAAGAAAGCTATGATAAGAAGGAAAGGTAACATTTTCTGCAACAAGATATGATTATTGTCAAACTAGTTCTGTTTCCTGAACACAGACTGGTAGGTCAATGTATATTTACCATGTGGAACTTGCTTGATTTCATTTTCATTGTATTTTTAGTGTTTGACATAAAATCTGTGATATCGTTTGGGTTAATAATGAATTATTTCTGTTTTTGGTTGCCATGGAGACTGATTTGTGTATTTAAGAAATAGTCTAATAATGACAATGGTTATCTGTTTTTATCTCTCATATAAATTGATAAGCGTCTGCTTCAAATACTAAAATAGCAGCTGTTTAGAAAGTATTTACAAGTTACAGTAAGCTTGTACAATTGATTGCTATGAAAATCTCATACTTAGCAGAATTTTGGTTTGGTTTTTAATAATATAAATGAAAAGTGGAGTTCAGTTTTACTTAAAGCAATGAATTTAGCTTTAAGCTACTGCAAATAGAATGCAACAATTAATGCTTAATTGATTTCTTACTTAAAGTATTTTGATACAAATATAATATGTACTACAGTAATACCTGTGAACAAAGGCCGACCTTGGGAAAGACAAAATGTGGCCTTTATTGACAGATGGTCTTTATTTTGCAGTCAGTTTGTTCTTAATTATTAAAGACAGTTTTTTTAAGAATTTCCTTTATTCACAGGGTGGTCTTTATTCAGAGGTGGCTGCAAACACAGGTTTGACTGCTCATGTATTAAGTACAGTAAGATATTGTCATTGTGTGGGTCACAGGTACTTGACACAAAACCATATTTTTGCTCCATAGTTTATTAACACCTAAAATTTGATTTTGTGTCAGGTACCTGTGGTATGGGTATATAAAAACAACAAGAAACTATGCATTGACAAAATGTTATCATCTCTTGCATTGTTTGTTGAACAAGTATAAAGCTAAAATTAAGGAGACCCAAAACAGGAACGTTAACTAAAGACTGGAGGACCATGAGAGGTTTAGCATGAAATTACAGTATATAAACACTTTTGACCGTATTAATCATTCTTGTTTAACCCTTTCCCTCATAGCATATTTTGGACTCTTCCGAAGTTAAAGCCGTTATACAAAACATCAATATGTTTAAGAAAATTGGGATATTTTTTCTTAACAGAGTGGAAATTATTGTGGCAAAGGAAGCCATTATTCATTACAAGCAATGGTTTCTTTTGCCATAATGTTTTCAAAAGTCGTCTGTTTCAGATGCAGGTAAATGCAGTACTATGAGGCAAATGATTAAAATGTGTGGCAGTTTTTACACTATTTTCAAATATTATATTGGTTACTGTGAATGTTCTTTCCGAAGCCAATATCGCATCAACATATTTTCAGAAAACTATAATGCCATCATGTATATGAAAATGTCAATATTTTATGTATTGTAGCATGCCAAAATCTTAGTCTGAATATTGCCAGTATATGCTTCAAAAGTTAGCAAAATATGCTTGAATTTCTGAGTGATTTATCTCTGTATTGGGGTAATTATTCGGCTTCCAGCAATAACGGTCCTCTTTGTTTTACAGCTAAGCCAGCACTCTTTAATATTACTTAGTGAACAACAGCAAAGGAGAAATCTATCGCAGTATGACTGTCTGGTATTGACCAACATTCTTTTGTCCTTATTTGCACCCATGTCTCTAATGTTCAGTATTAAAAGTAGCCAACCATAAGAATTTTGTCTGGACATTGTCTGGTTCCTTATATTTATTGCATTGGTCTGTGCCAGTCTGGTATAAAACTTGGAACCAGTCTATAAACAGTATTAAAGTGAAACAGAAGCATTGGCAAGTATTGACAATGAGCACACCATTGGGAGTATTCCAGTCTATATTTAAATCAGACATATTCAATTCTTGCCAAGATTTTGTCTATGTTGGATTTGTTTAAATGAACAGGATGGTAGTGATTTTGACAGTAGGGTTGTGGTTTAGACATTGTGATAGTGACATTGGATTGTAATTATCTGCAAATGTTGATGAAATAGGTTCTGGTAGATGTCGGGACAGACTTAGATAATCTATTGACTGACAGTCAGTTGTGGAGCATAGGAAGCCAAATATATAGTTCTATACAATAAATGATGTTCCCAACTTTGGACTCTATCAATGTTATTATATTTAACCAGAGGTGAAGTTTTTATTTTGATATGCATTGGTATAAAATTCTGTAAAACGGTGAAATTGACATTGTAACAAATTGAATTAATACCCAAATCACTGAGCAATAATCCAAATGCCCCATCACTTATTGACAATTGTCGGGTGGAACATGAGAGTTGAACTTTCTGAAGGTCTGAAATTACAACACAAATGGTTATACTTATAAATATTTGCTTTCCTTCAGACTACACATCTTATTTTTTTATTGCACTTTATAGTATTTTAATCCTCAACCTTTTTATTTAAGCATTATGCTTGAAGGAAATCATTGTTTCCACATCTCTAGAGTCTAACCAAACAATTGCTTGTAACATAAGGCTACCTGCCACTGATTGACCAAATGAACACTAAATTGAGGTCAACTGTGTATACAGTAAAACTTCGTTATTATGAGCATCAATATCACGAGCATGCGACTTTATCTCGAGAATTTTTTAAAGCTCCATCAATTTTTTGTTATTAGTTGTGTATTATTTTCAACAAGCCAACAAATACAGGTACCTCATTATTACGAGCACCACGTTTATCTTGAGCATTTTGTCTGCTCCAATGACCTCTTGAGATAATGGCGTTTTACCAAAATTACCATATTGTTTATTTTATTTGATGGCCTTTGTTCACAGATTTGACTGTGTAGCAGTTTGTAAGTAAGAAATCTCAATCGCAGTAGATCTTTTTTTAACTTGTTCCGTAAAACTTTGAAAAGCTGTTCAGATGAATGCATATCACAGACGTGCTATCACATTTCTTATACTTCATATGGAACATATACTTCAAAGCACATGGATGAACTGGAGGGTGTATCAGCCTGTACGATGTATTATAACATTAAGTATCAAAAGCTTTTAGAAACCCAATCTATGATGATGAATTCATATTGCGTTAGAAATTCTTTTGATATTAAATCTCTGATAAAAACAAGTATGACTTTATCTTTGAAATGCACTTATCTTACATATAAGTGGTGCACTTTAGTT
Source organism: Lutraria rhynchaena (assembly GCA_008271625.1). Classification (NCBI taxonomy): domain Eukaryota; kingdom Metazoa; phylum Mollusca; class Bivalvia; order Venerida; family Mactridae; genus Lutraria; species Lutraria rhynchaena. The sequence continues at coordinate 466,997 of VIBL01000283.1, forward strand.
TTAATATGCCTGAGTATATCCATCTATGAAAAGAAATCTCATTTTTTATATTTTGTACGTTTGCACAAATTTATTTAGCACACGTCTCTCTCATCATGCTAATATGCTTTAATATACATAACAAGTTTGATATTTATGCAGGTAATAGAGTTGTAATGAGGATGAGTAATGCGTTAAGAGGAATAAGAATTGATGCCATATGAATTGTATGTACATTTTACATGTATATGGGACATTATTTTATCAATAGTTATTGTCTCACAAAATGCATTACACAATGGAGACCAAAATTTACTCAGATGCACGCAATACAATGACATTTGTTTATATCTTCCTTGTTATTTATTTATAATAAAGTTTATTATTTCATGCATGTAGGGTATGCTTGTTTGTGGGTACCTGTTTTGTACCTGAATAGGTTCATGATGATTTAAACATGTGTTTTGTTACTTAATGTTTGTTGATATATTTATTAAGTTTGATATGACTTAAAATTGTTCAACTGTTTGCATTGTTTTCTTTTTGTAAATGACTGTTTGAATAAAATTTCATTTAGAAAAAAGATGTTGTCTATTGTATCTCAGATAAAACGCTAGCAGTTCCACTAGCATGGAATTACAGACACCAAGAGTTGATGTGTCCTAATTCTGGTGCATAGTGAAGTGAAGGTAAGGCATAAGAAGTATTTTTAAATACTTTTTTACAACTCATGTAACAAAGAATAAAAGGACATGATGTCTTCCAATTTCTTTGGGAATATTTGGGGACATTGACTTGAGCAATTTCATTTGTGTGTAAGCCAATGTAAGCCAGTTAGTCACCTGTTATAGAGGATAATAAAAATGCCGAATGTGAATTTTGTAATGTATTTAGTCGTAAGAAATAAAAACATCAACTTAGTACAATGATGGAACCACATGCAGTAATACTGGACCTGTGATTGTGAAATTGTTATCAGAATGAGAGAAAACACTAAAATTCTGAGTAGCCACGGACGTAGTCCAGTGGTTAGTGCACTGGACTTGGAACCAGGAGATCCTGGTTCGAATCCCGGCTGCGGCAGGTCATACCCTTCCATGAAAATTTGACAAAAATGTCGATTTTCCTCCACATTTGGAGAAGTTGCCGGCTCCTTCTGGAAGGGTAAGTTAGTACTGGTTGGTATATAGTCCAGGAAAACTGGTTGGGTGAACCGGTCGCCGTATATAACTGAAAAATTGTTGAAAAACGGCGTTAAACCCAGTGAAACAAACAAACAAACTAAAATTCTGAAAAGCATTTGTTCTGTGGTTGCATTATACCAATTGAACAAGGTTTTCTGTGCATAGTTAAAAGTTTTCCGGAATTTTCTGGAACCTCCGGTTTTTCCCAGGTCTGGATCCTACAGGTTTTTATTGTTTCTGGGTAACCAAGGTTAAGATTTCCGTTTTTTTTTTTAATTTTCAACTCTCACCCATATCTGTGTCAATTAGTTTTAATTGTGATCATTTCTGAGTTGTATTTGGTTGTTTTAAACCATCATAATTACAATTTTACAATCATAAGTTTGTAATTTCTGCCTTTGGATAAGCTGGTACACTGGATTATTTTCAGATATACAAACATACGTCTCTGGATTTGCAAGATGTCCAAATTCACGTATTAAGCCCAGAAAGAACAATAAATCTGCATTTTCTTTAATTTACATTACCCTAATGTACACAAAATGTAGCTCATTACTCTCATTGTACATGCAAGATGTGGTTAGTAGACAGCTTGACTAATTGTATCAGTATCTACGAATTACTGAAGTGTCAACATGTACGACATAGACATGACAGCACACATATTGCTCGTGTTAAGTTTTCTAAATTACTAATTATGCATTGACCACGTAATCTAATAGTCTCATTAAGTTAGCTTGATACATAATCAAAAAACAATATACAGATGTTCACAGCTGTCTGTATAAAATAATATGATCATATCATACACCCCATGCTAGTATCCTTTGATAGTTTACAATATAACCAGTCGATTCAATATTTCAAACTGAAACTATATGCAAGCACTTAAATTGTTCATCAAGTAATTATGCCCTTCTATTACATTTATGTTGTTTGAAGGTCTCAGAGCAAAGCAGACGACAATCATGAAGAACTAAGAATGTCTAAATTCAAATCATAAATATAATTACTTCGGGAAGTCATTGACGATAGTATCGGCAGAGATATCATGTCTTCATGTTTAAAGGGGAAAAATCTAATAAGTCCTTTGATCCTAATTAAAAAAAACTTAATGCCTTTGAAGCATGAAATTCTTCAAATAACAAAGATTTTGCGTAAATTTCAGTAACATGACCGCTCACATGTCATTAGTATGTAAAAGTAAATATGTCTGATTTGTATTCATGTCTTTTTTTAAAAGCTTTTCTCACATTCAAGTGTTTGTTACATAGACGTATTGATCCTATTTTCACTGATTAACACATGTTACAGAATATATCATTGCATAAGGTATTGATGTCACACCAAAGTATCACAATAATACATGAAATCACTGAATGGATTTGTGAATATACGAGACATATATCATACCGAGAATATAACAATCATCATGACTGTTAGACTTAACATTTACGTGATCAACAATCATTTATTTTGGCTGAAATAATAAATCTAAGTGTGATGCATAACATCACATGTACTTGTTTTTTTGTTTATAAGCATCTAAAGATTTAAGCATATAATACATATAATAAGCAACTTAAGTGGCAATAAAAATTGGAGAAATAATGCATTGATTATTAATTCATCAGCATTAGGCTAGAAAAAAAATATTAGGGTAACTTGACTAAAAATTTAATGTGGGGAGGGTGAAGAACACCTTTTGTGATAACATGAGGAATGGTTCATCTCCAAATGATTACGTACCCCGTTTTTTGCCGTTAGATAGTATAGAGTCTGCAGCAAAAATAGGGTCAGTCAGGTAACTGTAATTTCCACATCAATCACTCAGATGCCCATACCTATCACACAGATGTCCCATATCTACCACACAGATGCACCATATCTATCACTCAGATGCCCCATATCTATCACACAGATGCCCTATACCTATCACACAGATGTTCCATATCTATCACACAGATGCCCCATACCTATAACTCAGATGCCCATACTTATCAAACAGATGCCCATACCTATCACTCATATGCCCCATACCTATCACACAGATGCCCCATACCTATCACTCAGATGTTCCATATTTATCACACAGATGCCCATACCTATCACACAGATGTCCCATATCTATCACACAGATGCCCCATACCTATCACTCAGATGCCCCATACCTATCACACAGATGTCCCATACCTATCACACAGATGTCCCATATTTATCACACAGATGCCCCATACCTATCACACAGATGCCCCATACCTATCACTCAGATGCCCATATCTATCACACAGATGCCCCATACCTATCACACAGATGTCCCATATCTATCACACAGATGTCCCATATCTATCACATAGATGCCCCATACCTATCACTCAGATGCCCCATACCTATCACACAGATGTCCCATATTTATCACACAGATGTCCCATATTTATCACACAGATGCCCATATTTATCACACAGATGCCCATATCTATCACACAGATGTCCCATACCTATCACTCAGATGCCCCATACCTATCACACAGATGTCCCATATTTATCACACAGATGCCCATACCTATCACACAGATGCCCCATATCTATCACACAGATGTCCCATATTTATCACACAGATGCCCCATACCTATCACACAGATGTCCCATATTTATCACACAGATGCCCATACCTATCACACAGATGCCCCATACCTATCACTCAGATGCCCCATACCTATCACACAGATGCCCCATATTTATCCCACAAATGTCCCTTACCTATCACACAGATGCCCTATAGCTATCATACAGATGTCCCATGCCTATCACACATATCCCCCATACCTATCACACGGATGCCTCATACCTATCACAAACCTACTCTAACCAATTACCTCGCCATACTCATCACTCACTCCCCACCTTGCCCTGTTCATATTCAATAAGCCAATGGACACATAGAAGACACCATATGATATATAAATTCTAAGTCACATGATCCTTACAGTCATCAATGACTCCATTTTAATATAGACTTGACTTGCATTTAGCAATAACACTAGATTTCATTGACATTGGAAATTAAAACTAATGTAAAAATATATGTATATCACGTTGCTTACATTCACAGCTTTAAGGGTACATGTATTTCACTTATACCAAGGTACTGAGTTCTGTTTTTTTTTGTTGATTCAATAATAATGAACATCATTTTTTCCAGCTTATGTACAAGAACTGAAACCCAAGCGATAAATTGATCTTTGTCGACTCATTTACCATCTTGGCAGGATTTTTTTCTTAATGATGCTGATCTATAGATTTGTACTTATAAAAACACTAAAAGCCATTACACTGAAGCACACATCAAAGTACTTCATTAGACTGATCAACATGACGATAATTGCTAAGAAAACTTTCTGTGACAATAGTTCCAGACTGTGTAAACATCTAAACCAGTCTATAAAAGAGTTTCCTATTAATTGAGAAAGAACTAAACTTGAGAAACACTTGTTTCTGATTTATTTTAAGAGTATTACAGTTTGAAAGCAAGTGCTATTTTATTGTTATGCTAATAAAAATGGAACATAAATATTATTATTGACAAACACAGCTTAGCAAGTCTCTTGGCTTATGGGAATGGCAAATACAATTCAAAAGAGAATTGTCTGTGAAAATACAGTAGGATCATATGATGGGATCAGAGAAGATTAAGCTACTCATTGTTACTATAGCGATACTTCAATACTAAGAAATATAACAGAAATGCACAACACATATATGGTTCTAACATATATTGATCCTTTTAATTTTGTTTCCAGTAACCCAACCAACCCATCTTTTACCTTCCAACTCATAAGTTTTTACAGCAACCAAATCTTAGTGCTATATTGTAATTGTCACAACTGATATATGTAAAAAAAAACATAAAAGAAAAATTCCCTACCTACCAACACAATTTTATTGGACATGTAACCGGGAACAAACCTTTTTTTGTTTAGGCCTGAGGTGAGGTGGGGGTTATACTATTTCAGTGATAAAGTTGCCATAATGTCATTAACTTGATGTAACCTGTTAACATTAATTCTGGTGCACATATTTTTATGTGTGTATCTGTCATGATGAACAAATAGAATCACCTGTTGCAATGTCATAACATTGTGATAACAAAAAATGCTCATGTCACATTACCTAGACACTCAGTCTTGTGACTTGCATGAAATGGCGCCAGAACTTATTACCTATGTAACTTCAGAATACAAAGAAACTATCAACTTTGTATTGATGCTGAAATATTGCCTTTCGAACAATTGTATTTTATGTCAGGCCATGGAATAAATGTCGTCACATTTATTTAATATTTGCGACGATGTGAAAACAATTCTAAGAAATGTCCAGTGACAAAAGTAAGTACAGTTGCACTGGATTTGTAACCAACGAATCTGGGTACATAACCCAGTCATAGCAGGTCATACCCCTCCATGAAAATTTGACAAAAATGTTGAATTTCCTCCATATGGGGAGAAGTTGCCTGCTCCTTGTGGAGGGGTAAGTTAGTAGTGCCTAGTATATAGTTAAGGTGAACTGGCTGCTGTATATAACTGAAAAATTGTTGCATTATTTGAAATAATGAAGAATGGGGGAAACTGGGTAAAGAATGATGTAGCATTGTTCTCTGTTCAGCTAAGTTGACATGAAATCATCCTTTCTCACATAGATATACAAAACAGCAAACAATAAAAAATTGTCATCAATTTTTATTTTAACATGATACATAATTAAACATAACAAAAATATCAAGATAAATACAATTAAAAGAAATTTTTGTTTCTTTCATGTTTCCCATGTCACTGAGTAAGAGTGTAGCTACAGCAGATAGATTTGTTACCGTAGAAGTGAACAAGGGTAAAATATAACAATAAGCAACATGTCGCACGACAAATGAATTATAATATACAAAATTTGCGAATGCTAGGTTATGCACACCAATACCAGGGATAACACAAAAAAGAGAAAATAAAAGATTTTTAACTTATTTCTATTCACAGTTGGTGAGTTATTTCACTTATTCTCTGATGCAACATGGTATAATGTATTTAAATATTGAAAACAATTTCAAATGAGGAAAAAAGGAATTTTATGTGTCTGAACATGTAACATTCTAAAGTAAAGAAGATAGCATTGTCATTATTGACAAGTAATCCATTGAAATAAGACATTTGGCTCAATAATCACCAATAATAGTGAAAGCCTTGCTCAATTTAATGACACAAAACAAGAACATATAGTGATAAATAACTTTACAAGGAAATTTAAGTATAAAAAAAACGACCAAAACAAAGCATTGGGTGTTTTTTTCTGAATTTATACTTGTAAAAATCCTTTTCTTTAAGGAATCAGATCATATTTAAAAAAAAATGGAAATTCAACAAATTTATTGAATACTAAAGTCAATTTTCTCCACAGATATTGCAGGAATTTATTTTATGAGCCAAATATAAGGTTATAGTTATCAGTAGCCCTTGTTTAGTATTGAAACATGGAGCAAGTTGATTTTACACTCTAGATCACTATTCTGTATTTGCCATACAGAAATTGTTATCAATTGATAAATGTGTACAAGCACGCATGCAAGCCAAGCCTTGATATTTAAACAGCCTTTGTGTATGAAGAAAAGGTCTAAATATTGAGAAAGTACTGAAAACCAGTCCAAAGTACTGAAAACCAGTCCAAAACTAAGTGGCTGTTATATTGAGGCAGTCTTTTTGTTAAGGGGCCACTAAAAGGGATTTTACTGCATATTGTCAACGACCCATCACAAAAAGTAAGACAGTCTTATTGGAATGGAAATTAATTGGCTTTTCTAAAACAAGGGTAAAATCATTCATTCCATACTGGAAATACAATGTATAAATAGGTAGGGCATTCATTCGATCATTAAAACAGCACTTTGACTCTTGAAATTAGTAAAATAAGCATCTGGTTCTTGAGACTTTGTATCTTTGTACATAGATTAGAATGAAATTTTGTTGACTCTTCAAATTATTATCAGCCAAGGGTCATTTTTGATCCTCAACTTTTGACATCCAGTAGTATTCACCTCACTACTCTTGACCCAAACACATTGTAAAAGTGGCGAAAAGTATTTTTTTTTCGTTTTTTTTTTTCTCATGTGAATTGGAAATTTTTGCCTAGCAAACGGAAACGCAACGGAATATCAGTCATCAAAGTAAAAGAAAAAAATTGACTACTACATGCAAAATAACACAGTTAATGAACAATGTACACAGAATTCTGTTACAGTGCAGCAGAAACAACAGGTTCAACACAATAAGACCTCAATATCAAGACTACCTAGGGGACCAAAAATTGTTCTTAATATTGAGGTGAGCTCATAACAAAGATGGAATACACAAAATGTTGAAAACCAGACAGAAATTAAGTTTATATTATACTGGGGTGCTCAAAATATTGCAGGGTAGTTAAGTGAAGTAAGTGAATATTTAGAAACATGTCTTATGTCAGCTGTTTCCTAACAGTGAGTCATAAATCACTTTTAAATCAATCAGTATCCTGCAAGTTTTAATTCTTTATCTAAGGGAGATAATCAGTAATCTATTAATAATTCACTGTCAGGGTTAGCCCCCCTTTACACAAACTGTACCAACAGTACATGCAGTTATATGGATGGAATAAAATAACAAAACAGACAATTGAAGGGTGCCATTGTGGAGATAAGGAAGGACTAAAGAAGGACTTCATCGTTGCAGCTGCACTGGTTCTTCATTGGTTCATGAACTCTGCTATGTTTATTTACACAAACAAATATACACGAAATGAATGCTGATTAAAAAATATAAGACCAATAGCAAAAGTACACTGTATAACAAGATTCTGAGACAAACCCAATATTTAATTCGGCATGCAAACACCACAATTAAACCGTGTTTCAAATAATAATGACTAAATATTTCCTAATATAGCCCCCTGAAGACATTTTAAAGAATATTTTTCGATCTAACATGTTGTTATCACATGTTTATTTTTCAATTTACGCAATTTGAAGAATCATTTAAGCATTTATTATTTTTCCTTCTCCTAAAAGATTTGGGCTTAAAAACGGAGGGGAGCTATTAGGAATTTTTTGGAATAAACAGTATCATGGACTGATAGAACAATGCTTTCAATTCATAATCAATCACAAATATTGAACACAATGCAAAATCTCCAATATATACATGAATAACCGTCTTGTCAATGTATATCACAGAATTATGCAGCTATCTGTCTATTCACTTTCTCCATAAGTGTACGGTCTAGGATGCTTTGTCTATATTTCACCAGACCATAGGATCCAAAACCCACTATACAAGTCAATAACTCAAGAATCCAAAACTTTCTTTCTTCTATCCATGGATCCATTTTGCAACTGAAAATAATTTCATACAAATATCAATATAGTGGAACCCTCCAAACCAGTTCCTCTATAAACCGGTTTCCCCTCTAAATTGGCCAAATGTTCTGGTCCCTACTTCATACTACATAATTCAAAAATACCCTCTAAACTGACATCCCCTCTAAACCAGCCAAATGACCAGATCCTGGGCTCAACTGGTTTAAAGGGGTTCCAATGTAACGTGAATAACAAAAAACTACTTTGATAATAATACCACCACATCAATAAGACCACTTGAAGCACCACAAAGTGTGGTTTTACAGTATGTTACATCATGTAAAATTTATTCATTCCTAGCTTGATAAATATCATTCAAACATCATGAGAGAAGAAAGTACCAAATTAACCCATTGCCTCACAATACCGCATTTCCCGCATCTGAAGCAGACGACTTTTGAAAACTTGCTGCAAAAGAAGTCATTACTTGTAATGAGTAATGGCTTCTTTTGCTACAATGTTTTCCACTCTGTCAGAGACGAACAACCCAATTTTCTTAAATTCTTCAATAAATTGATGTTTTGTATATTTGCTTTGAATTTGGGGGAGGCAAAAATATGCTTATGAGGTAATGGATTAAATATAAAAATACATCATACTGAATCATTTTACCTTCGTATAAATGAGTCATCTCCCTTGCCACCCTTTCCACATCTCACTTTCTCCCTGTAACCTGTCTTTTCACATATATTTTCTAATGATTTCTGGAAGTATAACAAAATTTATGACAGAAAAAGCAGCGAAAATGAGCTCCTCTGAAGCATTCATTTACAGCAAACAAGACTATGTATTACTATGACTATTCATTTTTGTGGAATTTTTTAGAAATTGAGCCTGAATGTTAAAAGATACAAGGACAAAAATTTATCAAAACTGTAGGAGTTCATCACAAATACAGGAAGCTTTACACCGTGTTACAAGAATTGATTAGCTGAAAACCAAAATGGTGCTAATATAGACCTTCAGTAAATCTACCAAACGCTACCAAATAATACAAAACAGAATAATTTATATCAGGCTTCTATTTATATTCAGAAAGATTATACCACTATCAGGCCCTAAGGTTATATATTTTTTTTTAAATCCCAGCACCAAATTCCACCTCCCAGCTCAGCTGAGATTCCAGCACAGACAGAGGTTACAAACTCTCAAGTTCAGTCTCGAACTGAGTTGGGAGCTCGTCTCTGAGTTGGGAGCTTGTCTCTGAGTTGGGAGACCAACCTCAGTTTTATTACCTCGGGGCCAGATGTCTAGGTGAAGATAGATTAGTGATATTCATCAACATAAGAGGTAAAGAATCATATTCCTAATTATATTGTTAATAAGGTAAAGACAGAGTAAATATATTACCAATTCAAAACTAGAACATGGACGACAATCTTCAATTACTTTTACTGATTCAGTCCCACATCTAGTCTCCTCTTCTGTAACATTAAAAAGTAAGCATGACATTGTAAGAATTTATACAAAAAAAAAACAGATTCTAAAATAAACTATGATAAATTTCATTGTCACTGGGTGTAGCGCTGTTTTTTTACCAATGTTTCAGCTACATACAGCAGTTGGTTCACCAAACCAGTTTTCCTGGACTGTACCAGTACTAACTTACCCTTCCACAAGCAGCTGACAACTTCTCCACATATGGAGGAAAATCAACATCTTTGTCAAATTTTCATAGAAAGGTATGACCTGCTGTGGGTTAGATTTGAACCAAGATTTCCAGATAACAAGTCAAACGCACTAACCACAGGGCAACGGTTGCAGCTCATAATAAATTTCAGGCAATTTCTAAAATGTACAAAAAATCAAGCATTTTAAAATTACAAAACAATAATTCAAAAGCATCTTTTGAAGGGCAGTGAATTTAATTTTTGATGTTTTCAATGTTTTATAAAAATTGTAGAACTGCTCAAAGTAAAATCAGAAAGTCTGTAACTGTAAACAATTTTAAAAAAAAAGAATGCCAAAGACAATACTGCAATTCATAAATATACACAGAACATATAATTGGATTACTTCTTCAAACAGACAAGAAAGGAAAATATAAAACCATAGAGATCTCATTTTTCAAATTCAGATTGGCAATCATGCGTTACAAAATAAATATGTTACCTCTATGGAAAAATAAGCAGTCATCTTAAGCAGAAAATTCTTGCAAGGATAACAATGGTTATGGATTTGAATCTTTGGGGACTTTCACAAACATTGGTTTAGATGTGTTTTGATATAATCATGACTTTTTCTAAGACTTTAATAATAATTAAGTAATGATTTTTACAAACCTGAATTGAGTTCACCAATGGTATGATTTGTAGACCACATGCCTTCCACAATCAATGTAACCACAGTAAGACTATAATTAACAAAAGCCAATTAAATATACTTACATATCAAACAGTTGTTAACAGCTAACAATTGGACAACTGTGGAATTCTGATTGTCCATGGTATAAATTAAGCATCACACAGAAACAACAACACTAATAAAGTCACTATCAAGACAACTTCAATATAATGATCACATATTTTAGGACTGGTTTAATCAGCATTGTCAGATCTCTTCTAAAAAGTAATCTGAAGATCTTTTAAGATATTAAAACTAAAAGCAAGTAAAACACATATGAATGAAATTTGTGAAATGAAAGTATTTGCAGCTGGTTTTAAAAAACTGACATAAATTAAAGAAATGAAAAAGTTTTAAGCAGTGTTACAAGCTACTCACCTAAACAGAAGAATAATGGCAAGCACCATTCGCTTCCTGTTACAAAACTCAATCATCATCCTATATTAAATATAAGTAAATAGCAAGTCAAGATCTAACTTCTAAGTCAATGGTATATTCATACACATCATATTAGCTGTAAACTGTAATAAAATTTTCTAAGTGAAATGTGTACACTTTCTGACTGCAATTCAAAAGATGTAATGCATACTTTTGTTCAAAATGCCACACAGAAACACTTAATGATTAGTCCAACTAATTTGACTTTTTGAGACAGCAAAACTTTTTTTTATTTTGGCCTTCCCCCCCTTCTGAATTCATTGAAATCAACCAACTTGAAAGCAGAATAAGTAGGGCTAATTTATAATCAGCAGCAATTCAACTGGAACATCCTCAAAAAGGTTTTACAAAACATTTCTGAAGCAACACAAATCGCAACATCATAAACAGCTTCCAATACTTTCTGGTATAGTGCTAATTGTTTCATTTTCATTCAACATAAATTTTATTTAGCTATTTTAGGTTAGTTTTTGGCCCAATAGTGTCAGAATAAGTTAGAAATTCAGTAATCAACACATGATACAAAATTCAAATAAAGCAGAACATATTTAACCTGAATAAGGTAAGCTGACAGCGATCTAAAAGATCCTGTTGTCATAGATCAATTTGTAATTGACAATGATTATGACTCATATCCGAAAATACGTATACGTCCGAATATTATTATATTATACTTCGGTATACATACCCGCTTTATTTGTATCCTTATACTCCAGCTACCATCTCATTTCACGAAATAATCATATTCAAATTGTCCATAACAGGAAAGATCAAACAAAATTTCTAATAAGCAGTCATTTTTAAAAAAAAAATCGATTTATATGTTGATAGCGGATATGATCGACATCCACGGATATTGAACTGGTATCCGTTTCAGGTTTCAGAGTGTTCTGGTTCCCGTTTATCGGTATGACTAAACTGCGGATATGGGCCGTATCTGCGGATATATGCGGATAAGACTTCTATTTTCACTGTGTCCGCAAATTACGGTAATTTTTATACGCTCGAATGGTCTTATTATGTTATGGCGCTGCTCATCCGTACGTCCGTCCGACCGTCTGTCCGGACGTTTTCCTAGCGCGGACAACTCCTCCTACTTTACTTGACCTAAGTAATATGCTAGATGTCGGCTATCCCTCACACACAAAAAAAAAAAAAATAGTTGGGGTTCTGAAATTTTTTTGTATCAAAAATGCAACAGTAGTAGGGGGGTACGGGGAAAGTAAAAAAAAAAAAAAAAAAAATGTTAAGAAAAAATATGGTACTAGTAGGGGGGTACGGGGAAAGTAAAAAAAAAAAATAAAAAATAAAAGTCTCGTAGGGGGATACTAGAAGCTGAAAATAAGTAAAAAATTTTTTCAAGATATGTAGAAGTAAAAAAAAAAAAATATGAAGTGGTAGCATGAAAAAAAAAATAGGGTTGGGCAAATGGCGTGGTTTGTCCCGTGAAAAGAATTGAGTTGGAAAAAGTGAAAAAAAAAAAAAAAATGTGAAGTGGTGACATGAAAAAATAAAACATGGAGAATGGTAACATGAAAAAAAAAAAATGTGAAGTGGTGACGTGAAAAAAAAAAAAACATGGAGAATAGTAACATGAAAAAAAAATAGGTTTGGGCAAATGGCGTGGTTTGTCCCGTGAAATAAATTGACCTGGAGAAAAAGAGAAAAAAATAGTAAGTGGGGAGTAGTAGGGTTGTAAAAAAAAAAAAAACACACATGTAGTTTTCAAAATTCAGTAATCTGTAATTCTTGTTCATAAAAACTACCTTTAATTTTTTCACTTAAAAAATGGAATCACAAGAATTTCGACTAAAAGAAATCACAAGAGCACAAGGTATTATTGAAACTGAAGAAGAGGTTAGAACGTTGTTAGTTAAGAAATATAGGCTGTCTAGAAATATTATATATTTTTTCGAGATAATACTTAATGTTTTAACAATTTTACTTGGAGCGCTTTCCCCCATGCTTCCTTTACCAGAAGTTTTTATGTCTATCTCCGCAGGGTGTGGTGCGGTGGGTATTCCCGCAAAGTATTTGAATAAACGGTTCTCTTCCAAGATAGAGAAACATGAAAAAATAAGAACTCTAGCAACTACAAAACTCAACACGATAAATTCATATATTTCACAAGCGTTGAATGATGGGAAAATAAGTGATGAAGAATTTCAACTTATATCTTCCGAGTTGGATAAATATTACAAGATGAAAGATGAGGTAAGGAAAAAAATAAGGGAGAAGATTGAAAAATCAGATATTGAATTTAGAGAAATAAAACCTTAAATTACCCTTTAAAAAAAGAATGTCATTTCTAAAAATTAAAGATCCTGAGAAAAGAGAATTAATGGTAAAAGAGTTTCTTGCAACAAAGAAAAATATTCAACAAAGCCAACTTCGAGAACGTGTTGGAGAAAGAGAATTTCAGGAAGATTTAGGAAAATTTTTTAAACCTGTTACAGACGTACAGAAAGTAACAACTGAAGAAATAAAAGAAGAACTTCAACCATTGAAAAATCTTCTGGTTTTACCCGGTCCTGAGGGTTCACAAGAAATGATGGCTTTATCGAAGGTAGGAGTTTTTCCAGGTTCTATTGCTTACAAATATCTTTCAAAATTAGCAGAAAAAGAAGAGAGTGATAAAACGTTTGGAGTGTATGTCGAAGGTACAAAATTTTATATTGGAGATAAACCCCTAAAATTTAAAGACAAGAAAATAATTATAGATGGAGATGAATACAACGGGACCGAAGGATTGTGGGAACTTATTATATCGAAACGACCAAATAGAGAAAAAATCACAGAAGAGGATTTGGAAAATTTTGAAAGAATAATGGAACGTACGAATGTTATTTACCAGAATAATGACCCATCTTCCAGACGTCCAAAATCCAGTAAGAGTTATAAATATAAAAAATATATCCGTCCAATTTGGGAAAAAATAACCACACCGGCTTCACCACCGCCACTGGTTTTTCCGGGTTCACCACCGCCACTGCAGTTTTCAGGTTCCACCACTGCCACCGGTTATTCAGGCTTCAACAAAGCCACCGGTTCCATCAAAACCACAGCCTCCACCACTGCCACCGGTTATTCAGGCTTCAACAAAGCCACCGGTTCCATCAAAACGAACCCCCGATACAACGAATTTGGGTCCAATCGCCTCCAAATATCTAAAAAAATTGGGGGATAGATTCGGAACCGATAAAATGTTTGGGGTGTATTCCAAAGACGGAAAATTTTATATTGGAGATACACCCATTGGGTTTAGAGATAATGATATAGAGGTGGGTAGAACACAATACGAAGGAACAGAAGGATTATGGGAACTTATAACGGCAAGGTTACCAGATGGAAAAAAAATAACAACTAGGGATGAAGAAAACTATAAAAAAATATTACGTGAAACGAACGCTGTTTACTATGATAATAATCCAGAAACCGGGCGTCCAAAGGCCATCGGGGGTTATAAATATAATACTTATATTAAACCATTATGGAGAAATCCGTTTTTTTATGAATATGAAGATGAAGACAAATCTTCCGGTAAAGGACTTTCAGATCCCAACACCTTAATTGAAAGACTTGATTTATTAATAGAAAGTAAAAAAGCTGGTAACACGGGGGTACAAAACGAAATAGTTTCTATTTGCGATAAACTTAAAAAACAAAATATTTTAAATTCCAAAGAATATAAAAAAATACTAACAAAATGTTGATAATAAAAAAATATGGATTTAAAAGACGGTACAGGTATGGAGGAAGTGGAATATTTGACACTATGACAAATTTATTTAGTAAAACAGCTGCAACGAATATAGCAAAGGCACTTGGTAAAACAGCACTCGATGCCGGTAAATCTGCTGGAAAGAAAGCATTAGATGATGCAGGAAAAAAACTTGCCAATAAGGTAATATCTCACGCTAGTAAACTTTTAACGCCCAAATCCAAATCAATTATACAAAAATATACACAACCCAAGGACGAACCGATTGATGCCGGAGGATCAAAGGTTATGAGTATTCAAGATTTGATTCATAGATTAAAAAAGACTTAATTTTTTTTATTATAAAATGGAGGATATTTTGAAAATTACTGAAGTTCCCATGACAGATGAAAGTATTGAAAAATATGAATACCATGAATACGAACCTATTACAGGAACTAATTTAAATAATCCTGGAGAAATTAGAATTAATATAGAAACACAAGATTTATTTACCCATCCGAGTGAAAGTTATTTGTTGTTTGAAGGAAGATTAACAAAAGCCGATGGAACAGCTTACGCGAATGGTGATGCCGTTACACTAACAAATAATGGTCTTATGTTTTTATTCAATAATATTAAATATCAACTTTCTGGACAAGAGATTGAATCTGTCTTTTATCCCGGACAATCTAGTACAATGTTGGGAATATTAAAGTATCCGGATGATTTCTCAAAAGCTCAAGGGCTAAATCAACTCTGGTATAAAGATATAGAAGTCACCGCCAATCTTGTCAACAATGAAGGATTTAAGATTCGTCAAAATTATTTAATTAGAGTACCAGATCCAAAGGGAACGTTTAGTTTTAGAGTTCCGTTAAAACATATTTTTGGATTTTGTGAAGATTATAATAAAATTTTATATGGCATGAAACAAACATTGACTCTAACCAGAAAGGCTGATGATGACGCAATTTTTAGAGCCAATGGTGTTGATCCGGGTAAAGTTTCTCTCATAAAATTATCATGGTATATTCCGCACGTTCTTCCTGCTGATGTTGAAAAGTTTGAACTATATAAAACGATAGAAGATAAAACCAGCTTTCCCGTGGGATATAGAATGCGTCAATGCGATACTATAACAGTACCACAATCAACAAGTTTCTCTTGGAGACTTTCGGTTAAATCAAGTCCAGAAAAACCTCGTTGGATTGTTATAGGCTTTCAAACCGAAAAAGATGGTAATCAGGAACGGAATCCTGCTCTTTTTGATAATGTGGATCTGAAGAATATGTACGTAATGCTCAATTCTAATAGATACCCTGAAGTTGATTATCAATTGGATTTTACCAAGAACCAATTTAGTAGAGCTTACGGCGATGCAGCTGCATTCAGATCAAAATTTTATCATATGGATGAATTAATTTCCAGTTCAAGTATAAATCCCCCCGATTACAAAAATCTTTTTCCAATTTTCGTATTTGATGTAAGTAAACAAAGTGAAAGATTAAAGAATTCGGTTACCGATATTCAAGTGAAAGCAACATTCAATGCAAACGTCCCAGCAGGAACGGAAGCCTTTGCAGTTGTTATCAGCGATAAAATGATAAAATTTCAATCAGATGGAAATAGGTTGAGTGTTGTTTATGGTTAAGGTTTATAATATAATTTTATATATCCCTTTTCGGTAAAAGCATATTCCTTGTATGCCAAAGGTTTGATTGCCAGATGGGTTCTTGGTTTATCAATATCGAATGACCATACATCCCTACACCCCAATTGTTCTTCCGAACATGTTCGTTCCCTTCCATCATCAAGGGTCATAGCAAACATTTGTTTTGAATGATCCGGAACACTGGATTTAAATTTCAAATCAATGTCAAGCGTGTAAACACCCGGCTTTTTAAGAGTCCAATATTCCCATCCAAGTAGATGGGTGCCCAATGAAAAATGGAGATATTCAACTATTTCATCATATTTAATATGCTCATTCGGTAACATAACAAACGCCTTTGTTAAATAATCATATTGTTTATTTTCTTCATCCACAATATGAATCTTGCCCAACGAGTCTTGATATACTTTTATTACAGTATCTTTACTAATTTCCAATGAAAACAGTAAAATGGATGGTTGATTACTTATAGTCTTTTCCAGTTGTCTGATTTTCTTATTTCTCCCAGCAATAACTTCACCAATATCGGTTTGCATCCTATCTACAACCAACTGTAATGTCTCTTCATTTTTTTCATCCACCAGATCTTTTAAATCAGTTTTGAGAATGTTCACACCCTTTTCGATATCCTTCATTATTTTCTGAGTAATTTTATCTTCACTGGTTTTATCATCCAAAGCCCATTCCTTTTTAAGTTTATCCAGTTCAGCTTCCAATTTTTCTTCCTCAATATATTTTTCTAAATTTTTTCTCATCCTTTCCACAATATCTGTTTTTACTTGTTTTAAATTTTCTAAATCATAATCCTTTGCCATCTTGTTCATTCTCTTTATCACAAATGATTTAGGTGCTGCGTCGCCGGATTCCGTAGGAGTTCCGAGATTCGTGATCTTGTTTCCAAACATATCGATTTCCCCTCTTTTCAAAAAGTTATTGTTTATATAATTTAAAGATACATCCGATTTCGAAACCTCAGTTTTGGGCATTCTTCCAAATTTATCTACAGGCATTTTTTAGCGAATGAAATAAAAAAAATAAACATATATGCCCACATATTACTGTCCCCCTTGGTTGTATTTGTTCTGTGTTGTATATTATTTCGGGGTGTGGCCGTAAGTAGTTTATTATTTCCAAAGGTGGTTGTATTCCGTAACTATCAAAATAAATAACTTCGGGGCTTTGCACATCTTCGAGGCTTTGCACATACCAGCATACCCAGTGGGTACCTTTGGAATCCGAAGAACCAAATTCATCATTCGGATTTGTATCATCTAAGTTTAATATGCCACATTCATTTTTTAATGGGTGGTTGGGGAGTTGATCTCTCATAAACACTCCTCTGAAATTAGGAATTTTTAATTTTTTAACTGCATCCATCAATTCAAAATTAGTTAATGGTTTATATGGAAGTAAAATATTTCCAACTTTAATCTTCATTTTTTCCTGGAATAAAATAGTTATTCCACTAGAGGAGAAAACCCAAAAGTGGAATATTTTTAAAAGGGCTATTTTCCCCCAAAAGGAGACCCATTCCATCATACAATTCCCCACCTTCTTTTTTCAAATACAAGCCATCACCGAGAGACTTAAATCCAGAACCCGAGGCTGGCTTTAAATAAAGCCCTTCACCATCAGTTTCTAGTTGACAAACACGTCCGCCTTTTTTAAGATACAAACCGGAACCAATAGCTTTCTGTGCAGCTGTACTAGCTAAACCTGATAATGCACCTACTCCGATAGCCGGTAATACCGTTTTTGCCAATACAGGTAAAGCACTTGCAGCTAAACCTGCCAACATAGGAAGAAAACCACCTTCAATTTTTGCGTTATGCTCCAATTGTTTCTTACTTAATTTAAGTGTTACTCCTACACCATTTTCGTAAGCTCGTTTTATTTTATTCAGTTGTCTCTCGGTGATGGCTATAATATCTTCACCTTTGAAATCCTCTTTATCCAAACGTATACTCATGGCGGTGTTATTTTTTATAGCACGTTTAATTTTATTTTTTTGTCCTTCGGAAATATTAACTTTTGTATTTATGTAACTCATTTTTAAAGTTTATATTTGACGTATATGAAATCTTATCGTAATATTTTCTCCTCTTAAATCAAGCAATTTACCATGTTGATCCGTAAGTTTTGTTTCGAGACCACGTATTGTATCCAAAGTAATTGGTAGATAAACCAAATTATGGGGTGTTTCAATTATTTTATATCCAGGACTCACGTTAGGGAAAAAACTGTATATAGTATTTTGTGAAGAACCATTTACATAACTACCAGAAATAATATCTATATTAACGAGTATACTATTAATGCTGAGAATATCAACAACGTTTTCAGATTCGTGAATTCCAGATTTATATTTTTTACGATCAAAACCTAATACTCTACCTATAGATTCTGGATGATCAAAATCAACAATGAAATTATTTCTTATTTCTATTCTAGATTTTAAAGTATTTGGATTTGCAGTAATAGATATATCTTGTATAAAATTATTTATATCAACTATATCATAACTTCCTGTAGGTATTCTAATTGTCTCCCAATTTTTCCCACCATCTTTGGAATATTTAAAATGATTATTCTTATCGGTGATATTTGGAAAAGAATAATATGTTTCAAGGTTAACGAGTGCTATTTCATACTTTCTAGTTTTATCAAGTTGTATTGGAGGATTAAACATAGTTTTAAAATCTGTTTTATTATCAGATACTATAATCTGAAACGAACTTTTAGGTTCTGTATTTCTGACAATAGCTTCTAATAATTCTTTATCCATTTTTAGGGTAAATAAAATTCATCCAAACCGATTCTATATTTTCCATTATCTTTTTTAGACGATAAATCGATTACAACAAAACTAAATGGTTTCTCCCAAGCAGTTTTACACAATTTTCTAAATTCTTCCTTCTCCATATCATGACTTACGTGATCGTTATAAATATGATTTATATTTTTAAGTCTTGTGGGAACAGACAAATAAAATTAGCATTTTCCCTTATAGTTTGCCTAGGTAATTTGAAATAGTTTTGTGAAAGATAAAAACAATCCACGTTGCTGTGTCTACCACGAATATAATAACACTCACATTTATTTTGTTTTTCTAAAATTAAATCATCAAATATCATTAAATTTTTATTATTAGGATTTAATTCCCGCGGATCTGGAACATCTTCGGCAGATTCATAAAAATTACTTTCTAGTCCCTTTCGTGAAACGCTCGCTTCGCTCGCTGCCCATTCTTTAATTAACTCACTCGGTGAAATATTATTATTTACAATTTCTTCGCGATTATCAAAAAGTTGAAGTATTTCATCTTTGGTTAATTTCTTTTCAAAAGCTTCATTTAAAATACGATATTCTGGTTGAAATAAACTCTTTCCAAAAACTTGAAGATTATCATAATCTAACCACTCCGGCTTTAGCAAGAGATTAAGTAATAATGTAGTTTTTCCACACCCGGATTTTCCAATAATCAAACCTCTAATACTTTTTGGTAAAAGGGGATGATTGTTGCGCTTGGCCGTCGTCGCGTTCCACGATAAATCTTTTATCTCCATTTTTTGAACGTGTTTTTGGACCTGTTTTTGAACCTGTTTTTTAACTCGTTTTTTTACGTTTAAAAATGTATTGCGTAAAATGCAAAAAACAAACCAATACTCTCAATATCGAGGATGTTGTTTCAAAAAATGGTAGACCAATGAAACGCGGAAGATGTGAAGTGTGTGGAATAATGAAACACCAATTCGTTGCCCGCGGAAAAGGAATATTAAATAAAGCTATAAATAATTTACCTTTTGAAATGCATCTACCAGGACATAATTTTACAGGACCGGGAACTAATCTAAATAAAAGATTGAATGAAGATTTAACTCCAAAAAGTTGGAGTAAACCAGTCAATAGAGTTGATAAAGCTGCATATCATCACGATGTATGTTATTTAAAAAATAAAGATACGGAAACAAGAAATAAAGTTTGTGATAAAAATATGTTGCAAGAATTGGATAGTATTTATAATCCATCTTTGAAAGAAAAAATAGATAGATCTATTGTTAATAAAGTTATTGGAACGAAAATGAGATTTGGTATGGGAAATTAAACGAAATATAGATCATCCATTCCATAGGTTAAAGTATCTATTCCATTTTCACTTATATGAATTTTATCATCATTGTATGAAAGCCCAACTTTAACCATTTCGTTTAAAAATATTTCATGTTTTTTATGTACTAAATTGAACATTATTTTATTGATTACTTTCTTGTTAAATAAACAATCTTTGTACGATTCTAAATTAAATTCTTTTTTAACCGCTTTGTTAACACCTTTTGCGGTGCATTTAAAAAAGGGGGAACTCCCTTCTATATATTCAAAAGCATACATTTTACTTCTTATTCCTATAAACTCTGTCATTATATTTCCACCTAATTCATCTTTAAACTTTCCGATTACTTTTTTATTTGTATTTGAAAACAAAGGATGATCTTTTGGATAATTTGAAGTATCCAAATATTCTGATATTTTTTCCAATTCATTATATAAATCTTCGGTATATATATTTAACACCATAGAATCGGTATTGTGAACGATCAATGGAAATCCACAATTAAAATTTTCAGTTTCGGTAGATAAATCATAAACCACCCTTTTTTGTTTCCCCAATGGTATTATCTTTTTTACATTAGCGACTTGTTCTTTTTTAGTTATGTATAAGTTGAATATATTTGTTTTATCTTCTCTTGTATTAATATTGCTATTATAACCTAGAGATGTTATAAGATAATGTAAACATGAAAATGTAATTTTAGATTTTTGTGAAAAACCAAAGTAACTATCTTTCCCCTTCTTACAACCATCACCTTGGTAAAATCCTCTAAAGAAAAATAATCTGTAATTATAATCCTTATTGAGAATTTTGTATGGAATGTACTTTTCACGTTCGTTGGTATAAAATTTTTCAAAATCTTGTGCCATTACTTTAATATTTCCCTTCGGAATAATTCTATAAACACTGGATGATCTCATGCAATCAATTATTTTAAAATCAGTTATTAGGTAAATTTCTTTACACCATTCTAGGCATTTATCTAAAAGATCTAAATCTTGATTATTTAAATTCCAATTGTATTTTGTTTTTCCCCACTTGGTTTGATAAATTCCACTGCTTCCATCTGCTAAAAAGAAACCTTCGATAAAAGCTTTTTTCTCTTCTAAAGTTGTTGGTTCTAATTTTAAGAAATCTCTTTTTAGTGGTGGATTGTAATTTCCTTTATAACTATTATTGAATAGAAGATTAGTATTTAATGTTAAATCTTTGGGTTTAATTATTTTATTATTATCTTTGATTAAAGAATGATCTTCCGTAACATCAACAAATCCTACGGATGTAACAACTCTAAACATTTCTTTATTTGTTTCATGTTTAATTACAGTTTTTATTTTAGAAAATCCTCTACTTGTCCAAACTTCAATATTATCATTTGGTTTATGATAAAATTTACCATTTGAATATTCATATTCATCGGTAATATCTTTTATCTTATCAATATATATTTTATTTTTGTATCTTAGTATCAACGGAGTATTTCCTAAAACTGAATCGGAATACAAAACTTCATTATTTGGAAAATATTTTTCAATAACATCATAATAAAATTTATACATTACTAATTTTGAATAATCTAAAATGCTCATTCCTAAATAAATTGGTTTATTGAAATGCATCGATTTATAATTCAACAACACCGCTTTAAAATTTTCATTAAAATCTATAATATCTTTTAAAGTATCTCTAGAAGCCAATTGTTTTAGTTTTTCGGGGTTATCTGTTAATTCTACCATACAACGATTAGAAATATTTTCCAATGTCTTTCCGTAAAATGCATTATTCATTAATTTATAGAAGTCTTTCTCAAAATCATTTGTTGCTTTCGCTCTCATATTTGTATTAAAATCTATATATGGTTTCAACCATGCTTTATGATTGAAAGATATTATGCTGTGAATTCTTGTTACTTTTATTCCAAGAGAAATGTAATATTTTAAAATATCATAATGCACAATATATTCTTTTTTATCATGGAGATCTAATACTAATTTTTCTACATCTCCCAATTTGGTATTATTTTGTTGTAAGAAATCTCTTGTATAATCTGATATTTCTTCTTCTTTTATTTTTCTAGATATTGGCATTGGGGGAAACTTTCTTAATTTAAATCTCGTTAGG